>CM042010.1:51006448-51493948 GCA_023525715.1 Cichorium intybus | reverse complement strand
GAGAGATCAATCCAAATACTGCGAATTCCATAAATGCTACGGGCACGACACGGCAGAATGTGCTGTGCTAAAGAAAGAGCTTGACCAAAGAATACAACGAGGAAACCTAAATGACATCGCCAAATCAATTCGCCCAAAAAACGGTAGAAATGACGTACTAGCAAAACCCATGGACACGCCAAAGAAGGGGCCAGAGATTCTAGTAATATACAACCACCACCGCAGAGCACGAGAACAAACACCAGATGTCGACGAGCAACAGATATCCTTTTCCAGTAGAGACAAGAAGCCAGAAGGGTGGAGTGGCGACGACCCACTCATTATCCAAGCCAGAATACGAGATATCATCATTCACCGCGTACATATCGACAGTGGTAGTGCAGCGGATATCATGTTCGAACATTGCTTCCGCCAGCTGCCGCGGGAATGGAGGGCAGACCTGCGCCCCCCAACGGGAAATCTAACCGGCTTCACAGGCCACAGCATCATACCCACAGGAATGATCTACCTGCCCATCACGATAGATGACGGCCAGCGGAAGAAAACAGTTACACTCGAATTCACAGTGGTACGGACACCATCAGAACACAAGATCATCTTGGGAAGACCGGCAGCGCTATACTTTGGCATCGTAGCATCGACACTACACGGTATAATCAAGTTCCCAACGGACGCTGGTGTGGCTTCCGTCCTGGCAACGCCACAAAAGACACTTAAGTGCTACCAGATAATGCTACCCGCAGATATCGATAGCAAACGAAAGCGCCCAAGAGACGAACCCGAGGAAAGCAGAGAGATAATCCACCACGATTATCCAGACCAAAAAATACAAGTCGGAAGCACGTTACCAACAGAGTTACGAAAAAAGGTGATATCCCTACTCCGAAAATATAAACAAGTATTTGCCTGGGAGCCAGAGGACATGGTGGGAGTAGAAAGAACAATCATCGAACACAATCTTAACATCGTACCAGGGAGTAATGTGGTCAAACAAAAACGTCGTGGCCAAGCAGGAGAACGCAACAACGTCATCAATGCAGAAGTAGCCAAGTTAGTAAAAGCAGGTATCGTCCGCGAAGCTTTCTTTCCAACATGGATAGCCAACCCAGTCATGGTAAAGAAAAGCGATGGTAGCTGGAGAATGTGCATTGACTACACCGATTTAAACAAGGCATGCCCGAAAGATTGTTACCCACTCCCCGAGATAGACCAGAAAGTAGAATCGCTGGAGGGATTTAAGTGGAAGTGTTTCCTAGACGCCTATAAGGGCTACCACCAAATTCTCATGCGGCAAGAAGACGAAGACAAAACAGCCTTTTACACAGATCACGGCACCTTTTGTTACCAGAAAATGCCGTTCGGTCTAAAAAACGCGGGGGCAACATACCAAAGACTAGTCGACAAGGCGTTCAAAGACCAGATCGGAAGAAACGTTGAAGTATATGTCGACGACATGGTCATAAAAAGCCGCGCAGAGCAATCCTTGCTACAAGACATTGAAGAAACCCTTAAAACGCTTTCCAAAATCCAAATGAAACTCAACCCGGCCAAATGCACCTTCGGTGTAGAAGAAGGAAAGTTCCTGGGATATTACATCACGCGAGAATGTATCCAGCCAAACCCGGAGAAGGTAAAAGAATTCGTCGAAATAAAGTCAGCAGCATGCTTACGAGAAATACAAGGACTCAGTGGAAAACTCACAGCCCTGGGACACTTTGTAGCAAAATCAGCAGAAAAAGCCCTTCCGCTGTTCAACACGCTGAGAGGCTGTGTTGACAAAAACAATTTTCGATGGACAGACGAAGCAGAAACAGCTCTGACACATCTAAAAGACGCAATGAAGTCGCTGCCCACACTAGCATGCCCAGTCCCAGGAGAGAAGTTATCCATATACCTGGCGGCGTCACCAGATGCAATAAGCGCAATTTTAACAGTGGAAAGAGAACACCAACAAAGACCAGTGTATTTTGTTAGTCGGGCACTCCAAGGGCCAGAACTACGCTACCCTCAACTAGAAAAGTTAGTCCTAGCTTTAATCTATGCAGCACGTCGACTGAGGCGTTATTTCCAAGCCCATCATATCGAAGTGCTGACAAGCCAACCAATTTGCCAAATCCTCCTGAAACCAGAGAAATCCGGTCGCCTAGCCAAATGGGCCATCGAACTAGGAGAACATGATATCGATTATAAGCCAAGAACGAGTATCAAGGGCCAAGCACTAGCAGACTTTCTGGCAGAGATGCCAGAGGAATCTGAAGCAGCCACAAGTCAACGCTCAAAGCAAGAACCAAATACGCCTCAGGAAACATGGATGCTCCACACAGATGGTGCAACCAGCAAAGAAGGCTCAGGGGCGGGCCTAGTGCTAACAAGCCCAAAAGGCGAATAAATCACTTACGCACTCAGGTTCGACTTCCAAACGACCAACAACGAGGCAGAATATGAAGCACTGCTCGCCGGAATGCGACTCGCAAAGGAGAACGGAGTAAAACACCTCCTGGCGCATAGTGATTCTTTATTAGTGACCAACCAAATCAATGGGGCTTACGAACTAAAAGACCAGCGAATGAAGAAATACGTAGAAGAGGTTAACAGAATAGCAAAAACGATGGAATTTTTCACAATCAAACAAATTCCACGCGCAGCTAACAGAAAAGCCGATGCGCTGAGCAAACTAGCCTCTGCAGCATTCGACCACCTATCCAAAGAATTCCTAGTAGAAGTCCTGAAAGAAAGAAGCATTGACGGCTGGAAAATAGCACCAATTAGCACAACCACCACCACGTGGATGACACCTTTAATCGACTACTTGACACAAGGCCTCCTTCCAACCTACAACGCCGAGGCACGAAAGGTTAAAGTAAGAGCCCCCCAATATGCAATGCGAAACGACAAACTATACAGACGCAGATATTTAGAGCCCTGGCTAAAATGCATTACCCCGGAGGAAGGAAAGACCGTGTTGGAAGAAATACACACGGGCGACGCGGGAGCACACGAAGGAGCCAGAGCACTCACCGGAAGAACTCTCAGAGTGGGAGTATACTGGCCAGACATCCATGCAGACGCAATGGAAGTAACAAAGAAATGTGTCGCCTGTCAAACTTTCTCACCGCTCCACCACTTACCAGCGGCCCCCATGAGCAGCATTTCAAGTCCATGGCCCTTTTACCAATGGGGAATTGATATAGTCGGCCCGTTCCCGGAAGCACCGGGCCGAGTAAAGTTCCTCATTGTAGCAGTAGATTACTTCACCAAATGGATTGAGGCAGAAGCCGTCGCCTCAATAATGGGGAAGAACATGATCAAGTTTATGTGGAAGAACATCCTAACCAGATTTGGCACCCCAAAAGTGCTAGTTAGCGATAACGGTTTACAATTTGCGGAAGACCCATTCCGCACATGGTGTGCCGAGAAACTAATCAAACAAAAGTTCACATCCGTTGCACACCCCCAAGCCAACGGTCAGACTGAAGTGTCCAATAGAACATTGGTAGTGGGATTAAAGAAAAGACTGGGGAAAGCGAAAGGTCGCTGGGTGGAAGAACTACCCACGGTACTTTGGTCATACCGTACCACCCCACGAACGTCCACAAAGGAAACGCCATTCAGACTGACGTACGGCACGGAAGCCGTTCTGCCACCGGAAATCTTCATAGGCAGCCTACGCACCACGGAATTTGTGGAAGACAACAACGACCAGGATCTCCGCCTCAATTTGGATATCCTGGAGGAGAAGTGAGAATTAGCTAATATACGACAAGCATGCTACAAGGCAGCAACGGAGAAGTACTACAACGCGCGTGTTCGAGAGAAACGCTTTGGGGTGGGCGACCTGGTCCTCCGAAAAAACGAAGCAAGCCACGCCGAACTGCGAGGCAAACTTGGCCCAACATGGGAAGGCCCGTACAGAGTCACAGAGGCCAACTCAAAAGGATGCTATGTCTTGGAAACCTTGGAAGGCCGGGCGATACCGCGCACATGGAACGTTCAGAATCTCAAACAGTTTCACTACTAGGGAAAATGCCAAATAGGCCGTGCCATCAGCATCTATCCAAAATTGTAACCATCGGATGAACAAAGTAATGAATGAAACTGTTGCTTTCACTTATACATGTTACGAATGAATAAATTGTCGATAAGACTCAGCGACTCCTGGTCCTAGTCTTAAAAACCTTAAGGGTGAAATACCCCTTAGCGGACTCAGCGACTCCTGGTCCTAGTCTTAGCAAGGTTATCCAGGCGAAACACCCTGAAGAAGGCTCAGCGACTCCTGGTCCTAGTCTTAAAAACCTTAAGGGTGAAATACCCCTTAGCGGACTCAGCGACTCCTGGTCCTAGTCTTAGCAAGGTTATCCAGGTGAAACACCCTGAAGAAGGCTCAGCGACTCCTGGTCCTAGTCTTAAAAACCTTAAGGGTGAAATACCCCTTAGCGGACTCAGCGACTCCTGGTCCTAGTCTTAGCAAGGTTATCCAGGTGAAACACCCTGAAGAAGGCTCAGCGACTCCTGGTCCTAGTCTTAAAAACCTTAAGGGTGAAATACCCCTTAGCGGACTCAGCGACTCCTGGTCCTAGTCTTAGCAAGGTTATCCAGGTGAAACACCCTGAAGTAGGCTCAGCGACTCTTGGCCCTAGTCTCAAAAGCCTTAAGGGCGAAACACTTATACCGGACTTAATGACCTATGGTCTTAAGTCCTATAGACCTTAAAGGGAAAATTCCCTAATGGGCGGAACAACACTCAGTCCTAGCCTTAGCAAAACCACATGGTTAGAACACTTGAGAAAAGACATGCAAACAAGCTCAAACAATCGCATAACGAAGAAAAGGGGCCTACAACAGACACCAAATCAACATCAAACATAACCAAACAACGTCGTCATGGCTCATAAGCCTTACAAAACAAAATAAAAATCTTGTCCAAATCGCCTCAGAGGGGCCTTACAAACATTGTTCATCATAAAATACCACCAAATGACAAATAAACGAGACATCAAGTACCTACTACGAGCGAGAAGGGCCGGCAACACTGCTTGGATCCAGCAAAGCCTTTAAGTCAGGAACACCGAGCTCCCCAAGTTTGAAGGCCGTAGCATAATCAACATTCATAAACGCATCCACCGCCTCATCTACCTCCAAACCAATGTCAAGAGGGGGCTCCTCCTCTTCTGCCGCAATTTCTTTGCCCGCCTTCATATCCTTTATGGCACGAGCATAACCCTGAGCCTGCCCAGCCGCCACACACACCTCCCGGAGACGGTGCACGCCCATCCCAAAGTCTCGACTTTCCATAACCAAATCGACAACACCTACAATACCATTGGTCAGAAGCCAGGACAAGTCCGTCTCCGCCTCCTCAAGCGCCTGTGTTTTGGCCTGGGCAACACGGTCACGCTCTGCAGCATCTCTCTCAGCGCTTTCAAGCTGGATATGCAAGCCTTCATTCTCAGATTTCACGGTCAACAGAGCACCTTCAAGTTCAGTTTTTTCCCGACCAAGCAAAGACGTTTGTTCCCTCAACTGGATAACCTCTTCCTTAACCGCCTGCAGAGAGGCCACTTGAGATTGAAGATCCCCCAACAAACCTTCATGCTTAACAAGTTCAGCACGAGCAGCATCCAACTCCTGCTGGAGGGAAGAACGATCAGCATTGACAGCCAGCATCTGCTCCAAACGATTTGCACTTTCACCAAAAAAACAAGCGCTTTGGGCAGCCGCATATCGGAGGGAACCCACTAAATCGGTCGGGGAATAGCTCTCCATCTCCGAGCGAGTACCCGGAGGAAACACATGCTGCGTAAACTCCAAAGCAGTCTGATAATTTGAAAGGCGTGCACCCTCCGATAAAGACCACCCAGGAACAAATATCCCGGCAGAAGCAACATGACCGCCCTCCATAGAACCCAAAGGGGGGGGGGGTCCCAAAGCAGCTGTATTCTCACGACGACTAAAACCACTAAAATCTGGGTAAGGAGGTTGAGGCCCAACAGGCAGCGATTGATTGCTTTCCCCTGAACCTTCTCTACTGATGTTCTCGGCAACAGGGTGGGTACCTATACGTGCACCCCCACCCTGGTCCATCTCCATGTCCGCACCCTGCGATGTGTCGTCGGTAATGTTAATCACAGGAGACTGGGGGGGAATAAAACCCGACCCCCCCACCACTACCAGCCAAACGACGAGGACGCAACCGCCTTGGCAACACGATATTCCCAGAACTCTCACCAACAGCAAACAATCCCGCACGCCTCTTCACCAAAGCCCCAGAAGAACCACACCGCTCACCAACTTCTGTATCAACAACTCTTCCATCAACAGCCGAAAAAACCAAAGCCCCAGTGCTCACATCTTTCCGCCTCTCCTCCTCCTGCACCGCCGAGGCCCGAGTAATAAAAGCCTCATGACGGAAGGCACGAGAAGGCAGCACCCGATCAACCAATGGAATTTCACGATAATGGAGACTCCCACGATAATTCTTCGCCAGCACATCCGTAAAACGGATGTCATTTTCCCGACCTGTAACAAAGAAAACCTGTCAAGCATCCCCCATCCTTTTTCATTCCCAAAATAAAAAAAAGGGGGGAAGAGGAGAGTAAGATAACAGAGCAACAAAGAGCAGTGCTAACCGTCCACGATGGTAAAGAACTCGGGCATCTTGCCGCGAAGCCGCCAGGAGGTACTCATGCCAGCACCGGCTAGAATATACTCAGGAAGCTCCCCACCAACCACATGGAAAGAACGGAGAACCTTAGCAATAGCTTCTTTCGCAGGGAAGAGAGTGAAAGCACGGTCAGTGATGGGGTCAACACGATGCTTCATGGCACCCACCCGGTGCTCGTTAACCCAAATAAAGTGCTGAGACCAGTTCCGAGCGGTTCCTTTCTGATCGGTAACAAGTGTGGGGCGATCTTGACGAACACAGAAGGTATAATTGTTCCCAGTAGAAGCACGAGTAAACCGAAAGAAATGACGGAAAACATACAAATCAGGTTCTAGGTGAACAGCCCTAGACAGAAGCTCAAAAGCGATAACCTTATTGACACCGTTAGGAACCAGTTGATGCACATGAATGTGGTAATAGTCAAGAACCTCCATGAAAAAATCGGATGTAGGTAAACGATAACCGACCTCGAAATGCTTCAGATACATGCCGATTTTCCCCGCAGGAGGAAAAGAGAAAATAGCTTCGTCGGTGGGAAGTTCCACACCATCTTCCGGCTGGAAGCCGTAACGAGCCACGAGTAAATCATAATACCGAGAGTCAGAACCGATACCTGAAGAAGAACTCATCCTGAAAATGAACAAAGAATAGGGAAGGAGAAGAGCAAGAAATCGACAAAGGGAAAAGGAACCCAAAGAACCTAACCGACGGAGAAATAGGAGGATATAAAGAAGTGGGACAAAGGAAGGCCAAAAGCGGGAGTTTCAAAATTCAAAGATAATGATGAATTCAGTCTGAATAAACGGTCACATCAGCATGCCTTACTTAATGATAGCCCTAGCCACCATCACTAGCTACGCAAACGTAATAACGCCTAAGGCTACGGAGACTTGATAGCGTGCCATCTGGCAACCGCTAGCGCGTCTTCCAGAACACCCGTGTGCATTCCAAACTCGCCAGCCGCTGGAAGGCCCTCGCCAGGAAGACCCTTCCAGCCAACGGAGAAATCACCCTGGCGAGACTTCTCCTGGAGAACTCCACTCCAGCTCACTAACGACGTACTCGCTGGAATGACCAGCGTGGACTGTACTTGGCGCCACGCTCCTCAACCTACGCATGGCGCCCAGGCCTGACAAAGATCGTGCGCGCCTCATTCGGCCGGTCTGCGCCAATAGGGGCGCGGCGAAGGACAAGGGTCGTACTGCCAACGGACGACTTGGTCCCCTCCTGCCACAGCAGAGATCCTGTCGGCCATAGCCAGACAGGGGAAGACGTATAAAAGCCCTTAGAGGGCATCCGGTAAGGGGATCGCACACAAATATACTCTAACCCTCCAATATACACTATACTTGGCCGGAGATCTGACTTAGGCATCGGAGCGTTTTCCCGGGACCTCCTCCCGGAGAACGGCTGACATTGCCATTTCTTTTATGATTGTGGTCGCAGGTCAAACCCAGGACGACCAGAATCATCTGTGAGGCGAGATTCAAGCGATCGAATCACCACTTCGCATCAATATATATATATATATATATATATATATATATATATATATTATATATATATATATATATATATATATATATATATATATATATATATATATATATGATCTTGTGACATCTTAAATATTCGTGAGATCTTAAATAATTTTTATTTTTCAAAAAAATGAATTAATGCACTAAGTCATTTATATTAAATACGTTTATTTAAAAAAAATTGAAAAAAAAAGTCCATATACGAAATGTGCATATATGCATTTTTGTGTAAATGTACAAATGTGCATGTTTTGTGCATATGTGCATTTTCAAAAAAATCAATGTTTTTTAAATATTTTTTTAACGAAATGTCTTATATATAAGCGACTTAATGCCTTAAATCACAACTTTGAAAAAAAAATTATAGTGTAGGAAATCTCAAGATCTCATGAAAATTTCAGATCACACAAGAACCTAACTCATATATATATATATATATATATATATATATATATATATATATATATATATATATATATATATATATATATATATATATATATATATATTTTTTTTTTTTTTTTTTTGCAAGTTAGGGATGAATCTACTACATGAATCGTAATATACTACAGGCTACTCTAGGTACATCAGCTAGTCTACAGTTCTTCGTAGTCTTCGCCTTCTCCAAGGAACCTGCACAGAGACTAGACCCACTAACGCAGCAGCAAACCCTTGGTGCATAGCACACGCCGACCCCGTAACGACGCCCTGCAGGCAACTGGCTGGGGGGAAACCAGCCCCGGGTACACCCGAACATAGCTAGCACAGAGGCTACAATGGTGCGTAATATCTTTTGCAACCATTGCACGCAGCAAGGCTCGAACCCGCAACCTCGCCTAAGCGAGGCACGTGCCTTACCCGCCACGACCACCATGTTGTGTGTATATATATATATATATATATATATATATATATATATATATATATATATATATATATATATATATATATATATATATATATATATATATATATATTCAAATGATACCAATAAAATGTTGAAAACCGTGAGAACTACTAATTCATAGTTTAATAATTATGTATTTTTTATTTTTTAACACTTGTTTTTAATCAAAATAAATTGTCAAACACATAAAATTATATAATTATCCTTCCTTTGCTATTAAATATCAATATTGATGTGTTTTAAAGAAAAAAATTATGTTATAATATTCACAGTTTAATAACTAGAAATTTTTTTATATTGTGAATATTGTAAAACGTATTAAAAAATTAAGGAAATTTATTAAGTTTAATGTGTTTTCACATAATAATTAAACAAGTGTGAAAAAAGAAAAAAAACATGATTTTTAATGTGTGAATATCGGTTCTCACGGTTTTTAACTTTTTAATGGTTCTTATTTCAACCAATTATATATATATATATATATATATATATATATATATATATATATATATATATATATATATATATATATATATATATATATATATATATATATATATATATATATATATATATATATATATATATATATATATATATCAAATGGGAACCAATATATTCCTAGGAACCGTAGGAACTTCTTGACTGAATTTTTTTTTTTAAAATGACATAATACACCTAATCGCTTATATTTAAGTCTTGTTGTAAAAAAAATTGGAAAAAATAATATATATACACGAAATGTGCACATATGCACGAAACGTGATCATATACACATTTGCAAAAAAGTGCGTATGTGCACATTTCGTGTATACATATTATTTTTCAAATTTTTTTGACAAAAAGTCTTAAATATAAGCGACTAGGTGTATTATGTCAATTTTTTTTTGAAAAAAAAATTTCAGAAACCGATCTCATAGGCCTCTTAGACGCTCAAAATAGGCCCGGGGCGCTGAAAAAAATTCCGACAAAACGACTTTATTTATTTATTTATTTATTTTTTGAAAAACTTGTACATGTGCCAAAAAAAAAATTACATGTACAAACTTTTTATACGTACACTTTTTTCAATTTTTTTTACAAAACGCCTTAAATATGTGTTAGAAAGGCATCCATAAAAAAAACTTGAAAAAAAATGCACGTATAAAAAAGTTTATACATGTACAAAAAAAATTTGCACGTAGAAACTTTTTCAAAAAAAAGTCGTTTTTTCAGAATTTTTTTTTAGCGGCCCGGGCCCATTTTGAGCGTCTAAGAGGCCTATGGGTCGGTTTTTTTTTAAAAAAAAATCAGTTTTGGGTTCTCGGGTGAATTTGGTTCTCAAAAGATCCTAAGTATATATATATATATATATATATATATATATATATATATATATATATATATATATATATATAGAGAGAGAGAGAGAGAGAG
The DNA here is from genome assembly GCA_023525715.1 of Cichorium intybus. Taxonomy (NCBI): domain Eukaryota; kingdom Viridiplantae; phylum Streptophyta; class Magnoliopsida; order Asterales; family Asteraceae; genus Cichorium; species Cichorium intybus. The sequence goes on along the minus strand of CM042010.1, from coordinate 51,483,426 downwards.
AGAGAGAGAGAGGAGGGACCGGGGTTTTTTTTGGGGGGGGGGGGGGGGGGGGGGGGGGTATAAATGTGAGGTATCCCAGCTATTTATAAAAGGGAGAAAAGGGTGTCTGGTTTTCACTTCTTTTAGAGAAAAAGAGAAGAGAGAGGATGGCAATGGGGGATATGCAGCTAAGCCAACTAGCTGCAACACATCTCCTTCAACACACATTAAGAAGCTTCTGCGTTCATGAGAACTCACAATGGGTTTATGCTGTTTTCTGGAGAATCTTGCCAAGAAACTACCCTCCACCCAAGTAAACCTCAGATAACTTTTTCTTTTACTTATCCTTTGCTTAATCAAATTCCCTTTTTATAGAGGCTTTTGTAATTAAACAAAAAAAATACCAAAACTTACCCACTAAAATTTAAAAAATGTTCTTGCATTTTTATTATTGTTGCAGGTGGGATGGTCTGGGGGGAGCATATGATAGGTCTAGAGGCAACAGAAGAAATTGGTACACTATTATTACCTTTTAGCATTATGTATATTAATTATATCTATTCACTTTAAACGATAAATTCCTTCAAAATTCTAAAAGTTATTATTATTATTGTTACCATCAATGATACATTCTTTATAATTATCAAACGTTCCATATTTAGTTATCAACATATAATCAACTAATCATTAAAATTCTAACATCCTTTAATTACTTTTCATAATTTCATAATCTTATATATCATTATCGTTATCCTCATTTATACATATAAAATGTTCAAATTTTATAGTTTCAATTAATTTTCATTGCTTGTATTACTATTTACTATTGTCCTTTCAAGCATAAAATGTTACTCATTATTTTAAATTAAATACCCTTAATTATTATTTCTTATCATTTGATTCAACTTATAGTTCCATCTATGATTTTGCGTGTTTCTAATATCTGCATGTTCTTGATTGAATTTTTTCAAACCTTGTAATCGTGGATTGAAGCATCATTTAAAACATTTGATTAATCATATATAAACAGGATATTGGCATGGGAAGATGGGTTTTGTAATTTTGCAGCGTCAACAACAAGCGAGATTAACACACGAGATAGTTCGGTTTATGGTGATCATGAATACCAACAATATCAAGGTCTTCAACCCGAGCTCTTTTTCAAGATGTCACATGAAATTTATAACTACGGCGAAGGGTATCATGAAATTAATCTCACCCACATATTCCATTTCTAATATTACGCTGCATGCTGAGTTATATTTAGTTAAATTAGTTATCATCTAATTTTTTACTTAAATATTTCAGATTAATTGGAAAAGTAGCAGCTGATCACAGTCATAAGTGGATATTTAAAGAACCAAATGATCAAGAAATCAATTTCTTGTCCGCTTGGAATAATTCAGCCGACTCGGTAAGCAAATTTTCAAGATAATAGATGCTTTAAGATTTAATTAGTTAAAATCATTTTTATTGTTAAGATACGGGTACAAGTGCACTAAGCACGAGGTACAGTGACTTCAAACTCATTTGCGGGTGTTTCATTGAAACAGCATCCAAGGACATGGGAAGCTCAGTTTCAGTCTGGTGTCAAGGTACAAGTTCATGATGGTGAATATGTATTATGTAATGACTAAAGTCATAAAGGTATATTGTTGTTTAATTAGATCTACGTTTTACTCAGAAATAATGCGTATTTATGCAGACCATCGCTTTGATTGCCGTTAGAGAAGGTGTCATTCAACTAGGATCCGTTCACAAGGTTGCCTCTCTCTCTCTCTCTCTCTCTCTCTCTCTCTCTCTCTCTCTCTCTCTCTCTCTCTCTCTCTCTCTCTCTCTCTCTCTCTCTCTCTCTCTCTCTCATACACACACACACACACAAGGAGCTTCTTTTAGTTCGAAATCTCAAGAAGATATATAAACCCTTTAATCGAAACAAGAATCTTGAAATTTGGAGGAATGTTATACATGTATCTCGTCCAATAAAAAATAGCTTTTTTCTGTTCAAAGTTTCAAGAATGTATATAAACGTATAAGTACCTTTTTATGGAAAAAAGAATCTTGAAATTTAGAAAGGCTGCTATATCTGTATCCGATACAATTTAAGCTGTACATCGTTCTTGCTTCCAAGTAAAAGTTTCTTTTAGTTCAAAGTCTCTATAACTTTTAATCAAAACAATAAACTTGAAATTGTAAAAGATGTAATGTATATGTATCTCGTGCAATGTAACTTTTTCATAGTTCTTGCTCCAAAGATATAAAAACCCATTTATAAAAAGATATAAAAACCCATTTATAAATACCAAAATCTTGAAATTGCGAACTGAAGATATTATATTTATATCGTATGGGATAAATTTTCTACGTATTTCTTGTTCAAAAAAAAAAAAAAAAAAAAGAGCTTCTATTATTTCAAAGTCAAAAAGGTATGAAAACCCTTGTATAAGTTGTATAAAAACAAGAATCTTGAATACTAGAAAAATATTATATCTCATGTGATAAAACTTGTACGTCGTCTTGCTCCAAAAATATTAACATTAGATTCCTTGAAATTCAGAAGGCTACTATATTTGTGTCTTTATGTAATAAAAACAATACACTGTTCTTACTCTCTGAAAAATTTTCTTTTAGCCAAAACAATAATAAACGCGTTATATTTGTATCTCTTGCGACAAAGTCTATACAATGTTTTTCCATAAAAAAAAAATTAGTTCACAATAGAAGAATTGGTAAACCTTTTTATCAAAAACCTTCAAATCCGTATATACAGATTATGCTATAACAACATGTACCTTATGCATGTTACACTTGTACATTATTCTTCCTTAAAACAGAAACTAATCCTTATCATGAGGGTATTATAATATCGACCTCAAAGTATTTTAAGAAATAGTGGACTTGACTTTAAATTTAAAATCCAAAGTCAAATATGAAATCTTTCCTATTAAAGAGAACCTTTTTCAGTTAATTTAATACTAATTAATGCTAATTAATTAATCATTTAAAAAGGTGATCGAGGACTTGAACTATGTGGTGCTACTCAGAAAGAAATTCAGCTACATAGAAAGCATCCCAGGAGTCCTATTGCCACACCCATCTTCCTCGGCGTACCCATTTAAAGCAGAAGGGTACAACACCTCTGAAGCGTGGCATTTTCAGGGCGGCACACCACCACCGGAATATTGTCACCGGTACAATTACAACCAACCATTGAGCATAACTCCATCAATGAGCAGTCTTGAAGCTCTCCTATCCAAACTCCCGTCAGTCGTACCGGTTTCTTCATCATCACCACCGCCAGTTCCACCCTTCTGTGAGGCGGCACCGTCACAGTATGTGGCGGCAGCAAGTCGGCCGATGGAGTTTTGGGGGGTGGAGGCAAAGGAAGAGGTCGAAGAGGAAGATGTGAAAGACGGTGGAGAGCGTAGCGGTTCGATGTCGTCTTATAACCATGAAAATTACGGCTATCATCATGATTTGAATGTACGCAATTGCATGCACAATAATGGGTATAATAATTAATCAATAATTAGGGTTGATTGATATTAGCGAAAGACTATTTTATTTTAGTATATTAAATTCCGTACTAATTGCAATTATCGAGTGTCATGCATTTTTGGGTTTTTTTTTCCTTTTGTATATTATGATATGTTCTTTTTTGGTGTGTTATTCTAAATTTTAAAGAATAAAGTTAAAGTTAAAGAAAATCATCATATGAATTCTATAATGTTTGTTGGATATTGCACCTGAGGGACCAGTTGTTAGACGTTATTCTTGACATTGTTGACATGAGTGTTTGAAGAAGCTTAGTTAATTGTCGGTGACTTAAGAAAACTTGTTATTATTTTAGGGTTTTCTTTAAGGTATGATTGCTATTTTTGTGAGGAGGACAGTCAAATGGTTTGAAAGCTAGCTATTGGGACCGAAAACAATCCTTTTCGATTGCTGGGTCTAGTAGTCCTTATTGTGTTTGGTCCCGACTTAGGGTATAGCTAGCCTTTTTCTTAAACTAGTTAGGTAGAAAACAAGTGATTGGACCCAATTGGTTCTGTCTTAATTGGTTAATGCCATGAAAACAAAGCGATTGATCTTAGATAGGTCCTTGGTCCTAACCTATAGCTATTAGTTACACTAAGGTATCATTTGATTTTCAGCTAATAAAAATATAACTTCATACAAAAATTCAAAAGGTCACGTGTTTCTGTTAGGTTGTATTTGATAGTTTCAGACCAGAGTAAGAGGAGGTCTGACTCAGTAAACATTATTTTGTTGTTAACTCGGTCAGACGTGTATGGACTCGGTCAGATGTGATTTTTAGCTTATCAAACGCCCGGACTCGAACCGAATCAGACATTAGGTCTGACCTGACCCGGTCAGATGCAAATCAAACAGAACCTTAATTCAAGAAAAATGTTGTCCGCTACCCTTTTGAAGTCTAATCGTGTAATGTATCTCATGTTCTAAGAGTTTGTATGTTCACAATGTATGGTTAAATAAAACAGTTGAATGAGATATAATGTCTAGCTAGTGAGATATCAACTTGACATACAATGGGTTTGGAGTTTAGTGCTCGTTTAAATTGTTGAATAGGAAAATGATTAACAAAATAAAGATGTATACTTTTGAAAATATGTTTCCAATGGACTGTAGAACTTAAATAACTGTACAAAAAGTGGAATGTTGAAGTCCTAATTCATTAAATTATATAGGTTGTTGAAAATAAGTGAAATTGTATGAAAAATGAAACATTGATGTCATTATCCATTAAACTTTATAGAGTTAGAAATTATTGTGAATGCCTATAGGAATAGCATTAGCTAAGACATTTTATCTTTTGTTTTGTATTTATCATAGATAATGAAGTTAACATGCTTATAAATGATTGTTTGTGTTGCTTAAATGGCTGTTTAATATTTCCTGATTGAGTAAGAGCTGACTGAGTAGGTATATGACCCAGTCAAACTCATCCTGAAACTGACCGAGTAATAGGTAAATTTTAGGGTTTACGATCGAGTCAGATGTAAATTTTGAAGTTATCAAACGGAGAAGTAAATTTTGAACTTATCAAACAGTATGATTTGGACCGAGTCAGACGTAACATCTTACTGGACCTAGTAAGAGACAAATCAAACAGCCCAAAAGATAAGTTTCATGAGCTAGAAAATTCAGCATTGTTTACAAGCTAATTCTGTTACGTTATTGCTATTTCCATGTCATTTTACGGGGGATGTGATATTATTTGAGAAGAATCCTTTTTATCGAGACAACTATGTATATCTAGACAAGACTTAACGAGATGTTGTATTATCCATTAATTCAAAGAGATTTTTGTAATTACTATTTTATAGAGATATTAATTGGCGAATCGACTAATATTTAGTAATTTAAATAGATTTTTGTAACTACTTGAAGTTACAAAATAGGGAACCTTTGGAACCAGCTATGCGTAAGGGGAAAAAAACAAAATTTTGTCTAGGTTTGCTACAAAATTTCGTGAATTATTCCCAAAACAATTTATTCAATATCTAAATACGAATCTATCAAACCTTTCTTGCAAAAATGGATCTCAATGAGACCAATCACTAATGAAAAGCTTCAACTTCTTCTTTAAGATGAGTCAAAAGATCGGGAATTGACTTCACCGAATGTTCCTTCTTGTCTCTCACACGCACACTTACCTACAAATTAAACATTACCATTATTTATTTCGACTTTTTTTCTTTTACAAATATAAACAATAAATAAATAGTGAACATAGATGTTTTTATTAACCTTTCCAGTATTTGCTTCCTCTTCACCAACAACCAGTATGTAATTGTACTGTGCCAACTGAGCTTCTCGTACCTACAACAACCCAAATATAAATACATAAACAATGTAACTTTTTTCTTTTTTCTGAATAAATGAAAATTTTAAAAATATCCGAGAATGCGACAACACACTTGTGGATTGTTTATAACGTGAGATTATAAAAAGCACCTTTTTCTGGATTGTTCGGTCAGATGTATCGATGTCAACGTAATAACCAGCTTTATCGATCTCGTCCCTTACCTACAAAAGAAAAAAAAAAAACGTGTAATGTGAAATTACGTAATTGCCCTTTATATCGTTGTAACTAAAAGTACCTGTAATCCATAGGGTTGGGATTTGTCGGAAACGGGGCAAACAATGGCTTGACGGGGACTAAGCCAAAATGGCCACTTTCCTTTAAAATGTTCGAGAAGTATTGCAAACATTCTTTCAACGGATCCTAAAACAGCTCGGTGTATCATAACAGGTCTCTCCCTTTTGCATTCGTCTTCTGCTGAATATGATAAGTTGAAACGTTGTGGAAGTTGGAAGTCCAGCTGGCACACAAGGATGTATTAGTTCAACGAGGTTGCATGCGAAGATACTGGAGTGGACAAGCTTTTTAGGGATGTTTTCGATTATGAGCATGAGGAGGGCATTTTCGTCTTTTGCTACTGACAAAAGATTTACAAGTTCGTATTTCATCTTTTTGGGTGGGACAAACATTGCAATTTGAGTCCCGTTGACAAGATTTCTAAGGTGTTTTCGGTGATAAGAACGCGGAGGGCATTTTCGTCTTTTTCACAGAAAAGATTTACGAGTCCATATCCCATCTTTTTGGGTGGGATAAACATTGCAATTTGAGTCACGTTGACAAGGTTTCTAGGGTGTCTTCGATTATAAGAATGCGGAGGGCATTTTCGTCTTTTTCACAGACAAAAGATTTACGAGTCTCTATCTCATCCTTTTGGGTGGGACAAATATTGCAATCTGAGTTGCCTTGACAAGATTTCTAGGGTGTTTTCGATTATAAGAATGCGGAGGGCATTTTCGTCTTTTTCACAGACAAAAGATTTACGAGTCTCTATCTCATCCTTTTGGGTGGGACAAATATTGCAATCTGAGTTGCCTTGACAAGATTTCTAGGGTGTTTTCGATTATAAGAATGCGGAGGGCATTTTCGTCTTTTTCACAGACAAAAGATTTACGAGTCTCTATCTCATCTTTTTGGGTGGGACATACATTGCAATTTGAGTCGCGTTGACAAGCTTTCTAGGGTATTTCCGATGATAAGAATGCTGAGGGGATTTTCGTCTTTTGCAAAGACAAATAATTTACTAGTCTCTATCCCATCTTTTTGGGTGGGACAAACATTGCAAATTGAGTCCTGGTGACAAGCTTTCTATGGTATTTTCAATTATAAGAATGTGGAGGGCAATTTCGTCTTTTGTGCACACAAATGATTGACAACGAGCCCCCATCCCATCTTCTTGGGTGGGACAAAATTTGTGATTTTTTTGGTTAGTGTCTACTGTCTACAGTAGACAGTAGACAGTAGACAGTAGACAGTAGACAGTAGACAGTAGACAGTAGACAGTAGACAGTAGACAGTAGACAGTAGACAGTAGACAGGACCTGTAATGTAGCAAGCTGAAATTTCCGTTTCATGGCATCAGAAACCGAAATATCAATTTTTGGGCCATAAAAAGCTCCATCTGCTTCATTAATTTGCCACGGTTTCTTGAATTCATTTAATGCTTCTTCAAGTGCTTTTTCGGCTTTTTCCCATGTTTCTAAATCTCCAAGATATTTCTCAGGCCTCTATAAACCAAACTTATATTTCAATTAATACAATGATATATAAAGAAAGTAATGAAACTAAATTACTAATGAAGTAGATACCGTTGATAACTTTAACTCAAAAGTGAAACCGAATATATCATAAGCATAATTTACAAATTCTAACGCGCTCTTCACTTCCTCTTTTATCTGTATCACAAAAGAATAATTATATTAAAAAATTGTAAAAAATTATTCGGATGGATAGTAAGTGAATTTATCTCACCTGGGATTCTCTACAAAATATATGAGCATCATCCTAAAATGATAAAAAAAAAAAAAAAATAGTAGACCATAAGAATGAAAGATTATGTAAGAGGAAAAACATATGAATTGAAAATAAAATCAGGGAAATTATAATCATAACTAAAAAATATACCTGCTGAAATCTTCGGACACGGGTCAACCCGGTCAATGCACCACTGGCTTCATTTCTATGGAGAACTCCAAAATCAGCAAGGCGAAGTGGAAGTTCTGTGAAGTTGAAAAATTATGAAATTATAATTAATATTACATAATGAAAACGGATTTGCAAAAATAAAAACTTGTGATGAACAAAAAAACACAATTTTGTAAAAAGTAAAAAACCCCGAATCAGGAAAAATCAATAATTTAATTAAACGAGATCGAAAAACAAAATGTTTCAAAAATAAAAAATAAAAAATAAAGACTAACCTCTATAAGAACGAACTCGGTTATCAAATATTAAACAATGGCCCGGACAATTCATTGGTTTAAGCCCAAATTCTTGCTTTTCTATCTGCATTAATTAAGCATAAAATGCATTTATGTTTCTTCTTCATATAAATGAATAAAAATGGTCAAATTAATAAAAGAAAACTTACATCAAATACAAACATGTTCTCCTTGTAATTAGCAGCATGACCTGAAGTTTCCCATAATTGCATATTGAACATGTTTGGTGTAGTAACCTGCCAAAACAATTAACATGAAAGATATTTGCAATTTTTATTTATTCATAATTTACATAAATGGTAAAAACGTAAAATACATTACCTCTAAATAACCTCTTTTCCTGTATTGTGTACGTATAAATGACATCAATTTTTCAATAACTCGATTACCATGAGGAAGGAAGAAACAACTTCCTGGACTAAAATTATTAAAAAAGAAACATGTCTTAATCATGGACAAAAAAATTACCAAAAAAAAAAAAAAACAAACAAAACATTTTATCCATTTAAAATGTTACCTAAGTGGGTGGAAAAAGAAAAGTTCATGTTTTTTTCCCAATTCTCTATGGTCATACTTTTTTGCTTCTTCCAGTAGTGCAATATATTCCTGAACAAAGTTTCTTTTTAGTCTTATAAATATAAATCTTTAAAAGTACAGTTGGTTATAACTTATAAGTTAAAGATTAATTAAAGAATGAATAAAGTTATAACCTTTAAACGTTTTTGATCAGGATAAGATATTCCATACACTCTTTGTAAGCTCTCTCGGTCTTTATTTCCTCTCCAATAAGCTGCTGATGCCTAAAATTATTTTTAAAAAGTGAATATAATTATATAAATGCATAAAAGATGCTTCATATAATAATAAGATGTAATATGTTTACCTTTAAGCAAGCAATTGCTTTAACAAAAGATGTGTTTGGTATATGGGGCCCACGACACAGGTCAACCAACGGTCCACATCTGTAAACTGTGATGGTTTTGTCTTCGGGTAAGTCACTAATGATTTCAATCTGATAATAATATAAACAAGAGAGTGAATTAATATGTGGAATCATGAATGATTAAAGAGATTGTTATGTATTAGATATCTGGATTTGAATTTACCTTAAATTTATTATCAGAAAACATATCAAGAGCCTGTTTTCTTGATACTTCAATTCGCTCAAAAGGTTGTTTCTCCTGTAAAAAAAGGTTAATTATTGGATATTAAATTGCATTACTAACAAGATAAGTAAAAACCATAGTTGAAAGAAACGTATACTACAGGAAGAAAACGTAACAAGGTAATTAAAAATTTCTGGAAAAATAAAATAGAAAGTACCGCGACAGCTTTTTTTGCTCCTGAAACGATTTGATCAAAGTGGTCATCATTTAAGCCCAAATCGCCATAAAAACCATCATAATAAAAACCCTGTTAAAAGATAAACCGCATTAAGCTAAAAGATGATCGATTTAGTAAAAAAAACCAATTCCTAATTGCACAAAGAATGGCTAGAGAACACTCAAATCATGATTATGATTCTCGTTCTTGATAAATAATCACTATCACTTTGAAAATGTAGATGAATTATTTGATCAAATGAAAAGGAACAAATGGGGAAATACCTCTCCCCTTGTAGTACATGGACCAATACACAATTTGCATCCAAATGTCATTTCTAGAGCCTGATACACAACAAAATGGAAGTAATTATCATCTGATACATTTTCAAAACTCAATCCCACATTCCAAACAAGAAAAAAGAATCATCTTTGATACCTACCTGCCCAAGGATATGAGCGCTCGAGTGCCAGAAAGTGTCACGACCTTCATCGCTATCAAAAGTGAAGATTTTGAGTTGGCAATCACCTTCTAAAGGTCTTGACATGTCCCAAAGCACTCCGTTCACCTGAGAAATCAAGGCATTTGAAGCTAAGCTCTTCGAGACCTCCTTAGCGATGTCCAAAGGAGTGGTTTCCCATTTCTTCCCTTTTTTTGTAGTCCCATCAGGTAATGTAACACTACAAAGTATAAAACAATCAAAAGTTACCGATTCGGTTCTTTTAATTGACGCCAGCGTAATGTTCGACAAAATGTATAAAAGAGATGTCAATCATATGACACCGTAAACATTACTTGATGGGATCACCGGATATTGATTTCAGATGGGCAGTCTGCTCTGCTTTGATAGCTTCGAACAATTCAATTCGTTTGGGGATTATAGTTTGAAGATAAGCATCGTCTTTAGTGATCGAAACAGAAGACTTCGGAGCCGATTTTGCCTCCGTTCCCATCTGTAGTGGTACAGTCGGAGACGACGCTAGAAATGTGTAGCGTTGGAGGATTTAAACGGCGGAGAACGGCGGCAATGACCTGTTGATCGCCACCGGACTTGGGAGCATAGCCTGCGTTGTTCACTGTCTGGGGTTTAGGGTTCATGCCAGATTTCGTCTTTTTGAAATCATTTTATTTTTGTCGTACGCCGTCGTATAGATCTGGTAAATTCATCATACGTGGCGTACAAGCATAGCATACTGATTAAATTACTTGACGGAGGGTTTGACGTGGAATAAAATAGATAACGGCCGTCAAACATTAAACGTGGAAGAAAGCAATTTGTAAGGATAAATATTAATCAACTAGTGGGGACCCGTGCTATGCACGGGTTGGGTCAGCTTGATGGATGGCCCAGCTCGTTGAGTTGGTCGGGGTGTGTCGGGGTGCTTTTTTTTCGCGGATCCTGAAGGCACTTTTTAGGTGATGCAATCCTGTTAAAGATAAAACTATATAAAGCATTTGCTAATTAAAATACATTATTGTTTCAACCATAATTAAATTTCATAACTAAATTAAACTGCAAGAAATAGCAACGTACTTTCATAATTTCATTTATTATAGTAATCTACTTGTAATTTTTCCTATCACAGCTTTATACTTTGAAAATCTTTCCGGTTATAGCAATGTCAACACCCAAATTCCAAATACAAATCAATCTCGATGCTACAATTGAGTAAACTTTTAAAAGAAAACCGAAAGTACAATGCTATAATTGGGTAGTTTGTCAAAGTAATGTTCTAATAAAAAGAAACTAAAAGTAGAATGATATAACTGGGTAGCATCCTATTTTTGGAAATTTGATTAATCGCCTTACTAAGATTTCTCAACTCTTGAAGCAAATTTGCACGCGAAATTAAAAAAGACTTCACAAGCAAAACCTGTTTCAATAACATGAATGCATGATTAATTGATTATCGGTACATTACCAATTTTCAAAATATATATATTATATAATCCAGAATGTATAAAATGCATACTCGCTTTTCTTTGTCATACTTGTTGTCACTTGCATTTTCTTCATGGCTAAGAGAATTGCTACAAAACATTTGAAGGAATATTAATTTCTCCACTTTTAGTGGAGCTTTTTTTGGTACTCTAACATATGAAGATTAAAATAATATTTAATCTTTGTGACGATTGGAATCAAGAAACTTGGCATATCTTTCCGATTTTGCCCCTGTCTTGTGATCATAGTACTCAACCACCGCAGCTCGAGCTAATGTCGCCAGTGTTAGAGCATGTGCATGCAACCTAATTCACCACAAATAGCTACCAGAAGTTAAACCATAAAATTAAATATATAATATATAATATTTTGTGGTTTCTTTCGAAAAGTCAGTAAGAATATTGAACAGGAAAAAAAAAGCTTGCATAGCAATTTGCCAAATTGTCGCTTTCTAAATCAAATTCCTAAACATCATTATCTGAATAAGGAAAAAATGAAGTTATGATGTTCGTAATATAAAGAAACGGAAGTAGGATGTTCTTATTGTTAAATAAACGAAAATGGGTTGGTATTTCTTTGTATTTACCGCTAATGAAAACCAAAATTCCTCTTTGATATTAAATATAACACTTTTTTCATCATCACCGGTAGGTACAAACTCTTTGAGTAAGTTATACAAGTTTGCAATTGAACCAACCTACATTGAAAATAAAAATGGTCAAGTTAGAATTTTTTTAGAAGAAGGATCAAGTTAAGATGAATGATAAAATGAAACTTTCAACTACAACATAGGATTAATCATAACAGTTACTTCTTCAAATGCCCTAGCAATAAAACCTAGACAGAACTAATCCTCAACAAACCCCTGCATATAAAATGATCAATGAACCGAGGAGGGGGGGTGGTGGGGGTGGGGTTCCTAACACTTTCATGATTTTCTGCATTTCTATCTTTTTTCAACTGCGGCATACGCCCGATCCAATATTAGTAATTTTTTGGCATTCAATCTTCTCTAGGCTTTCAAGTATATTTGTTAAATAACAATCGACTTTGAAAGGCATAATTTTATCATAATTTGTCTGCATATAGGTATCATTACCACCACTAACACCATTGGTTGGTGGGCTCTTTTCCAATAAAAACTGGCCGAATCAGTTTCCTATGCTTGCAAGATCACATCTGGTTCTATCCCGGATGTGTTTCCTGTAGAGATTTTCTTGAATTCACCATCAAAATTCTTTTCTGCTTTCTTGCAACATTTATAAATCTGCAAGAGTAAAATACCTTTGCATACATGGTTGAATGATAAAGTATCCATTTTTGAATCTCCACTATCTAGTTACTTCAAGACATGGAATATCATGACCAACTTAAAAAAATCAAAACCCAAATCAATGATTAATCTCCAGTCTTCCTTCGTCAACAACCGTCTTTGATGAACCACAAGGGATAGTAAGCATGACCTGGAAAATTAGGGTTTGAAGGTTAGAAGATAAGGGTGCAGATACAAGGACAAATCAGTTCACGATATAAGTGATATTGTTTTGAAGGATAGAAGATAAGGGTGCAGATACAAGGACAAATCAGTTCACGATATAAGTGATATTGTTTCAGGTCTCGAAAATCATTTTAAAAGATACCAAATTCAAAGTAATAACACATAAAATCATGTAAATCAGGAGTCAAACTACCGATTTAGCATCTCCTTCATTATTCAATCCCCCTGCAATCGTTTAACCTCCATTGCCGATTGATTAGTGAAAAAACTTGTAGACAAAAGATTAACTTCACATTCCTTGTTACTAAAATCAACATACCAGGGCTTACCTTTCTGCTTTTGGGTTTGATCTCTCTACACCATAGGTCCTAAGATACCGGTATCTTAAGCCCTAAACACACATGGTCAAACCTGTTTACGTGTAGTAGAATAAAGAAAATAATGAGAGATTGTTCCTCAATGTTAGAGATGGTAAGACCAGGTGGTAAACTCAAAGAACAATTATTTCCCACAACTCAGTGAAGTCCCTGTAAAACTTTAAACAAAATCCAACGTCAAATAAGTTTTTAGAAATTTTGGGTAATCTTTTTTCAGTAACCACCCAGATAAGGAAAATACCTTCAAACAAAAAAGTAACCATCAAGAAGATTCACCGCAAATGTTACCTTTGAGTTCTCCGGACATGAGCAGGTGCGGAAGGCATCCTCTACCGCGGAAATCCACCGCATACTGACAATCGGATCCCTGCCCCCATCGAACATCGGAGGCGAACAAGCCGAAAAGTCCTTATAGCTTGCATCCCTGGCCCTTGACGTGCCCTGAGTAGCCAGTCGCTCCTCGAGCATTGCCCATAGCTCAGCTTTAATAGTACCAAAGAACTGAGGTATCGCAGCCAACACTTCTCGCGAGACCTCCTCCGCTATCAGGTTGCGGAGATTTTCATCAGTCGGTCCTCCCCCACTCAAGGCACCCGCATCTGGCCCACCGTTACTTCGAGTGACTGCCATTCTGAAATGTGCAATAATTTTACTATCAATACCCAGGTCACCCTTATCTACCCAACTACTTGACTTTCTAGGACTTTGGTTGACTACTCTTGACTCAAGCGTGAATCCTGTGCTTTCGGTAATACTGGCCTGGTACTACCTTCCACACCTATTCGCCCTTGTTCCAAGTTCGTCAATCATCCTCCTAAAATGTCACACGTACTAAACCATTTCCTATGACTCATGTGGTCATGCATCGTGGTGCCTAATCTTTTGATCTAACTCTCCATCTCACACGTGCCTAAGAGAACTATTGCTAATGTCGTCGAGTCGCCTCACGGACGCACAGCCGTACACAATCAGGAATAAGATAGACGTTTGAATAACTGATCTACCTTAAAGTCACAACCAAACAAGGAACAGCCAGTAAGGCCAGACCAAGAATTCTTAGGCTATCTTACCCTAATTGTATATAACCTACCAGCATTCACTAAGCAACCTAACGACAGTAGCATAAAATTCTAAAGCAGCACATGAGGCACAAAACAGTCTACAGAGTATATTATCCAGGCTATTTTACATCCTAGCACAATACATTTTATCACATAACACAAACTTGGCATGGGTAATTGGGAATCACAAAACTTACTTGAGCTCGGCTGACGGTTCGCATCGCATCTTACTTTAAATTAACTTTCCAAAAGCATTTTCTTGACAAAAACCGCTCAGTCCTAAGTTTGAGTTTGGATTCCCAATACAGTTTATCCAAATCCCTCAAACCAAGGCTCTGATACCAATTTGTAACGCCCCAATTTCAAAAAATTTAAAAATCATTTAATACCAAGGTTCCAATAAAATATTTATTCCAAAAACATAAAACTGTTCAACATATTACTTAAACCAACAGCGGAAACATTTGAAAATACCAATATAGTTCATTGACATAAATCTCTTGTATGCGACGCGTTGCCGTCAAGCCTTGCCCTTCCCTTTGTCATTTGAATTACCTGAAATGTTATAAAATCAACGGGTAAGCTTAAAGCTTAGTGAGTCCACAAGTTACCATACATGCCCACACATTAAACAACCCGTCCTCAAGAACGACCCGACCCTACCCGCCATACAACAGCTACGGGCGTCCATCATACAACAGCTATGGACACGGGAAGGTTCTACCCATCATACAACAGCTATGGGTTCCCGGTTATGGCCCAGCCCATCATACAACAGCTATGGGACAAGGCAATAGTCCAACTCGCCATACAACAGCTACGAGGGGACACGCATCAGTACTGAGCCCAACAATAAATAACCACAGATATAGAGCAAATCATATAACTGTAAATAACATACAAGATGCCTAGCATGCAACATCATATAGTAAGGTGAGGATACTCACCTGATTCGAAACCGCACAGATATACTTTAATATCTCCACTAGCTCGTCTACACACCTATATCCCACATATACAACTTGTCAAGCACTGACTAAACTTCTATAGACTTGCCTAAAGGTCAGACCCAACGTTTACCACCAAACCAGGGTCAAAACCAAACCTTAGGGTCAAACAGTCGCTCGCCGCGGCGTGGCTTCTCGCCCTACGCGCCGCGGCTACCATTGCACAATTACGGGGGTTTAGCCGAGTCCGCGCCGCTGACATAGCCAGTCTGTGTCGCGGCTCGTAACATTCCAAAATGTTATTAGCGCTTAACAGTACATCAATCGGCTAGGGTTCCTTTCTATACCCTTCCTGGGATCAGAAACTACCCTAAGGTCACTTCCTTACGGACATGCAAGTCCATGCATGTCCTTGGTCCAAACCCTAAGTGCTACAAATCGTCTAAAGCTACAAACCAACTGGTAACACCATATGACGGGATAAAAAGGAAAGTCAGAAGAGTAAATCTTCTTACCTTACTTCTGAAGGACGGAGTGATGCCCACGATCCGTCCCAAACCTTCTCCCGCGTTAGATCTCCTTCTTCTAATCTCCCAAAGCCTTCAAAGCCTCGAGACCAAAGAGTATATGCCGAAACCAGACGCCTCTACTCTAGAAAACTCCCAAAAACACGAACCCTAGGGCTGGGTCCCTTTATATAGGTGTTTAAATCCGAATTAGGGTTTTTCACTTTAGAGGCGCACCGCGTCGCGGGTTCTTTAGAACCGCGCCGCGCGTACAAATCCTACGCGATTCTAGATTCTTCCTAAAGTCGCGACGCGGATTCATCCGGGCCGCGACTCGGCGGAATGGGTCTTACAGGTGTTCTACGACTAACACCGACGGTGTTCTCTCGTTCAACGGATTGATTACCAGGTCCGACGATTGGTGTTCCAAAGAATGAAAAATCCTCCTCGCGACTTCGCGACTCGCCATTCGCCATTCTTCAAACGGGATATGTCACAGGGCATCGACGGTAACCCTGGGAAGTATCGAAGAGTTGGAGCGGGTCGGCTAGGGTTACGCATGTAGTGAGAGACGGGGATGGAGATAGAGACGGGACGGTGGAAGATTTGCGGAGAGATAATGGGAGACCTGTATTTCTCCTATTAGAAAGAAAGCGGTGGAAGAGACGGGGCAGTGGACGACCCAAACAATACCCGGAAAAAAGCAGTCGGATCCACACAAAAAAACGTTACATTGGATATACAAAAACACGGGAATTAAACTAAGTATATAATTAATTGAGACGATTTATTTGTGCATTTCAAAATTTTGTCACTAAACGCTAAGGTAGACCAATTAGAAAACAGTGTAAACTGAAATAAACTTAACTAGATTGAGCAATATTATAAAATTTTATTATGTTCATTAACATATATATAGTTGTACTCGTATTATTTGAAGACAACTTATTAGCCCATATCTTATCATATCTTGAGTCAAAATGTTTGTTGTAATAATTTTGTGTAAATAAATAAATACATTGTAATGGAAATACGTCTTTGGAAATAACAAGATCTTCATATTTTCATGGATGTAAATAAAAAATAAATAAAACTAAAAGTCACATTTTTACAAAAGGTTTTATGTTCGATTCTTTTCGATAAATTTTTAAATTTTAGCAAATTTCAAAAAAAAAAAAAAAAAAATCTCCGTTTTTATATTAGAAGTGTACAAAATATAAAAGGCCCGATCCTTGTTATCATGGCATCAATCTTGTTTGGTGTAGAGGAAAATAATGAAATATTATTTTGGACATGAACTCTAATCTTTTGTCTTTCGGTCAATACTAATTTGGATCTATAACTATTTTCATAAATTTTATTTACCTAATGTCTTGGTCATATTAGATATTTAACTCATAACCAATAATATAAAATTTATCTATTAATCAATTGGCGTAATTTCCTTCGTGGTCGTGTACGTTTTTTCCCCCCTTGTGACATCCGGGTTTGGGTCGGGGTTTTTTTCCACACGGATCTCTTCTCGGATCCAGGTTACCTTCTCCATTACTCTACGCTTCGTGGGTTTTGCGTCTTTTACATCACCACCGCTTGAAGCGGCGATCCTTAAACCGTCCTGGATTTTGCGTCTTCGACCATCTTCCTCTCTACTCTCACCCATCCGTCGATATCTTCAACAAGTCCGATTGGGTTTCTTTGGGTTGCCGGTCGTTATTCCGAGACCTCACGCGAAAACGGAAACATAGTCGCTTGCGTCGATATCTTCAACAGGTCCGATTGGGTTTCTTTGGGTTGCCGGTGGTTATTCCAATTGGGTTTCTTTGGGTTGGCGGTTGCGGATCCTTACTACCAACACTACTCGAGTGATGCGAACCCTAGATTCCGCTCCTTTGGGGATCGGTTGTCCTTCTTTTACAATGGATTTTTTTCTTTTCGATTTTCAGTCTGTCATACAACTGTGTGGCTAGCCTTTGTCTTTTGCTTTGTTGTGTTTTACAAAAAGTCTGTGAAGACAATTCACATGTTGTTTATATTTTTTTTCAAAATTGCACTTAATATGTTCGGTGTCGGTGGCTGATATAGTGGAATGGCACGAGCCAATTGCGTAGGTTGATGACCCTTATAATGATGGTGAGACTGAGGAGGACCTTAAACCTTCGATTCCCGTCCGAGCTTATTTCTTCTCTACTAGGTATGATCACAGTCGTCTCAAAAATTCCGGTGTTCCACCTTTATATTGTTTGCGCGTAATCAAATTGCGTAATTGGGAGTAATTTTTGATCGACCAAGGGCCTATAATGACTGTGTAATATCCATTTCATTGCCGTGGTGATTTTGTGCAGTGTGGATTTGAGAAGTTTAGTGGACCAATACAAACCTAATTTCATCCCAACTACATCACGCATGTCTAACTATGTCGTCTTCAGATTTGGCAGCAGCACCAAGCCTGAGCTTATTGTAAGTCCAGTCATTTGATTTCAAAACTTTAATATGTGTTCCAGCATTTGTTGAATGTTCATATACATGTGATAGTTATATTTACGATCAATCAATTATATTTTTCAGGGTTCATCTGCCAGTATAAGTGGAAGCGACTGCTGTTATATGGTAGTTTTCCAGTATGGTTCAATTGTCCTGTTTAATGTTCGTGATCATTAAACCGATGGGTACTTGAAAATTGTTGAAAGATATGCTTCAGGATTGCTACCTGAAACAAGAAAGGATGGTGAGGTCTCATTAAAGATGTTTACTGGCAAATTGTATACATGTTTGTTAGTTATCCTATTTGCTTTCATGATCTTCATAAAAAATCTAAACTTTGTGAGTTTTATTATACTACCAGAATACGAGGTCAAAGAGAAACCAACACTGGAAACATGGATGCAAGGTGGATTAGATTATATAATGCTGCAGTATTTGAATATTGATGGGATCTGTACAATTGGTAGTGTTTTAGGTCAAAGTATTGCTCTTGACTACTATATTCGCCAGGTAGGTTAAATTCTGAACTCCAAATCAAGTTTCCCATTGTTCAAAGAAATAACAATTTCATTTAATTTCTTTTTTTTGTTTTAGGTTGATGGGATGGTTGGAGAATTCACTGATATTAACCGTGGTATGGAAAAAACCGGAACCTTTACAATGAAGAGGAAAAAATTATTTCAATTGGTAGGGAAGGCAAATTCAAATCTTGCTGATGTCATTCTTAAGCTTGGACTTTTTGAAAGGTATGAATTGAGTCATGAATTTTGTATCTGTTAATTAACTGATGGAAAAATATTGGTTTAATCAGATCCGATATTGCATGGAAAGATGCTAAATATGCTCAGATTTGGGAGTATCTTAGGGGTGAATTTGAGTTGACTCAAAGATTTACTACTTTGGATTTCAAACTGAAATTTGTGGAGGTAAATTATATTTTGACTTCAAAACTTCTTTTATAATTTTCCCACACTTTCATGGTGACACTTGATTTTCTGATCTTTTGCAGCATAATATTCGTTTCCTTCAAGAGATCCTTCAGAACAGAAAATTAGATTTTCTTGGATGGGTCATTATTCAACTCATAGTTGCTGAAATTGTTATATCTGTTTATGACATTGCCCATAAGTCTGTTACATCTCTATAGAACTTATCTATGTATCACATAGAGATAGAAGAGAGTTCTTCTCTAAACTTCCTGATGCTATTTTTGGGTAAAAAATATAGCGCATTGTCTATATTGGTAAAAAGAGTTTATATCTCATTGAAATATTGAAACTAAAAGTAGTTATCAGTCCAAAATATTTACAAGATAAAGATTTGAAATAGCTTGCCGGATGTACATATAATCAAACACCTTCATTAAGAAGAAAACAATGGAAAAATGTACTATTATGCTTGATTATAAATCCTTCAACATTATTAGAACTAAAACACTTTACTGACTTTAGTAGAATGCTCAATTTATTGTCTCCACGTTTGGTAAGTTTTGTTGCAGGGGGGAAGTATATTGGAACTGAATTTGCAAAAGTTGATGAAGAGGCGCTTTTCCACTTATACCCTTTTCAACATTACTCTGTAATTTTCCTAACGGTATGGCTGCAAGAAACCCTTTGATAAATTCTTTACAACAAGATATCTCTTTACATATAATGCCTTCTTCTGGTCGCGAGAATGGAGGAAATTATGTAAAGATTTATTTTCTTATTATACCATCGTACTTTTATTTTCTTATTAACGTATTCTGCTTTGAAAAACTATCCAATTATATCATTCTACTTTTTGTTTCTTTTTCCAATTATAGCATCGTACTTTCGGTTTTCCTTTAAAAGTTTACTCAATTGTAGCATTGACATTCCTTTTTATCTGGATTTTGGTTGGTGGGATTGGTATAACCGGGAAGATTTTCAAAGTATAGTGCTGTAATAGGAACTATAATAAATGAAACAACGAAAGTACGTTGCTATTTTTTGCAGTTTATTTTACTAATAGAATTCTATTATGGTTGAGACAATAATGTATTTTAATTAACAATGCTTTATATAATTTTATTTTTGACAGGATTGCATAATCTAGAAAGTGGCTTCAAGATCCGCGAAAAGAAGGCGTCCCGACACACCCCAACCCACTCAACGAGCTGGGCTACCCACCAAGTATGCTGTTGTTTTTAGCATTTATCCGGACCCGTGCTCCAACAGTGCCGAACCCGTGCGGAGCACGGGCTCCCACTAGTTGATATCATAAACCGTTCCCATTCAATTCTAGTATTAAATCATTTTTTCTTAAAAACGACGTTAAATACCCAATAGAAAAAAAAGTCAAATTTAAGGTGCAAACTCAAATACAAAACATGATGGTTGTATTTGCTCTACATAACTAGATAGAAGGATTTTTTAAAAAGACATTTTTATATGTTTGAGCAACAACGTGATTATATACCACGTGATGAACTTTGTTATGTATATTGTCGTGACAGGTGATAAATTTATCTTATGGAACATAATATGAGGTGAATCAATTCGATAAGAATATTGGTACTCTAATGTAATATATGAGACCATTTATAACAACTTCCTTTTCGAGATATCTTAAATAAACTTAATGAAAATAAAGAATTTCATTAATGGTATACCGTATATAGAAGTAGAGGTGCACAAACCGGATTTTTTCCGGATCGAAAACCGGATCGTAAACCGGATAAGATCCAGTCAAATAAGTCAAAACCGGATTTGGGGTGAAACCGGATTATACATAAAAATTCCCGATCCTATACAAACCGGATCGAACCGGATCGGATCTCAACCCGGTTTAAAAATCCGGTATTTTCATGGATTTTTTAATCTTTTTTGGCTTTTTATCGAAACCGGATCGAATCGGATCGGGAAACCGGATCGGCATGAACCGGATCCAAACCGGTTTCAACGTAAATATTTTCGAACTGGTATTTTCCGGCGGATCGGATTGGAAAACGGATCGGATTCGGATCGTGATCTGGTTTTTTTGTGCACCTCTATTAATAGAAGCACAATTCGAATAATACATTAAAAAGTACGAGTCCAACAGACAAGTTGGGCTTAACCTGGTGTATATGTTCGGTTTTGATAGAAATGGGCTTACGTTGAATGTAAGTCCAATGATTACAAACTGGTTCACTTAATATTTACATTTGTTCACATCAAAGGCCAATGTAGAATTGTCGATAGTACCAGATATGCGCATCCAAGTCGGCTTTTTAGGAAACTCGAAAATTGATCTGGAGTCAGTTTAGGAAAAAATAGGTTAAAGGAATCAAAATCTGGTCAAATCCTATATGTCCCATTAGCTAAGGTTTCAATAATTTTCCATTGGATTTAGGCATAATTGGTAAGAGGAAAATGAAACAAGAGAAAAAGAATTGATTACTTTTCTCATTTTTGGTGAACACTAATAATAGGGAATTGAGAAATAAATCAATTCCTTTTCTATCAAAACAATTCCTTATTTTTAAGAGAGAAAGGGAATAAGAGAGGCATCGAGAATTCGAAAAAAAATAATAAGAAAAAACGACGTCCCTCCTCGAACCCTACGAGCTGCATCCATCATTTTATTTCACAATTCGTATTGGATTTCTCATGCAATCGGCTCAGCCCTTCTTATCGTTTGCCCTACCCCCTACATACATCAATCCCACTGCCGTACATAATCATGCATGCAATCACGGTTTTTTGTTGTTGTTTCTTGGTCGACTTTGTCACCATACTTGGGAATAAATGTACGTATTTTATCTTACTATCTTTGACTTCAATTCTTGTTGTTTAAGTTTGATTTTGGCACCAAGTTCGATGCTTATTATTGCTCCTAGATGGTTGATTTTGACACTATAATATGTTCTATTTTGCGATTTAATTTTGATTGTTGGTGTAAAGAATTCATTTTTCTTGCTGTAACATAATGCGTTTGAATTCAATTCTATTTTCTTTTTTCTTGCTGTAACATAATTGCTATGTTAGTAAGTGTGATTGTTGGTGTTTGAATCTAATTCTTGTTGTTTGAATTCGATTCTTGTTTTAATACAATTCTCACTGATCCACTCATGTCTTTCAATGAAGTCAAACCCAACAATTACGAAGAATATGCTTATTCACATCGTAAAAAGCCACAGGCCTTGCATTGTTGGCATCCTAAAGAGCATTCTAGACCTCATTAATGTTTTCAATCTCAGCTTCCACAATTCTAAGCCCAGACAATGCAAGAAACAAACCTTACAACATGTTGTTTAAATATTAATTTTTGTTTCTGATTTTGGCAGCAACAAGTCCATCTATTAAGAAAAGTGTTGTTTCAAATAGTTGCATAATTTGACAAATTAAGATGTATATAAGACCATTCGGAATGGTCATCACGAGCCGGTCCGTGAAGCCACGTCAGCCCCATCACGGTCCGTGAACACTGCCCCGGGTCGTCCGTGATGGGCAATTTCGTGATCATCCGTGTTCCCCTTCACGACTCATCACACCCAATCACAAAGAAGTACAAGCTTTCATGCATATGGTGCACACCATGCTTGCTCCCATTAGCCTTTATTTTTTAATTTTTTTTAATTAAAAAAAATAATGTGGTGTGATGGGTATTTCTAGCGTTGTGATGAAATGTGATGGTATGTGATGCTAAGGTGGCACTGATGTGGCGCCCATCACATGTGATGCTAGTGATGGGTATTGCAAGTGGTCTAACATTTTTATAAAAAAAAAGTTCTTTGACAAATTATAAAAATAAACATTTTTATAATTTTGCTTGAAAACATTATATAAAAAACAATTTTCTGTTGAATTCTCTAAAAACATTATTATAAAAATATGTTTCAAAAGAATAAACATGTAAAAAACTCATTTCCATTTCATTGCTTAATTTTACCAAATGCGAGAATTGATTCTCACGACCATTTCTCTGATGTACCAAACAGTGGAATCAACTTTCTTTACTCAGCTTAATTCTCTTTCTTTGCATTTGCATTCTCTGCTACAATTCCATTTCCTTGTATCAAACATGCACTGATGTACCAAACATGCACTGATGTACCACCGCAATTGCCTTACACTCTGATTGGAAGGACGAGCACCGTGGCTCGATGGTCAGGCCAACCAAAAGCACCAAAAGGGATTACATTACTAACCCGGCAAAACAAAAAGTGGCTAAGGACAGATCATGGCAGAAGTGCCAAAGAAACTCATCCTAACATCCATCGTGGTGACTGAATGCCTGCTCCTAACAAGAGATCATGTTCCACCCACGATCACAACAAAGAATAATACAACAGATTTCTCGAAAAACAAATATTGTCTCCCCCATAAACATTATAAACACCTCCCCCATGGGAGGCATCAGTAGGCGATTCTCGACTCTCAAACTCTCTCTAAGCTCCTAACACTCAAGCTTACCTAACTTTGGTGTCAAAGTTTATATTTTTATCCCTTAGGAGCCTTAATGGATGGTTTTTGGAAAGTATTAGCCATTGGCTTAACAAATTAAGCACTTAAAATAAGAAGTTAGACTCCCTAGAGATCGAGGCGCTACTATCATGGGTTTGCGGCGCGACCTCTGAGAAACCTGTTTTTTGGATAGCGCCTCTATGCAACATGTAGAATTATGGTCGCGGCATGTAACTCGACTGTTAACTTTGACTTTACCATTGAATGTTGACTTTTTTTACTAGTTTGACTTTTGGTCACACTTTGATAGATTTAAGATGTGGACTAAGGGATTGAGCTATTGTTGGTTTGGGTCACTAAGTTATACCTAATGGTGTTTTAGGAGGTTTGTGTTTTCAATTATTCAAGGATCCGGTTGTTGCAGTCAATCTCGCGCTATAGCGTTGCTATAGCGCCGAGATAGCGCTTAGCGGGGTTAGACCGAGATAAAATTCAAAATAGCGGTCACCAATCTCGGTGGCGAGATTATCGGCGATAAACCCCGAGATTTTCCGAGATTTGGGAGGCCGAGATATCGGTAATAGCGCGAGATAATAATGTAACACTCTTGGGCTATTTTAACTTAACAAGAAAAGGTATTGGGCTAAATATAATACAAATCCGGTATTTATGAACCGACCCAAATGATCCTTAGCTACACTCTACGACGATTTTAGTTTCAAGTCACTTTTTGTTGACCTAATTAGGAAAATGTGTGAATGGTGATTCCGATTTCCCGTCAACAACAAGTCGACCACAAGAGTGAAGTGTGAAGTCGGAGACTCGGATTCACGACCCCCAACCGGAAATCGCAGACTAATTTCACGATCCACACCCCTCACGCGGTCACGCCTCAATTTCACGATCGATACGGCCCCAGCATGTAAGTGTTCTTCGGTTCTTCCAAGTTCCAATTGGCGATTTTTAGCTTTTTTGTTGTGCTCTTCGACTTAAATCAGAACCCCAACCTGTAAGTGTTCTTCGGTTCTGTAGTTCTGTTCTTATAATTTCCGATTTGTAGCTTCTTGTGCTCTTTTTGTTGTGCTCTTCGACTGAAATCAGAAGTTTAGAAGATGAAATCAGAATCTGTTTGTTAGTTGTTACTTGTTAATCTGAAATCAGCTTCTTGTTGTTAGTTACTTAGTTTGTTAGTTGTTACTACTTGTGGTTGTTAGTTGTTAATCTGAAATCAGAATTTGTTTCTGCATTTGATAATTGTTATTGGAATCATACTCCATTTCTGAAATCAGAATCCATTTCTAAAATCAGAATCTGTTTCTGGATTTGATAATTGTTACTCACTTACTTTGTTAGTTGTTAGTTGTTAGTTGATAATTGTTACTTTGTTAGTTGTTACTTGTTAGTTGTTAATCTGATTGTGTTAATGTTTCTTAGTTTTAGAAATTATGGAAAATCAATCTTCACATGCCTCTGTAAATCCAACCACCACCACTACAACTACTTCAACATCAGATGCCGATACAAATAGCTCAAATAGAGATATGGCTTGGGAATGGGGAGTTATCCACGATCCCTTAAAAAAAGCAAATGTAACGTGTATATTGTGTAACAAGAAAATGTGTGGAGGGATCACAAGGTTAAAAGAACACCTCGCGCATATCGGAGGAAATGTTACTGGTTGTCCAAAGGTGACTACAGATATCACGAATAGAGTGCTTGCATCTATGAAAGAAAAAAACAAAAAGAAAAAGGAAAAACAAAGAACTGTGGAAATACTTAGATAAGCAAATAGAGATTGTATAGATCTTTCTGAAGATGATGATGAGGAAGAAGAAGGCATACATGTTAAGAAAAGAAAGTTTGTAGGTTCTAGTAATGTGCGTTGTCCAATTGACACTATGTTTAAGGCGGATCATGGAAAAACAAAGCAAAGCACATTGGATAAAAATAATCCAATTAAAGAGAAGTTGAAGATGGTTGCTTGGAAAAAGATTGCATTATGGGCTTATTCGGTTGGGTTACCTTTCAATGCTGTACGTGACGAGGGCTTCCAAGATATGATCGATGCTATTGGAGAATATGGAAAAGGTAATCAACTAACTACTTTTGTTATTGATAGCATTAATTATAACATTTTTCTAATTACTAATTATTTGTTAATTATATTTTGTGTACATGTTAGGTATGCCTGCTCCAAGTTATCATAATATTCGTGTGACATTGTTAAAGGACGTATTAGAAGATACTAAAAAGTTCGTGGATTCATTTCGACCGCAATGGCAGAAATTTGGATGTAGCATTATGTCTGATTTTTGGACAGACGGGAAAGGAAGGAGTTTGATAAACTTTTTAGTCAATTGCCCTACTGGCACGGTATTTCTAAAGTCAATTGATGCATCGGAGCATGTAAAAGATGCCCAATTAATTGTAAAGATGATAAATGCAGTGATTGAAGATGTTGGAGAGGAAAATATAGTACAGGTAATTGTAGTTTTTATTACTATATTTTAACTTTCTATCTTTGTTATTAATTATTTTTATTATTTCTTATAGTTTATCACCGATAACGGTTCAAACTTCAAAGCCGCGGGAAAAGTTTTGGAAGAGCAACATCCAAAGTTGTTTTGGACTCCATGTGCAGCACACTGTGTTAATCTCATGATAGGAGATATTGGGGATAAAATACCGAAGATAAAGAATGCTTTGATTGACGCAAGAGCAGTTGTGGTTTATATTTATAACCACGGAAGGATCCTCAATATGATGCGGAGGTTGACAAAGAATAAAGAGTTACATAGGTCTTGTGTAACTAGATTTGCAACTCAGTTTTATACTCTACAAAGTGTACATGAGAACCGCCACCATCTTCAAGTGTTGTTTGTTTCTGAACAATGGACTAAAAGTGACTTTCCAAAGAAACCAGCCGGAAAGAGAGTCGAGAGAATAGTTGCAAAACAAGAATTTTGGGACAATGTTTATCTAGCTTGTTAAGTACTCGCTCCTTTGGTCGATTTGGTTCGGTTGGTTGATACGGAGGAAAAGCCGTGCATGGGTTATATTTATGACGCGATTAGTAGAGCGAAAGAGCAAATAAGCAAAAATCTAGACGGTGGGTCTAATGAGAGATTAGTTAGTAGAGTTTTGTCTATGATTCAGGCTAGATGGACAGATCAACTTCATCATCCTTTACATGCAGGTATAAAATTTTTTGCTTATTAATTTAGTTCAATAATTAATGCAATTATTTAGTTTTAAATGTTTACTGAATTTACAGCCGGATGTTTTCTTAACCCTGCCATTTTTCATGGAGAACATTCGAAAGGGGTTGAAAACAATAAAGAGATTATGACGGGCCTTTATGTTGCCATTGATCGTCTTGTTCCCGATGAAGATGAGAATGATACTTTGAGACAAGAATTAAATCTTTACATTGATTCAGGTGGCCAATTCGGATCTGCATCTGCTAAACGGACTAGAACAAAAACTGCACCATGTAAGTTAAAAAATTTTAATGTATTCACTAATTTATTTTTTTTATTTATTATTTTCTATGAGCTCACTACTTCTATTTATAAAATGTAGATATATGGTGGCGTTCTTATGGGATCGACACACCTTTGCTCCAAAAATTTGCTATCACGGTCCTTAGTCAAACTTGTAGTGCTTCACCTTGTGAACGCAATTGGAGTGCATTTGATAATGTAAGTTCTTTTTTAAAAGTATTTTTATAAATTATAAACTATTTTATTCATTAAGTTACATGTTTTACTTATTTTTTTTACAGTTACACTCCAAAAAAAGAAATTGTCTTTTGCAGCAGAAACTTAATGATCTTGTATTTATCCAATACAACAAAAGGCTACAAAGACGCTTTGATTCTTTGAAAAACAAATCTTTAGATCCCATTTTGTTAAAAGACGTGGAAGACAATGATGAGTGGACGATACCAACAGAGGATGAGCTTCAAGAGTTTGTGGATGCAAGTGATGGTCTTCTTTGGTCATCTGTGCAACAAGTAGGGAGAAGACATGAAGATGATGGGCCACGTACAAGGAGTAAAAGAGAGCGTTATAGAGACGATGATGATGATGATGAGATTGGAGATGTAGCGGAAGAGCTTAATGAAGATGTGAATGCATTAGACGATGTTAACTCGGATGCCGAACCCGTGGATTGCGATTAGAATTCTGTTTACCACCAACACATTTCATATTAGAATATTATGCATGTTTTATTGACATCTTAATGTAACTTTTTGGGACCTTTTTATGTAACTTTTTGTGATATTAATTCTATGCAGTATTAATAGTCTAAAAGTAACAATACTAAAAAAACCGCTATACCACCGCTATACCACCGCGATAACCGCTAAACCAAATCTCGCTAGGTGACCGCTATAAGGTTTATGACCGAGATAACTGCATACTGTGTGATTCAGCTTTGCGATTCAAGTGAGTCTTCTCACTATACTATGTGTGACGTTGTATGCGTAGGTTGCCTAAGACTCGTTAGGATAGGATTCCATGCTTGGACCAGTGGAGTCTCGTTAGGGTAAGTTGCTTGGGCAGGACGGTGTCGAGTCCCGTGAGGGTAGGACTGTGTCGAGTCCCGTTAGGTTATTTCATTAACTTTATTTTCACATGGGGACAACTAGTTTATTGCTATCTGGTGAAACTTCTCTACTTTTCACACTCAAGAGCATCAAAAGACTCGAATGAAATATAGTCTTGTTAAACTTCATAGCAGTACGGGCCTCTCCCTATACAATATTATCTTGGGGCGACCAAGAATGCTTAAATTTAGAGCCATAACATCCAAACTGCATGGCTTGCTTATATTCAGGACGATGGAAGGAATTGTGACAGTTGTCAATGCATTAGAAAAGTTCTACAATATGATCAAATGACGAAATCACAAGTAACAATTAACAGCTTTGGTTGGAAAAACTGGAATGAATTGTAACCCCTAAAACGAATCACAAGTTTCTATATATTAATAACAAAAAATGTGTTTGAATGATTTAATTCATTCATTCAAGCCGACCAAACATAACAATAGAATGTAATGATTCATTCCATTAACTTGCTTATTCTATTACGTTGTCAATTCCATTCATTAATGATTTCATTCAATCATATCAAACAGACCCTATATGTAATAGACGCAAACTCTCAAGACTCCTAAATCTAGTAGGTCAATATTTGAATACCGTTATACCTCGACAAAAGAAACTATGTTCGTTTACTCAAACAAAAACTTTAGTAAATTGTTAGATTACTGAAGGTATTAATAAAACTAACCACATTGAAAATAAAGTTAATGAAATAACCCAAAAAATGATACCTATACACCTCTTTTTTCAGAATATATTTTTCAATCGGTATGTAACTTTCTCAAATCTTTTATCTAAGTATTGAATGTGCCTTTTGTTTATAAAAATCGTTTTTTATTTTGAGATAAAGTTAGTCTAAAATACAAAGAAGTACCATTTCAAACAAAGACGCCATCTTTTAAAAAAAAAAACAAAAAACTTTGACTATATTGAAACTATCATTTTTTTTAATGGTTAATCCACTTAATATCCCAAATTACTCAAACGAAATCTTTACCAAATTACAAATTGCCCTTGCATGTCCCTATTTCCCTCTGCTGGGTCTTACGATAGAAACAACTTTTTGGAAGCTAGTTCAAGTTTCCAACTCCCGCACACGAACAAAACTCCCC
Source organism: Cichorium intybus (assembly GCA_023525715.1). Classification (NCBI taxonomy): domain Eukaryota; kingdom Viridiplantae; phylum Streptophyta; class Magnoliopsida; order Asterales; family Asteraceae; genus Cichorium; species Cichorium intybus. Next base: position 51,453,855 of record CM042010.1, on the reverse strand, counting down.
TTCACACTGCTCAAGAACACCAAAATCCCCTTTCTCTAAATCTGTTTTTTTCGGCATAAAAACATCCAGATTCTACCTACTCATCAAAAATGTCTCAAATAAGCACTTACAACTTTGAGTAAGCACAAAGTTGTGGAAATGTGAGGTTGGTAAGCTCAAAAAACCCTCTTTTTCATTGTTGAAAGCATCAAAGATTTTATCTTGATATCAAGATCCGATTAGTTTCATGTTATTTTGAATCATTTCAAGTGGGTTCTTGTAATTTATGCTAATTAGTGTAGTTCTTGAGTTGGGGTTTGATTCAAAAACAATCTTGATGAAATCTTGAAAATTTTGATTATTTTGGTAGCATTCCCATTTGCTAAAATGCGCTGGATTAAACCCGTTATCAAACAGGAGTCTTTTTCACCTCCTGCCACCAATTCATCCATGTTTCTTACTAGAAACATTTTGATTATAATCGTAATTATTCTCTTAATTTGTGGTTTGTTACATTTTCTTCTGAGATTTCTCATGAACAAGATGAAATTATCTTCAAATTTTCATCATCAATCCACAAGATTTCAAGAAAGTAACAATGACGATGCTGTTGTTTACCAAAGACAATTGCAACAACTCTTCAATTTACATGATTCTGGATTGGATCAATCCTCCATTGATGCTCTCCCGGTGTTCATTTACGAAGAATTAGTGGGTTTGAAAGAGCCTCTTCATTGCGCTGTTTGCCTTTGTGAATTTACCAAAAAGGACAATTTAAGGTTACTTCCAATATGCAGCCATGCTTTCCATATACATTGCATAGACACTTGGTTACTCTCAAATTCAACTTGCCCTTTATGTAGAGGCGACCTTTTTACACCTGGGTTTTCTGTTGTAAATCCAGCCTTTGACTTTGACTTTGACCATGACCATAACCACTCAAGGGAAGTAGAAGAAAATGATGGGTTTTCGAATTCAGGCAATACCCATGAAGGGTATTCTGGTAATTTCAAGCAATCTGAAAATGTATATTCGGTTAGACTTGGGAAATTTAGAGCCATTAATGGTGATAAAGGTGAAGATAAATTAGAGGTGGGACAAAGTAGCAATGGAAATCTTGATGGAAGGAGGTGTTACTCAATGGGATCTTTTGAGTATGTTGTGGGAAACTCGGATTTACGGGTGGCATTTTGTCCGATTAAGGGTTGTGGTACGAGGGGTATTATTGGAAATAGTGATTTGAGAATTGAGGGTAGAGATGGAAAAGAAATTAGCAATAGAAGCAAAGGTGATAGCTTTTCTGTTTCCAAGATTTGGCTTTGGTCCAAGAATGGTCATCATAAATTTCAAGAATCTTTAAATCCTGTCTCAATGTAAGAATACCTAAAGGTCCCAAACTAGTCAAAATATATGAATTTTTACTTGTATTTTTGTTGATTTAATGATTCAATTGGTTTTTTATAGACACAAAACCCCTAAAGTATGTAAAACTTTTGGAACGACATATATAAATGTATCATGATTCAATAGAAGTCTCTCGGTTGTTGTAAATTTTTTTTTTTTTTTTTTTCTAATTTCAAGATATTTCATTTCATAGGTTTAGTATATTTGCTTGTTATTTTAGCTCCTATCAATGTCAAATATTTCATTTATTTTGTTCCATAAAAATTGTTACTGCAAATGGGAAGGTTGATACCACATAAATGCTTCGCTTAAACGTACAAACATAAAACTACAATTTTTCTAAACAGATAATTTCGTTGTCCCAATGAGATAATTTACTCATAAAGTATGAAAAATTACCATATTATCCCTTGTTTCAGAATAGTAAATTAAACTCCATGTTATTTTGTAAAACACTTGCATAACGTTTGATTAGGCGTGTGCATCAAACCGCACAAACCGTAAAAACTGCCTACACCGCACCGCACCGCATATTACGGTTTTGAACATGCATGGTACAGTTTGTGGTTTGTAATTATTGTAAACCGCACTATACAGTCCGGTTTGCAGTTTTTAACTTCAAAACCACGGTTCAAACCGTGCCGTACGGCACAATTAATATTAATTGATAATTAAAAATATATAATATGAATATGCTTGCAAATTCAACCAATGTTCAACAAAGTATATAACATATAAATATGTAATAAAATATCAAAACTAAAACGTGAAAATAATAGTGCAAATGTTAAAAGCAGTCGTTTAGTGGAAATGTGAAAACAATCTTTATTTAAACTCTATAAAGTCAATAAGTATCATTGAATTTATTTTGGGCAAATTAATGTTAAAAGCAACTCGATTGATGTATGCAAAACGAAAATACACGATATTACATGTTAGTACCAAACCGCATCAAAACCGTCCGCATGGCACCAAACCGCATAATGCGGTTTAGCACCTTCGCGGTGCGGTTTGCGGTTTTGACTCTAGACTGCACCAAACCGCACCACAAACACCCCTACATTTGATATGCAGTAATAATGAAATGAAGCATTAGGTGAGAATGAAAAAAATCATTTTTGGTTACTCGAATGAATAGAATGAAACATTCCTCAGATAATATGATTTCTTCTCTTGTGCTGAATTTCATTCTATGGGGAGGGTGTTTTTTTCATTACCCCAGGGAATTGAATGATATATAATATAATTAAATTACTTTTAATCTAAAAATCTTTAATAAATATTAATCTTTATTTTTAAAATTTTAAAACTAGATTTTAATAAATTTTTTATTTTTAAAAAATATATAATTTTTTTTATCATATTTTAAGATTTTATGGTATGTACTTCTTTTTATTTTGTAACTCTATTTAAAAAAATTATAGATAATTCTTTTTCAACTATTTGCCGAGCATATAATATGTATTTGGAACGAAATGAAATATGTTTATATATAATTTATTTATAAAAAATTATTTTATACAATTACATTTATTTTTTATTTATCAAATTTACTTTATTTACTTTTCTAGATACTATTAACAAATAATATGTTTGAATGACTTATTTCATTTTTCGAGCCAACCAAACATGATAATGGGATGTAATGATACATTCTATTACATTGCTCATTCTATTACGTTTTCCATTCGATTCATCCATGATTCCATTCCATCATACCAAACAGACCCCTACATCAGGAATTAGTCGTCAATTGAAGCAATGAGATGCTTAGCCTAAGATGGCATTTACATAATTATAACTAATCGAAACAACATACATATGTCCAACATGATTATCGTTGAAGATATAGATCGGTGCCGAAAATGATTATCGATGGCAACTAAGTATGACGAACGACGACTACGTATGGTGGATGGTAGACAACAACTATGGACGACGACAATGGCAAAGTCGCCTTTCCTCAGATTGCGTCATTTGTGTTTCCACTTTCTAATGATGTGTTTGTGTGAGAAGTCTGATTGAAAGATTGAAAGTATTTCAACAAAATTAAAGTAGGGGTATTTTGGTCATTCTAAAATTTTCTTATATTTATAATGATTTAAATTAGAAAAAAAATGATTATACAAATGTTTAAAATATTAAAATTTTTTTGGACAAATATGATATTTTGGAAGCTTATAAACAGTATATATATGATATTTAGATATTAGGTAGGACAAATATGATATTTTGAAAAATCGTTAAGGGTATATATATGATATTTAGATATTAGTTTGGATAAATATAATATTTTAATTTTTATTTAAGTCATATATAAAATTATCCCAAATTAAATTAGGAAACTAGCTGCCATATAGTTACGGTTTTTTTCCTATAGCCACGACTTTCATTGGATATAGTCTTGGAATTATCAAAAGTTATTTGATCTATGGTTGCATTTGCAATAAAAAAGTTGTTGCTAAATATCAGTGGTCACGTTGTTTTATTTATTTTTTATTTTTTTGCATGACCAAAAACGTTTATAATACTATTGTTTTCTGAATTTGTTTTTTATATCAGGTAAGTTGAATTCTATCTGTTACGTGATAAATCAAACAATCATTATTAGTTTTTTGAATGTGAAGTGATTTGTACACAATAATTTTTATCCATACACAATAATATGATGATTTTTATGTACATTGTATAAAACTGCTAAAACACGGATTATTGTGTATGGAGAAAACTTGTTGTGTACAAATCACTTCCTTTTTTTCCGAATATGAAAATGACAGCGATATCCGCCAAAAATAGAACCATTAATATAGAAACATTTCCTTGCAACTTTGAAAGCATTGGTTAATATAATGAACATCATCTCATAAAATATGCACGTTCGACATCAATTTCAGAACATCAAGTAAAATGAGGTTGAAAAACTTGTACTTTACACATTAAGATTTATATTATTCCAAAATCTATTACTTCACCTAACGTTTTTCTTTTTAGGTTGGAGAATTATGAGGCAAAATAAAAGTGGGATCCACGAAGAGTGATAAGATTGAGAGGCATTCATGACTTAAACAAAGAAAGGGTTCGACATTCGAGTGGTACTCATGGCTTGTGGGGTGATCATATATAGATTGAAAGAAAATCTTCAACTACTGGCGTTTATTTTACATCTATGTCTCCAAAAATATTCATTTCTGTCCCCACCTTTCTTTATCACTCAAATTCATTTGTTTTTCCTTCCACGAAACACCCAAATTTAGTCCACATGACTTTGCAGTAAAACAAGGTGAGTTGATATATCAATATTTGTTTCAAGGTATGGATAATATAAAGAGTAAAGATTATAATATTTCTATTTCAATGATTCTTCATTGTAAGAGTAAAGGGTACTGTGACGACCCGGTGTGCGGTGTCTACGGTGAAAGATTCTCAAGGGCTAGATTAAAAAAAATCAATTTTTTTTTTAAATTTATCCAAACTATATATACTCTATATTAATCAAACTTCTATATACTATTTTACATCAAATTCTCTCAAAAACAACTTCAAAAAAAATGTCTATTCAAGATTCCCCAAACAATTAAACCCCACCATCGAATCGAAATCGACAAAACGTTTTCAGTTTCGAACAATACTACACACTCAACGTTTACCGTCCACAAATTGACTAGCCGATTTAATCACCCAACGTTTTCCCATATAAAATGTAGGGTTAGCTGCCAATGCAACCGCAAAATTTATACAAAAATTTTAATTTATTTCCCGACACACCAACCCAACAATTCCAAACCCCAATACCTGATTCCGTTCCCGACACACAAGCTTCACCGGAACAAGTGCCGGAAGCCCAACCCGTGGTTCAAAGGCGAGGAAGTGCGGAGAGACAAAAGTGGTCAACCGCCGAAGAAATCGCGTTAGCCCATTCGTGGATTGACGTTTCCGAGGATGCGGCCACCAGAAAAACCCAAGCGGCCGAGCACTTTTGGATGCGGATACGGTAACACTTTCACCAAGAGTTAGGCCGCGAGCCTTACCGTTCCAAAGACTCGTTGAGAACAAAATATCGCGATATAAACCGTGTGGTAATGAAGTTTAACGGGGTGCTCTACAGTTACGAACGCATCAGAGGAGCGGCCAAACAGAGCAACATGTTTTTGAGGAAACACTAAAAATTTATAAGTCCGACAATAATGGAACGACTTTCCGATACGTTGAGTTATGGTGGATTGTCGAAAAATGCAAAAACATGGCATGATTCGAACGCCGAAACCGAAGTTTCGGCCCCGGCAAGAAAGCATTCAAAAACTTCCGAATCAAGCCACCACGCTACATCCTCCGACGCTCGGATCAACATAGATTTGAACGAGGATGAAGTCGAAGACGACCCGCTTGAGTTTCCCGAATTTCGCCGATGGGACGAGATGCCGCAAAAAGAAAAGAAAAAGCGAGTTCGTCGAGTGCAGGAGGGGGTCGGAAAATAGCAAAGACGTGACACTTATGCGGTTGTAATTTGAACACTACAATTTAAGTCTTGTCGAGCGGATTGAGTTGGACAAAAAAGCGTTGGAAGACAAACAACGAGTCGGGGAAGAATGTATCAAACTTCGCCAAGAACGTCAACGAGTCCGTGAAGAAAAATAACGTTTAAAAGATATCAAGTTTTTTACGTCAAATTCGGAGGAGGGTCTCGAGGGGGAAAAACTCGAGATGATTTTAAAATTTAAAGTGGATATCATGGCAAAATATCGCTCGTAGGTTGTCGTTGATTTTTTTACGTTTTCCGTTTATCGTTTTAGTTGTCTTTTTTTTTTAATTTGTAGGTTGTGGGTTTATTTGTTGTTTTTAATTTTACGTTTGTCGTTTTATTTTACGGGTGTAATTTTTATTTCGTAATTAATGAAATGCTTTAATTAAAAAAAAAATAGAATTTTTAGTTTGATTTAATTAATTATTTATTTAATTAAAAAAAGTGAGTGGTAGCGGGAGTATACTATTTCCAAGAGTTTAAGGCTATGGGGTGTGTCGGACGCATACCCGCGTCCTGGGCTGAGGTGGCGCCTGAAACGCGGCCAAACATCGCCTCCTCTTCCGTTATAGGGTGTGCTCGTTCTCATACGTTCTCCCAGAGACATTACCAGAACGTCCCCTCTTCCATTTGTTCCCTTCTCATTGGCTGATCTTCTTATTCTTCTCTCTCTCTCTCTCTCCCCCCTCCTCGCGTTCTCTCCGTCTCCCACACCTCTTAGTCTAAGGGGTGAAGGGTTAATGAAGGTAAATTAATGTGACGTCTACGTGATACAACAACCCCTTAGGGTGAGTGATAATGACACATGTTGGTCGAAACCAAAAATTGCAGACAATTATAACATAATTTTTGGATGCTTCTAATGGTTCAAACTCTTTCCACGTAAATGGATTAAATTGTAGCATCCATCTTTTCTACACATTATTCTTATTATTAAAAAGCGTAATTTTAGGAGATGTTACACCCGGTCTCTGCGATTGTCACGCATTATCTTCGTTTCTTTTTTAAATGGGTTCCTTTTTTGGATATGACACGTGTTGTGAGTGAGTCGGGTATATTTGTTCGTTCGGTGGGTATGACACCTATTGCATATCCCTTCTTTCCTTAAGATTTCTTGACGTTTCGTTTCTTTTTCTTCCTACTTGCATTTCTCCCGTCTCTCTTCAGTCCAATTACCGTAATCCGACGAAGCAACTTAAGTTCGCAGAAGATGGTGGCGATTGTTATCGGGGGATTAGCGTGCATTCGTCTTTCTCACTTACCGTCAAAGCATCCCCGACGACCCACTCTCCACCGCTTCCAAGTTTCCGACACGGCTTGGAGGTCAGCGTCTTTCATCAGACGGATCTTAGGGCTTGATTTCGTTCTTGCAGGTGTCATCCTTCTCCTATCGCTTCACCTTCATCCTCTCCGACTCTCGACTCCCCCTTCTCCGCTTTGTCAAGTATGTCATCTCTGTTATCTCTCAGCCATGGATTCTCTCGCCAGAGAGTTTACACTTGGTGCTTCTGTAGGTTGCTGGCGGAGCGAGGATTGAATGCGCCCTCCCAACGACGGCAGCTTCAGCCTCCCACGTAATCGATGAATCGCACCGGGATAAGTATCTTTTAGTTTTCAATTGAGCGTATAATTTCGCTGATGAATCCCAAATTGTATGGTTTGTTGACTTACTTCGTCAAGATTCGATTGAAATTTTCAGTTTTGCTTCTACCGTTGTGGTTATTAATCTTCCAATTTTTGTGTTGGCATTGTTCTTGAGCTTTCCCCTATGATTTATGCTCGGTTTTTTGATGTCGAATGAGTTATTAGGTAAAAACAGTTTCTATTTTGAGGAATAATAATTTTAACTACGTTAAACTAAAAATAACAAGTACCAGGTATGATCCTGTTAGGTTTGAAAATTGAAATTTGCAGCAAAATTGGTATCGATTGTGCATTTGAAAGTGTATGTCTGGTCCACTGATTTAACAGTTGCCCACAAGTTTCCCACCAACTGTTCGGTGAAATTTCACTAAGAGATGTGTTGTTTCCCAGGTTAATATATTCAAGCACTATTAACTATTGTTTATAACTAATTCTCCATAATGACTACTAACCTTCACATTATTGATTAAATTTTTTTTCAGAAACAACTAAATTGGGACCAATTTTGAAAATAAAATACGTACACACCTAAATGCAATAATAGCGATGGTTTGAAAGTAACAAATTTTTTATCGATTGTACATTGCTATAAATCAGTTTAGACTTTCCAATTTTAATCTTTTGGGACCAATTTTGACAGTAACAAATTTATTATTCACTATTGATTGTACATTGCTATAGATCAGCTACCACATGTAAGGCACAAACACACTTCAGGGGTTCATCTTCTATATCTGTTCATGAGTTCGTATCCTACCCATTTTCATAATCTGGTTAGACTCATCTTCTCTCTCTCTCTCTCTCTCACTCACTCATCCTGTTATATATTGACTCTCTCAATTTGATGAAAAATGTTGTACTATTTCTAGAAGCAGGGTAGTTGGTAATTTTACTTTGTTTACTAGCATGTATATATAGATATGGAACAAAACTTAGAGTGTGACTCCACATCTGTGCAGATTGTGCTTTCTTTCGAATGATTATGTGCCGAATATCCTAAATTCGCCTACATATAATCTACATATTACAGGTTAGACTTATTCATTTTTTTCAGTCTCATGTTTACGCTGATTGTGTAATCTTATTTTCCCATCTCAATTAAATTTCGTGTGAGTTCTTATAACTCTATTGATTTGCCAATTATACTCAACAGAGTGTATAGTTTTCAACCTCGAATGCTAATAATTATTCCAAATTGTCAGTTAAAATTGGTGGCAAAAATATAAATTGTAATCGGAAGGCAAAATCTATAAATCGTAATTACCGAAAGGAGCTATGCGCGTAAAGACTCAACATGCTATCGTGTTTGGAACTGCTACTTTTTGGTAGGATTTCTTTTATCGTTTCCATGTTGAATATATATGCAAAGAAGCTGAATAGGTATTTGAAACCTTAAAAAAGAAAGCAAAACCAAAAAAATGATTCCATTTTGGAGTAAACACAGTAATAGTCATAAAACATAGGGGCCATTTTGTATTTCAAACTATATTAAGTAAATTACAAAATTGATATGTGGTTTTTTTATTTTTGCTGTGTTTAGTCCAAAATTTGAATATTTTCAATGACGCGAGAGTTTCATGGTACGAGTACAGATACTATGATCCAAAAAAAACTCGGCCTGGATTTTGATGGAATCATCGACATAAAGGTAATTTCAATTACTCTGTCTGCTACTGATAAATGTTCAGTTTGGAAAAAAAAATTAACAAATTTATATGTTCTTTCAGGCAGCTCCGGAAGGTTCCTTTGTGCTTCTTCATGGATGTGCTCACAATCCAACAAGCATTGCTCCAACTCCTCAACAATGTGAGAAAATTGCTGATGTCATTCATGCAGAAAAGCATTTTCCATTTTTCGATGTTGCTTATCAGGTTTAAATCTTTAAAAATCAAATAAAATATAGAAGAATAGAAAATCTTGCTAGAGTTCTGCAAACACAAGGTCCCATAAAGCACCATTTCAGTTTGATTTGTATATGGATTTTGGGTCTTGAGATTGCTATAACCGGGAAGATTTTCCAAGTATAATGCTGTAATAGGAAAAATTACAAGCAGATTACTATAATAAATAAAATTATGAAAGTACGTTGCTATTTCTTGCAGCTTAATTTACTTATGGAATTTGATTATGGTTGAAACAATAATGTATTTTAATTAACAAATGCTTTATATAGTTTTATCTTTGACAGGATTGCAACATTTAGAAAGTGGCTTCAGGATCCGCGAAACGACAGCGCCTCGACACACCCCGACCCAGTCAACGAGCTGGGTCAACCACCGAGCTGACCCAACCCGTGCATAGCACGGGTCCCCACTAGTTTCAAACTAAAACATGTTATGTCAAAGAGTTTTATTATTTATAAAAAAAAATTATGCAGTGAACGCTTATTATATTTTATTTGAAAGTATTTTGGTGAACAACTATATGATAGAGTTGTGTAGTTGGATAACCAAAACAGAAGATAATAGATGTTAAATGTTTTGGTATTTTTTGAACGTTTGAATTATTATTACTAGCACGAAGCTTCAAAAGACAACCATAAAGAACATCAACGATAAATATGATAATGCTTGGAATGCAAGAAATAAACATAAAGAACGAGAGGACACTACGATACAAAGTGGAAAACCTAAAATCAGGAAAACCACTATAAACGACATTCCAATTAAACGGCTATATGACTAGTAAATCTTCAATGAGAGGGTTAGAAAAATAAAGAAATGATTAAAGTTGACATCTAAAAGGATTTATATAATAGCCTTACAAAGAGTCCTAAATAAACTCTAAAACCCTTTTAAATAGGAAGCATTCCTAAATAAATATGAGGTGTTATAATCAAATAATAATTCCTTAATAATTGTTATTTTCAGAAGCTGCATATGAAAATACACATGCAATAAAATGGTTCAACTATGAAAATACACATGCAATAAAATGGTTCAACCGACTCCCTCTGAGAAGAAAATAACCTTCAAACATCAAAAGACATAAATCAAAAAATAAGTAGTGTTAAAAGTCTTTGAGGACTAAACTCTCTCAAAAAACATAAGAAAAAATGGTGGTAGATCAAATCACTCAAACGCCACATGATACGAACATTCAAACTTAAAGCAATTACCTCAAAATACTTTTCAAAGTATGATAAATGCTATATTGTAACAATGCCAAATTGCTTATGTGAAAATGGACTTCATATCATAGCATATAACATGCTCCTGAATGCACTCGCAAACTAAAACTGGTTACCTTGTTCAAATAAGGTTCTATCCAAGTATTAGAGATAAGATATTAAAGAAGTAAAACTTCAAACCCAATTTTATATGATATAAATGTCTTTCGACCAAAAATTACCAAACGACTAAAGTACTCTTTCAATATCAAATACGTGAAAATACTGTATTAAATTCTTGAAAAGACATTGCGGTAATAAAGTTTTCAAAATGATGAACGACCTTTCAAATTTTTCTTCAACGAACAAATGATAGTCTCACTGCCAAAATCCTTTAAAAGTCAACAACCAGAAAGGATGATGACCTGAAACTTCAAAATATTTTAATTCACCATAAAATCAAATGCACTGTGGATGTATCCGAACATCTCTCTCGAAAAGAATTCAATGCATCATCATAATCAACTTAAGTCATAAGATATGTCTTCACTTGCCAAAGTGAAAACAATGGGAAGATCGTATTTTACCGTAGCAATGTAATAATCATTTTATATAATTAACCTTTGGTATAGATATTGCGGTAAATATACACCTACAACTAGTTGGAAGGGAGAACGAGAGTACACTAGAGAAGAAACGGCTAGATGGAGGCGAATTCTGAGGATGGCGTTGCTTGTTCAGGCGTATGTGAAAAACATGAATCAATGGTCGACAATGGATCAACGACTAATCAACAGATTAATAACGACTTGGCAATGGTTCTGAACAACAACATATTAGCAATAGATTTGTGATAGAACTGCAACGATGACGACTATTCAACTACTGATCAACAGATTGGTAACATAACAGTAATTGATTGCTGATAGAACAACAACAAATTAGCGACAGACTAACAACTTATCAGCAACAGTGGCAGCAGCGAATCCACAACTAACCAACAAATTAACAATGGATCGGTGATTGAACAACAATGAATTGCTGATGGAACAATAACAAATTGGTGACAAAATAACAATGGTTCAACAACGGTGGTAACGAATTTAGGGTAACTGTCTTTAGGACCAATGAAAAGGCAATAGAAGATAAGTTAATCAGTGCGGCTCTAATAGCATCTGTTATAATTACAACGAGAAATGAATGCAAAGAACAATCGCGAACAAAAATGGATTAGAACAACAACAAATTAGCAATGGATTGGTGATGAACAACAACGACGGTGGAAATGGGTTAACTATTGATCAACAGATTGGTGACGGAACTGTTGAGATATTTGTGATGAAGTGCTGATGTATCCGAAGATCTATCCGAAGATAAACTGATGTAAAACTCAGCAGTAGAAGACAATAAGAAGACCCCGAAGTCTGAAGACTCCGAAGGGTATCACCTGAGGGATCTGAAGACTTCACAGCCTATCAAACTTTTGTGTGCACGCGTATAGTACAATACGTGATGCATGAATCTTGTATCCTATTGGTTCGTACACTGATAGGATATTCTCTGTAAAACTTGTACTATGCGTATCACTGATCTAGTATAAATATCAGTGATATCATACCGTATTAGATGCGAGATTGTAATCGTCCTATTGTAAAACCCTAAATCAATCAATCTAAGCATTCATCACAAGTTATCCAATTCATCCTATTCCTTAACTATTCTTGATTGTTCATAATACTGTTTGATTGCTTATTATTTGATCTACTGTTGAATCACTAGTCATTACTTGTTCATCTTATTTATTTCAACACTCAACAAGTGGTATCAGAGCGGGACAGCTCGAAAACTTATTCCATTGAAGCTCATTTTTCTTGTTACAGCTCTAGATCAAGCTTGTTTCCTAGATCTAGGTTTCCGCAACTGTAATCAACCTTCTTTGATAAGTTTTTCTGAAAAGATCCGGTTGAAAAATCAATCAAAATGGCTGACTCTACAGCAACTTACGCAAACATGCTCAACTATGCAAATCTCATTGGTTCTACAACAAAAGCCCCTGTTCTAGTAACCTCTTACTATGATTATTGGGCTGGAAGAATGAAGGACTATCTAATAGGTCTTGATAAGGATCTTTGGAGATCAGTGACTGATGGTCCTCATACAGACATAGCCGGTCGATTCGTAGTTCCTGATGGAGAAGAAGTTGTAGTTCTGAATGCTGCAGATATGAAGAAACTTGAAAATGACAAAAGAGCCATGCGCGAACTACGAAGCGGACTGGGTCCTGATGTCAGTCATCACATAGCCGATGCGAAATCTGCCAAAGAAATGTGGGATAATCTTGAATTTCGTTTTGGAGGTGACAAGATTCTTCATACAAGCAAGGTTCAAGAAATTCTAGCAGACTTTGGAAACTTCAAACAAGAAGAGAATGAGTCCCTTGAAGCATGTTATGAACGTCTTAGTAACATGATCTATACCCTGGATAAGTATGGAGAGACCCGAAGCCAACAAGAAATCAACATCAAATTTCTCTATAGTCTTCGCAAGGAATGGAGACCCATCATGTTAACGATTAAATCTTATGAGAACATCGAGAAGTACAAGTTATCTGCCCTGTACAATTTACTCAAATCTCATGAACCTGATATTGTTGGTCGAAGAAGTGAAACCTTTGGATCTGGACCACTGGCACTTGTTTCAAAAGAAGAAGACGAAGATAGTGATGAAGAAGTTGCTGCTTATATGGTTGACAACAATGGTGAAACTGTTGCTCTCTATGCTGCAAATAGCCGGAGATTCAAGAAACCATTCATCAAAAACAACTCAGGGAAACCATTTGTCAAGAATTTCAACAAACCTAACTTCAGTCCTAAACCAAAACCTGAAATGTACATTCCGAAGGAGGAAAACTCAAAGTCTTCAACTCCGAAGCCATCAGAAACACAGACTTCGGAGTCTTCAAAAGAGAAAACCGAAGAGAAGAAGATTTCTGGTGATTCAGGCTATGACTGCAATTATTGTCGAGGTAAAAATCACTTTGCTAAAGATTGTATGCTTCACAAACAAAATGAGAAGAAACCTCAAGTGAAGGATGAAGCTTACTATGCAATGAAGATGGAAGAAGTGAGGAAAAAGACTAAAGACTTAGCCCTAATGGCTGCTGAGGATTATCAAGGATCTTATCAAGTCTGGTCTTCTGATTCAGAAGATGAAGAAGTAAGAAAGCCAACTCATAGTGCTTTCATGACATATGATGATGGTAAGAGCTTTCTGAAAAGTACTTCTGAGGAGACAGCTGATGAGGAGATGCTGGGCTATGGAACAACTGCTGGTCTTGGTTTCAAGACTTCGGAGATGAATGAGATGATGCATGCTGTGAATCCGAAGACCTGGTCTGATGACACTTCGGATGATGATGAGGAGATATGTTTGATGGCAAATGACGCACGCCTGACCATTCCTGAGCAAGTATCCAAACTTCTCTCAACTTTTAAAATTTCTATTTCTCAATCAACTCCTGTCATAAATGAAATAACTTGTGATTGTTCTGTCATGCATAAAATGCTTATTGATGCAAAAACTAGGGAGACACTCAGTGAGCAGGAGATTCTTAGCTTGAGGGGAAGAGTAGAAAGTTTGAAGCTAGTCCTAGAAAAGACCAACCTAAGAATCTCATTGCTAGAAGAGAATAGAGAAAAACGTTTAAACAATCATGATGTAATTTTGAGACTGTTGGAATACGATAACATAAAACAAACGCAGCGGAAACAGAAATCTAAATCGTATTCAACCAGGATCACAGAATCATGCACACTTTTGTAACTGTAAAATCAAGAGGGTTCAAGACATACATTTTAAATCTCAGATCTGATTTTGTTAGGATGACGAGAGCCCAAAGTAGAACTCCTCTAATGTAATCGCACCCAAGACAACGATCCAGCACCCGTTGATGTAGTATATACCTTTGCTTGAAGTTTTAGCACGTAATACCTAGGGTTTTGAAAGAAATCGGCCGTATACTGAGGGGTAGGAGGAGGGTGACGAAAATTAGGGTTTTGGCGGCCTATACAACTCAGATCTAGGGTTGTATTTATAGTGCTCCTCATCCTTATCCCCTCCCTTGTGGATATTTCACTTTAGTCCTTTATCCTTATTAAGTTTCTAATTAATATACCTTTACTTTGGTATATTAATAAACTTAACCATTAAGTTTCTAATTAATATACATTTATTTTGGTATATTAATAAACTTAACCCCTCAAGTTTATTTTCGATCTCTTTTAGCTAAATCGTCTCTTGCGTGTAACCCAAAAGGACCCTACTATTTATAATAATATTACCAACTTGTTATAACGATGGGCATATAACCAACAGTCTCCCACTTGCACTTGTTATAACAACTGTATGGTCTAATATTCATTAACCTAGTAAGGTGTATGTCATCCTAGACAAATGCCATGTTCATCTAATGAAACAGCCCTTAGGCAAGTGATCAAATATGCCTTTGTTCTACAAGATATCCATATGAACGTCTGACATGGAATTCTGTCAGTCTCAAACATTCAAGATTATGTTTCCCGATAGAGATTTGTGATGACCACAACAAACTGCACTTATTGATTCTATATCAATTCAGTTCGAGTACGGCCGTACATTTGCTGTCAACACCAAATCATCGAGGGGCCCACGGATATCGCTTCTCCTGGTAGGGCAGAAGGAACAAATAAACTTTGACTACACGGATATCGCCCACTCATCATGTCATATCTGGACATTCTCTGTATGGCTGCCAGTTACGGACAACGTTGGAGAAAACCAAGACATAACAGACTGCAGGACTAAGAATCAATGCATCTCCGCTTGAAGAATATAAGATATTACCATCTTAGAATTACTCGTGACACATTCCATGAAGTAATCTCTAAGTACAGGTTACTCCAATACTTAATCCCTATTAAGTACACATGAGAATTAGCGCATCTCTATGCTATGTTCATCTCTATGGACAATTTACTAATTCCTCATGTCAGTCATGAATCAATACTTACTCCCAAAAGTATGACCGACTGTGGACGTTTTGAATAATAAAATAATTATTCAGGAAGTCAATAAAACATGCAAAATTGGAACACAATGATAAACTAATGAAATGACTGCCTTCATGCATATATTAAGTTCTCTACATAATAATCTTCAAAACAAATAGAGTTTCACATTGCTTGAGTTCCAAACGCAAATCAAACTAAATTAAATACACTTAAACCAACTCATTTGCAAATCTAATGCCCATCGACCTAGTATGAGAATCATGCTTGGCCTGAGATAACGGTTTAGTGAATGGATCAGCAAGATTATCTTCTGATGTAACTCTACTAATCGTGATGTCTCCTTCTTCAACGAGCCTCCGGATATAATGGTACTTCCGGTGTATATGCCTTGTGCGCTTGTGAGCTCTGGGTTCTTTCGCCAAGGCGACTGCACCCTCATTGTCACAGAAGATCTCAACTGGACCATCAATGTTAGGAACAACACCGAGATCGCTGATGAACTTCTTCATCCACATGGCTTCCTTTGCAGCCTCATTAACTGCAATATACTCAGCCTCCGTTGTCGAATCAGCTACTGTTTCTTGCTTGGTACTCTTCCAAGTTACTGCCCCACCATTCAGTAAGAACACGAATCCTGACTGCGAACAGGAGTCGTCTCTATCGGTTTGGAAGCTAGCATCACTATAACCACTTACAGTGAGTTCTTCCACGCCCCCATAGACCAAGAACACTTCCTTTGTCCTCCGAAGATACTTAAGAATGTTCTTGACTGCGGTCCAATGATTTTCACCAGGATTGGCCTGATAACGACTCGTCATACTCAAGGCACAAGAGACGTCAGGCCTTGTACATAACATGGCATACATGATCGATCCCATTGCTGAAGCATATGGGATTCGACTCATTCTCTCTCGTTCATCACTAGAACTAGGACATTGGTCTCTACTCAATGTCATACCACGTTGCATAGGCACGAATCCTTTCTTGGAATCCTGCATCTTGAACCTTTTCAAGATTTTGTCTATGTATGTACTCTGGCTTAAACCAATGAGTCGCCTAGATCTATCTCTATAGATCTTTATACCAAGTATGTATGCCGCTTCTCCCAAGTCTTTCATAGCGAAACAATCCCCAAGCCAAGTTTTAACACTTTGCAACATTGGGACATTGTTTCCTATGAGTAGTATGTCATCAACATACAGCACAAGGAAGACAACAGCACTCCCACTAGCTCTGACATATACACATGGCTCATCTTCACTTCTCGAAAATCCAAATTCTTTGATTTTCTCATCGAAGCAGATATTCCAGATGCGAGATGCTTGTTTGAGTCCATAAATCGACTTCACAAGTTTACACACTCTATTGGGATATTTGGACTGTACAAAACCCTCTGGTTGTGTCATATACACATCCTCTGAAAGTTTTCCGTTAAGGAAAGCGGTTTTTACATCCATTTGCCATATTTCGTAGTCATAAAATGCTGCGATGGCAAACAATATCCTAATAGATTTAATCATTGCCACTGGTGAAAAAGTTTCCTCATAATCAATCCCTTGGGTTTGAGTATAACCCTTTGCCACTAGTCTGGCTTTATATGTGTGTACTTTTCCATCCATGTCTGTCTTCTTCTTGAAGACCCATTTACACCCAACTGTTTTAAGGCCAGGTGTTTGATCAACCAAGTTCCAAACTTGGTTATCATCCATGGATTTCATCTCGCTCTCCATAGCCTCCTTCCATTTGGCAGCATCTGGGCCTGCCATTGCTTCCTGATAGCTGGTAGGTTCATCGTCACCTACCATTGACTCATCACCTTCAGTAATATGTAAACCATAAAATTCAGGTGCATGACGTACTCTATCAGATCTCCGGACAGGAGGTGGAGGTATGTCAGATTCCCCAGCTGTACTTGGCTGAGGTTCAACAGGTTTTTCAACCTCTGATTGAGAGCTAGTGCCAACATCAGGTCCTTTATTGGTTGGTTCTTGAATTTCCTCAAGATCAATTTGGCTCCCACTGACCTCTTGGTGTATCAGCTCCCTTTCTCGGAAGACTGCCCTTCGTGCAACAATCACCTTGTTTTCAGAAGGTTTGTAAAACAAATACCCAAAAGAACTAGCAGGATAACCAATAAAGTAACACCTCTCTGATCTGGGTTCTAGTTTGTCGATGGCTTCACGACGGACGTAAGCCTCACAACCCCAGACTTTCAAATGCGCCAATGAGGGTTTAGTCCCATTCCGTATTTCAGAGGGTGTCTTGCTGACCTTCTTAGTTGGTACAAGGTTTAGGACTTTTGCTGCAGTCTCCAAGGCATAGCCCCAGAAACTGATTGGAAGCGTAGCACGACTCATCATGGACCGAACCATATCAAGTAATGTTCGGTTCCTCCTCTCAGCTACACCATTATGTTGTGGTGTTCCAGGAGGAGTCAACTGTGAAACAATTCCACAGTTCCCCAGATGATCGTAGAATTCTTGACTAAGATATTCTCCACCCCTGTCGGATCAGAGGATCTTAATCCTTTTGCCCCGTTGATTCTCTACTTCGTTCTGAAACCTTTTGAACACCTCGAAGGTTTCAGACTTATGTTTAATCAAATAAACATACCCATATCTGCTGAAGTCATCAGTAAATGTGACGAAGTACCTTTCTCCATGTCTTGTGGCTGATCTGAACGGTCCACACACATCAGTGTGTATGAGGTCCAACAGATCCTTGCCTCTTTCAAAGTTCCCTGTGAATGGCGCTTTTGTCATCTTGCCTAATAAACAAGACTCACATACATCATCAGACTTGAGGTCGAATGATTCCAAAATCCCATCCTCTTGGAGTTTGGCGATGCGTTTCTTGTTTATATGGCCAAGTCGACAATGCCATAGACATGATTTATCCAATACACTTTTGGATGTATCTGAATCAACATTTAAGATTAAGCTATTATTTCTTCTAATGCTCACGATAGTTTCATAAATACCATTTGTAGGACATGCTTTAAAGTAAAGACAATCATTTTTGAAAACCAAAATATTTCCATTATCAAAACCAAAATCAAAACCGTCTCGATACAAAGCACTAAAAGAAATAATGTTTCTAGCCATTTCTGGCGAATAGCAACAATCTAATAAATTAATAGAAAATCCAGTAGAAAGCACGAGCTCGTAATCCCCAATCCTCTTGACAGCAGCCGTATGTCTGTTGCCCATGATCAGGTCAAGCTCCCCATGCCTTAACTTCTTACTTCTTCTTAGTCCCTGCACATCAGAGCAAATGTGAGTACCACATCCTGTGTCTAGGACCCATGAATTAGTAGTAGAAGTATTATGGAGTTCTATCATGTATATACCTGAGGTACCAGACACTTTGGGCTTGATCTTCTTGATCTCCTCCAGGTATTTAGGACAGATTCGCTTCCAGTGTCCCTTTTCTCCGCAGTGGAAACAAATGGCCTCATCAGGGTTTGGTGACGGCACTATCATAGAACCAGCCTTGCCCTTGTTGCTAGGGTTGGTGTTGGGGTTACCAACTTGACCCTTCCCTTTGCCTTTAGGCTTCTTGGCTTTCATTTTCTTGATTGCCCCTTCCCTGATTGCCAATACCGGAGCCGTGGAGCTGGAGTTCTTAGACTTAGACATATTTGCCTCGGCAGTTTTTAGCATGCCGTGTAACTCCATTATGGTCTTTTCCAATCCATTCATATTAAAATTCAGTGTGAACTGACTGAATGTGCTGCTCAGCGAGTGTAGGATGATATCCGTAACCAATTGCTGAGCGATCAGAAATCCAAGTCGCTCCAATCTGTCAACATACGCTTTCATCTTAAGCACGTGTGCACTGACAGTGGTTCCCTCCTGCTGCTTGCAATCTAGTAGGGAGATCATAGTGTCATATCGTTCCTGTCTAGCCTGCTCTTGGAACATTTCCTTGAGCTGGTCGGCCATGTCGAACGCCCCAGCGGTCTCGAAACTCTTTTGGAGTTTCGGAACCATGGTCGCCAACATGAGACAAGCAACCTCATCCGACTGATCTTTATGCTTTTTCCAAGCATCCCTAACAGCTCTAGTTGCATCATCAGCTGGAGCCTCAGGAAGAGCTGTGTCCAGGACCCATTCTTTCTTATCATACCGGAGGGCGATCCGAATGGAACGCATCCAGTCCAAGTAGTTTGATCCGGTCAGCTTATCCTTAGAGAGGAGTTGCATTAGTGAGATATTTGTAGCCGAATTCGAATTTCCATTTGTGTTTGGAGCCATCTATATGAAAAGTAGATTTAATTAGTTTGATTAATCCTTAAAAAATTAATTACCCAAAACAATAATTTTACTTAAGGCTAGAATCCATATTTCACTTCTGGTGGTGAAGAGGTATGCCGTAGTCACCCCCAAAAGTTATTTAGGTAGGCAATACTCTTTGCCAACTTCAATCTCTATGAAGCTTCTAGATCTTTTGGGATTCATTGAATCTGATCAATGACATGTTTAATCCCATCATGCTCACCCTCTCTCTCGTGACGGGTATGCCGCGGATCACGAGTTTGGATGGTAAATCGACCACGAAGGACCCACGTGACACCCGGCCCATGATTCATGAGTTATCGCGAGTATCACATCATTTTGGCCGAGTCCAATCCGACGCGTTGGCTATGGCACTTCCCACGCCGGAAGGGCCCGGTTAAATGTGTGGTTCTTTGTGGGTAGCATGAGATTTACATTTTCATAAAACGGGATTTTGTTTCGTTTTTCTTAAAACATTTCAACCTTTTAATTGGCATAAGGGTCAATTTAAACTTTTAAAACCGGTTTGAAATTGCCAATTTGACTTTTGAAAAATCTATTAACTTTTAACAAATCTTTCTTACTTGTGTATTTTCAGTAATACTTTTATCTTGAAACACTGTTCTATCAAACCCTTTCGGTAACTCCACTCGATAAAATGTGACAGGCGGTGAGGGTGGTAAGCAATGAATGCTATTTAAAAACCGACCTCATTAGGAATCAAAGAGACCTCCTTCAACCTTCTACACATTTATAGTAGGTGAGCCTAGTCACGGTCTGACCAATGTTTTTATTTTAAGTTATACATATAGATACAATTCTAATATATATATCATTTAAAATTTTAAGTATTCTTTGAAAATTATGTTTAACTATTAATTCTATTGAACACGCAAGGATGCAGTGTTAATAATTAATTTAAACAATCATCCATTAAATTTTGAAGCAATTTAAACTTTGTGTTTAGCAATTAATCATATTGAGCAAGCAAGCATTCTATGTCTATGATTAATCTAAACAATCATACAATACTAAAATCACCATTTTATAACAAGCAATCTGATTTCAGAAAAATAAAACTTTACGACCGCCGCGACGCGAAACACGAGAAAACGCGACGCGGTAATCAATAGAAACCGATCATGACAAGAACGACGCGGCGCGGAACACTAGGAAACGCGACGCGGTAAAACCCTAATGATCGTAACTTTAGAAAAACCCGCGACGCGATATTTCAAGTACCGCGGCGCGGACGTCGATCAGATTCGATAAATCAGAAAAAAAACGATTTTTAACAATTTTAATCGAATCAAAACAGTACAAAATCATGATAAAGCGGCTCTGATACCACTGTTGGAATACGATAACATAAAACAAACGCAGCGGAAACAGAAATCTAAATCGTATTCAACCAGGATCACAGAATCATGCACACTTTTGTAACTGTAAAATCAAGAGGGTTCAAGACATACCTTTTAAATCTCAGATCTGATTTTGTTAGGATGACGAGAGCCCAAAGTAGAACTCCTCTAATGTAATCGCACCCAAGACAACGATCCAGCACCCGTTGATGTAGTATATACCTTTGCTTGAAGTTTTAGCACGTAATACCTTGGGTTTTGAAAGAAATCGGCCGTATACTGAGGGGTAGGAGGAGGGTGACGAAAATTAGGGTTTTGGCGGCCTATACAACTCAGATCTAGGGTTGTATTTATAGTGCTCCTCATCCTTATCCCCTCCCTTGTGGATATTTCACTTTAGTCCTTTATCCTTATTAAGTTTCTAATTAATATACCTTTACTTTGGTATATTAATAAACTTAACCATTAAGTTTCTAATTAATATACCTTTATTTTGGTATATTAATAAACTTAACCCCTTAAGTTTATTTTCGATCTCTTTTAGCTAAATCGTCTCTTGCGTGTAACCCAAAAGGACCCTACTATTTATAATAATATTACCAACTTGTTATAACGATGGGCATATAACCAACAGAGACAACGCAATATATTTTGTGAAACTGCAAAACGTTTATATGCTCATATTACACGTATCTATCATTCAGCTGATGTGTGCAATGTTCAACATAGACAACTATTACCTTTTATTGAGTTTAAGCTTAAGGAAGTTGATAGTATATCTTATGAGTGTGAATCAATAGTATCTGGGTCCGAAGTGACCAACTCTTCGTATAAAAATGGTTTGATATCTGTAGAAAAACATCTCACTGCTGATAACCTGTTGAAATTATTGTCACAAGAAATCCCAATCTTGAAAAAGAATGTTTCTCAAATTGAAAACAAAGAAAAGGTTACAGTTGAAACCGCATCTGAGAATGATTCTCAAAGCGATTCGGATATGGAGGAAATTTATTGTTCTTCATTAACTTTATTAAAATCATCCTCCGCATCCGCATCACCCTCCGAAGACATATCACAACTGTCTTCGAAGGACAAAAGAAAAAGCAAAAGTTGTTTGTGAACCTAAAACTTTTGAAAACAAAGAAATTGTGAAATCAAAATTACAAATCTCAGATGTTTGTGTCTCTTATGATCAATATCTTAAGGACAATTCAAAAAGGCTAGTTCATGTGGCTTGTATCTATCCGAAGATATCTTATTTCAAAAATGCCGTCTTTGTGAAACCAGGTGGATCACATTTGGTTGAAAACGATTTAGAAAAACTTCTTGAGGAGGATAATTCCACGGTTATTGAGGAAGGATTCTTTTCATCTTAAAAAATGGTTGAAAACGAAATGAATGAAAGAATGGAAGTAAAAATCAACATAAGAAAACAAGATTTGTATGGCCATAACATCTACAATCGTCTTTGTTATGAAAAAGAAAAGATTCATAAAAACATGTCGCATCTTTTGAATATCAAAAATGATAATCACATTTACACAAATCGAAATCACAAACAAATTCAAGCTATGGAGAAACCCATAGCTCCGAAGATGGATGTCATTCAATTAATGGAATCATGTGAATGTGTACCCATGCCACAACCTTCTGAAAAGATTATTGCAAAACCAAAAATTATTATTTCTAATCCTCCGGTACAAAAGCCTCAGATTTTGAAAAGATCTCAAATTCTCCAAAAATCAAAACCAGCAATAGTGATTACTAAACCAATTCAAAAACCTATTGCTGCGAACTCGAAATCAAAACAAACTCTAAATCTTGTCAGAAGAAAAACTCGTTTCGTTGCTTTGAAACCAAATGAGGCAATTGCTTCAACTTCTGGAACAAAACCTTTTAACTCAAATGGTTCAGAAGTCAAAGATCAACATGTCAAACCAACTTTCATACCAATAAAACCTAACTTTCCTAATCCAAAATTTCAAAAACCCACAAAGAAAACATTTTCCAAAGGCAACAATTTGATAGATACATTTCATCATTGGCTAGACAAAAATTTGAACTTGTTTAAAGATAAGAATCTCTCAATAAATGATTTCAAATTGGCATACGAAGAGTACCTTTGTACATCTACGTTGTGCAGTTCAACATCAAAGAAATCGACAATTGAAATTTCTAAACAAAATTGGAAAAGAAATGATTTAAAAGAAAATCTCACTGCTAAAACCAAATCCTCAAAACATCAATGAGTTCAAAATTTTCAAGTGAAAAGCAAACATCAAAAACCTCGAAGTCAAAATCATCCAACCAAAAATGGGTTCCGAAGTCTTGCATTTTGTCAGTCACTTCGGACTCATCTAAATTGACAAAAATCTTTTCTGAATTTTGTTCAGACTCCTCGGAATCATGTTCATCACATGAGGCTTCGAGAAATCTGATCAACTTAAATGCAAATGAAATACCAGAAGAGGTCGTAGAAAAATGGATTCAAGAATCCTTCACTTACCCTGAGGACCCAAGATTGATTGGGTACCAACTCCTTCTTTATTAATTGCAGGTAATGTCCACTGAGCGGTACAACACTAAATGGTACATGGATAGTGGCTGCTCAAGACATATGACAGGGAAGAGGGAATATCTTAGAGATTATAGAACATTGGATGATGCTGGAAATGTACGCTTCGGTAACAATGAAACATGTCCAATTCGGGGTTATGGTAAAATAACAAATGGCCAATTCACAATCAGCAGAGTGGCATTTGTTGAAAGGTTAAAACACAATCTTGTGAGTATATCTCAATTGGTGGTTGGAACGGGTAACGCAGTTACATTTAACAACCAAGGGAGTGTCATCACAAAAGAAGAAACAAACGAAGTCTTACTCAAATCTGAAAGGAAGGGATCAATGTTTCCCTTAAATCTAAAGCTTGTAACTGGTGGGCAATCCTTATGTCTTCTCTCAAAAGCCAACTACGATGTTAGCTGGCTTTGGCACCGAAGACTTGCTCATTTGAACTTCAAAGACTTAAACAAGTTAGTAGCTATGGATTTGGTTCGTGGAATGCCTGCTCTCAAATTTGACAATGATTCACTTTGTTCTGCTTGTGAATATGGCAAGCAAACAAAACAAAGGCATCCAACTGTGATCAATCCCAAAATCACCGAACCCCTTTCACTTCTCTATATGGACTTGTGTGGTCCATCTACAGTAGAGTCAATTGGAAAGAAGAAGTACATACTTGTGATAGTTGATGATTATTCAAGGTTTACTTGGGGTGTTATTTCTAAGAAACAAATCAGATGCTGCTGAAGAAATCATTAACTTCATAAGGAAGATGGAAGTGATGCTAAACAAGAAGGTCAGAACTGTACACAGTGACAACGGTTCGGAGTTTAAAAATCAAACTCTTGATGGATTCTTGAAAACAAAAGGGATTAGTCACAACTTCTCAGCACCATACACTCCACAACAAAATGGTGTTGTAGAAAGGAGAAAACGTTCTTTGTGTGAAGCAGCTAGAACTATGCTTAATTTTGCAAATTTGTCCATGTACTTCTGGGCCGAAGCCATTTCTACAGTCTGCTTTACTCAAAATAGATCCTACATTCACAAGAGATTTCACATTACACCTTATGAAGTACTCAATCGTAGAAAACCAAATGTCAAATTCCTTCACATCTTCGGTTGTAGGTGTTTCATCTTGAATTTGAAAGACCATTTGACAAAGTTCAATGAAAAATCAGAAGAAGGGATTTTCCTTGGATACTCTCAAGACTCAAAAGCTTACAGAGTCATGAACAAGAGGACTCGAAAGATTAAAGAAACCTTCAACCTGAGGTTCGATGATTACTACATCAAGAAGTCTTTGCATCCATTCCCCATGTCATCCATCTTTCCAAAGCCTACTGTAGATGCTGTACAAATCATTACATTTGATACATACTTCGCACTTCTGTTCGATCCACCTGTGAGGGCCGTGGACTCCGAAGCCAGGGCACCTGACAACCTTGTGTCCGAACTGTCCAAACTCACAGATGGACCTGATGACTCTTCTATAAGTAGTGTACAAAGATCATCATCTGTTGAGGGGGAGCCAGCAAACCAAAGCGAAGGGAATGCTAGTGTTGAGGGGGAGCCAAACAACAGTCAAACTTTAACCCCACGGGAAATCTCTCATATCATGTCCCTGTATCCATCAATCTAGGGGGAGCCAGAGATTTCCTCTCCTAACTCAGCAACACCAGTAGCTTCAGATAGGACAACTACTTCCTCAACTCCAACGGCTGTCGAGGGGGAGAATACTCTGAACTCCTCTTCACAATTGCACACACCATAAACAAATGCAACTAACTCAAACAATCATTTAATAATGGGTGATTTTCCATCCACTTCGGGATATCCTTCAGATATCGAGGATATTGATTCTGAAGGACCACCTGATTTTGATCTAAATTATCCTCCTTTGGAAAAATGGACGAAAAATCATCCACCATCACTAGTCATCGGTAACATTCAAGATAGAGTATTGACTCGTGCACAACTTCACCAAAGATAACTTGACTTAAACAAAACGTCGGAGTTATGAATGTTCAATGTCTTTATTTCAAAGATTGAACCAAAGAACGTTAAAGATGCATTTGATCATCCTGACTGGATTGAAGCAATGCAGTTGGAATTAGAGGAATTTGAAAGAAACAAAGTTTGGAGGCTAATTTCAAAACCTGCAAATGCTTCAATTGTTGGTCTCAAATGGGTGTACAGAAATAAACTAGACACCGAAGACAATGTGGTTCGGAACAAAGCAAGGTTGGTTGTCAAAGGTTATTGTCAACAGGAGGGGATCGACTACGAAGAGACATTTGCTCCTGTTGCCAGACTCGAATCAGTTCGGATCTTTTTAGCTTATGCTGCACATAAAAATTTTGACGTCTATCAGATGGATGTCAAATGTGCTTTTCTGAATGGTGATCTCGAGGAAACCATATTTGTTGAACAACCACCTGGCTTTGAGAATAAAGAACATCCTAACCATTGCTATGTGCTAGACAAAGCTATCTATGGTTTAAAACAAACCCCAAGAGCTTGTTATGAGACCTTGACAAAATTTTTAAAAGAGTCAAATTTCAAACAGGGTTCAGTGGATCCAACATTTTTTAGAAAGAAAGTTGGATCTCATTTGATGTTAGTCCAAATCTATGTGGATGACATAATCTTCGGATCCACTGATCCCAACCTTTCAAAAGATTTTGAAAAACTAATGAAAAGAAAATTTCAAATGAGTATGATGGGAAAGATTAATTTCTCTCTTGGATTACAAATTAAACAATCCAAGGAGGGGATCTTTATTAATCAACAAAAGTATACGAAGAGTTTGCTTGAACGATTCAGAATGACTAACTGTTCCAAAGCAAAAGTTCCATTGCCTGCAGGTACAAGGTTAAATCCTTCGTTAGACAAACCGAAGACTGATATCCAGACATACCGAAGCATGATTGGATCATTGCTCTATCTCACAGCCAGTCGACCTGCTATCATGTTTGCAGTTTGTAATTGTGCAAGATATCAAGCTGACCCTCGAGAACCTCATCTGGCTGCGGTTAAAACAATTTTTCGATATCTAAACAACACACAAGCTTATGGTTTATGGTACCCAGCAAACTCAGGCTTCTACATACAAGCTTACTCTGACTCAGATCTTGGTGGATGCTCTATTGATCGCAAGAGCACTTCGGGTGGCTGTCAATTCCTTGATGGAAATCTAATAAGTTGGCAATCTAAGAAGCAAACTTGTGTCTCTATATCCACTGTTGAAGCTGAATATGTTGCTGCCGCTGCTTGTACCTCTCAAATCATCTGGATTCAAAGTCAATTGAAAGACTTTGCCATTAACATGCGAAAGATTCCACTGTTTTGTGATTCACAAAGTGCAATTCGGATTTGCCACAATCCTGTTCAACATTCCAAGACAAAGCACATAGCTCTTCATTATCACTTTATCAAAAGTCATGTTGAGGAGGGGAATATAGAAGTGCACTTTGTTCACACAATAGAACAATTGGCAGACATCTTCACAAAGGATTTAAATGAAGAGGCATTTACAAGAATTGTTCGTGGACTTGGAATGATTGATGGATCCACTCTACAATAAATCTCATATTTGCTCACCCTTTTCCTTAGCCTTTTCAATTGAAAAAAAAATTCATAACACTCCATAGCACTCCGAAGACCTTTGCTACTTCGGAGCCCATCGGAGTAAAACAAGTAAAACAAATTAATGACGCACCGCAGTACACCGAAGCCTTTTGTCGCTTCAGTGCACCTCGGATCAGAAAATTCAAGACAATAAAATGTCATAATAAGAGGGTTGTTTCAAAGAAAAATCAAAAACAAATATCACTGTAAAAATATTAAAGTTTCAAGTTTTTTTGTGTTGTGACAAAGTTTAACCTTACTTTCATGAACTACCTGACTAAAGGACAAAACTTTGATTTTAGATTTTGATAATCATACCTTATTGCACTAAAAGGTATTTGGGAATCGACTTGAAACATTGGTAAGAAAACAGACTTCGGAGTGAGGTTAAGGCTATTTTACAATTTGAAGCCTTGTTTGATTTCAATATCCTTAACATAATGTCTATACCTAACCTCCCTTCTGAACTTGACTCGCTTCAACATCAAACTAATCATGTAGCCTCAAAACTACACAGGATAACTCAAATGCTCCGAAGTTTTCTTCAAAAATAGTACCAACATCGTCTGATAAGTAAATTTAAATCTCTTTTCATCGTTGTTTCAAATTGAACTAAATGAAGTTTCTCAAACTCAAGGATTGCACAAAACAAAACCAAAAAGCACCAAAGAAAGAAACTATATGGTGAAATTTTGTCTCTTCGAATAAGCAAATCCTAAAAGGAAAAGATAAAAAGGAAATATAGAAAAACTCTAAAATATAAACAGAAAAAAAATTGTCAAAAGATTCAATGACAACAAGCAAGACAAAAAGATAATCACGGAGTGCAAAAGAAAGATAAATCAGCACTCAAAGGCGTATTCATCTGTTTTAAATAACAATACAAGGAGCACCTCTAACATAGTCGAGTACTTTGTAGAGAATATGAACATTTCAAGTAATCTATCTTAAACGGTAAAATTGAAGTGGTGTACGAAGCTCAAAGGCTTGTCATCAGAGCCTAGTATCCAAACACTTCAATTGATGAAAGGGAATAGGTTTTTCAAAAGACTCTTCAATGTCAATCCAATTTCTAAACACATTTCTAATGTTTAATTCAAGAATGAAAATTTCTTTAAATTTCAAATGAAAAGGATGTTACAATTGTTTAATATGAAAAATTTGAAGCACAAAAGTTGATCAAACATCAGTTCATAATGCGAAATCAAGTTAGTAATGGGGTGATTAGGCTTATACATTCATGACTGATATTGTATCAAATGGACTTTGGAATGAAAAATGGACTTCCAACATGATTCAAATGATTCTGAACATTAACATGTTAAAACCTCATTTCAAAATATTCAGGGAAGTTAAGAATAAATGTCACAATGCATCAAACTTCTGAGTTGAAAGAAACTCAAACAAAACTTCTGAGTTGAAAGAAACTCAAACAACACTTCGGAGTTAAAGAAAACTCAAAACAAGTTACTCATGTTCTTAATGATCCGAAGTCAATTTATTGATCAAATGATTTTTGCATTTATGATAAATTTCAAAGACAAACATTCCTTGGATATAAATGACCGTTTGTTCTTTTACAGCTGTCTTTAAGGAAATAAAGAGAAATCATAACAAAAAGATCTCATGAAAATGGCGGTTCAAATTTCAAATCATTGCAACTGACAGCCGTACGTTTCCCCTTTTGCAGGCTTAGTGGTACGCGCATGTGCTGAGGTGTCTTCGTATTAGTGGACCAATTCAAACGTGCATTTAATGACCTTGGGACCACGAATACTATATAAACCTCACACCGATTCAGTTTCATTCTTTACGCGATCATCACTCACAAATTTCCTCTGCAAAATTGCTCTCAAGAAACCCTAAACTTTCTTCATCTTCATCATTCAATCAACAATGGCGGCTGAAGCATCTTCCTAAACCACTGAAGCCATTTCAATCTGCAACTGTATCCTCAACCAATCAATGCCTTGGTTGAGTGTCTGAAGAGGTCAGTTCTTGGCTACGCCCTGACCTGCACTCCTTCAATTCCGGCAACTCTGGTTCACAGAGCCCATTACACATCAAATGCTCTATTTGACTCAAACAATCAAGTGAAATCGGTGGTCTTTGAGGTTGTCGATTCCAATGGCAAAACCAAGAAGGTTCAACTAACCAAGGAGAAGTTCGCTGAAGCCCTCCGCCTTCCTGTCTACAATTCCAAGGAGATGGTTGTTCCCTCTGCTGATCAACTCGTTGAAATGTTCAACGAAATGGGCTACACACCTCTTCTTGAAAAGATAAGCATGTTCAAGAAAAACCAACTTCCCGATCTTTGGAGATACTACTTCAGTATTTTCCTCAGATGTCTTTCAAGAAGAAGCTCCGGCTTGGACTCGACAAGCGTTGCCTTCCAAGGACTTCTGTACGGAATCTACTACGATGTTAAGGTAGATTTCGCATCTATTCTGTGGGCCGACTTCTGCTCTCACATCAATCATAGTCTGAAGGGGACGAAAATCTCCAATGCGAGATTTTGGGCAATTGTGGTTCATGCCCACTATCAGCAGGCTGGGTATGTTCCTGACCCCTCTCTCCCAGAAATGAAGTACACTCCTATCGCGATTCCACCATTAGATGATGAACCAGCAGGCCTCTATGCCCAAATTCCTCAAGCCATGCTTTCAAAGGTGCCTATGGAGTGCAATGAGGTAAACACTTATCGTAATACCCTTGTTATACCTTACCCCACTCGTGATACAACTCAAGCAGCTCTAGCCAAGACACAAGCAAAACTCAAGAGAAAAACAACTGGTGGACCGAGTGGTCCGAAGAAGACAGAGAAAAAGAGAAAAGGTTCGGAGCAAACTACTCCGAAGAGAAAACAATCGAAGAGGTCAAGAAAACTAACCATCAGGGATGAGTCTTCGGAGTCCAATAAGACTCCATCATTAGTCCAGGAAGAAGAAGAACAGCATGAAAACAGACCTCCTTCACCTCCACCAACCACCAGACCACCTACTCCACCGAACACTACTGCACCACCCTCACCACCTAAAACAACCAGACCACCTACTCCACCACATACAACAACATCTCTTCCTCCACCACCCACAACAGCTCAACAAACCACCACAATTCACACTACATAATCTGATGTACCTCCACCACCACCACCTACAACTGCCCCTCAAACATCTGTTGTTCCATTCTCTGGTATTGATTTTTCATTACCAGAGTTTGATCTGCCTCAATCACCTTCAAGACAAAACCCTACTTTAGCAGCCTTCTTTGAGGCTTTTCATATGGCTCCTTTGGTTGCTGAAGGAACATCCGATGAAGAACTGCAGATGAGGCTTTTGTACTAATGAAACAGTACAAGATACTCAATTCAAAGCTTGATACTCTAATTCAAGCACAAACTGGTTTTGATCCTACAAAACCAACCATGGGTGACATAACCGAAGAGATCGAAACTTTTGAAGGGTTTTCTAGCAAATAATGAACACAAAAATTCCTATGGTTCACATGCAACCCTAATATGATCTATGTTTTCTTCAATGAAGATAATAAACTAAAACCTAAAGGAAACAATTATTTCTAAAGATCAAAACTGAGAAAACCAACCTTTTGATCTTATGATCCTTGAAGCTAGCAGCACAAGTGTCCTGCCTCAAATGAAGTCACACCCAAGCAATGGAGGAGAGAAGACAACAGAGTTACTTTAGAGAGATGAAAGTGGCGCAGATTAGGGTTCCCCAGGGGTTCCCTATTTATAGTATCAGGTGGCACAGCTTAAAACCCTAGAGCCCAACTTTGGCAAGCCTTTTTACCAATTGGACAAGGCTTTATTTAAACCCTAATTAGGGTTTCGAGATCCTTGTTGTGGCACCACAAATCTCGCCACCTTTAACCCCTAGACTGGCCAGTCAATATTCAACTATTGAATAATTACAAAACCAGTCCCTGCATTTTTAATTAATTAAATTAATCTCCAAATTAAATCCAATTAATTCTAGATTAATTTCTAATTAATTATTATAGTTTCTAATTAATATATTAACACTTAAATATATTAATAAACTATTATTTATTTCTATTGATTTATTAAACAATTAATAAATCAACCTTTCTATCTACTGACTTCTACATCAATCCTCCTGCTATGAGGGCAACCCAAATGGACTTTGCTTCAATTAACAAGATAAATATAAATATAAAGTCATGGCTTAGACACCTAATCCAACAGTCTCCCACTTGGATAAGTCTATGACTTTAATTTATCTTCTGATTAATAAACAACCTGCAGCTTCCTAGAAACTGCTGCCGAACTCTGACCCAGTCAGTTCTGTCCATAGATAAGTGATCATATGATCCTTCGTCCAACAAGATATTTTCAGACACGAGACATGGATTGAGATCAATCTCTGTTCGATACTCTGTTTCCCGATTTCTGATTCTGCTTATAACTTTCGGACTTCTAATTGAACACATCAATTTAGTCCAGGCTGGCCAGCACTTTAGTCAACTTCAAAATCATCAAGCGGCCTATAGATATCTATTTCCCACCAGGGTCACGGAACGAATAAGCTTCGACTCATATGATTGTGTCTTTTACTTATCAAATCGTACACAACAATGCGTTTTGTAAATCGAGTTACCGATGCATTTTCGCATTATCAATGCACAACCGACTCGTAAATTTCAACTCATATATCTCTGCTTCAAGATCATACGATATTATCGTCTCAACATTGCTCGTGATGTAATCCATGAAGCAATCTAGTGAGCACAGGTTTATCCAATACTCAAATCTCTATTTCTAAGCACCCATGAACGTTGTAGCAGTCTTACTGCAATGTCTAACTCCTTAGACAATCTACAAACCAATTCACGACAGTCTTCATTCATACTTACTCCCGAAAAGTATGAGCGACTGTGGACTTTTGAATAATCAAATTATTCGGGAAGTGAAACATGCAAAATTGAAACATAAAATCTGACTGGTGGCTGCTCTTGCCTAATTACCAAGTCTCCAAGAGGTAATCACCAAGTCGGATTTTACATAAAACTATTATCGGTTTCTAGATTCATTTTAAACTATTTAAGTCGAGTTATGTATCTATGTCTACTTGACCTTTCACTCTATCTATGTAATAATACACTTTATCCGATCGGATATCCATCCGATGATATTTCAATTTTGGTCATACCATCATTCTCACTAACAACTCCATACTAGGTACTGTGACTTTCCATGGTTCTCGGGATCTTTAGTCCACATGACTTTACCCTAAGACTATTTCGAGGTGTTACGATGTGCCGGTGAGCCACACGCGCTCCATCGGAATGCCAACGAAATTCTTTAACCATTAAGTCCTTATTTTAAAACTCTTTTCAAATTGTTATCAACATTCACCCCTAATCATTTTCCAATGATTTCTCACGTATGTATAAAATCCATCAAGTATTCCCAGCCAGGTCATATCCTGAATCTGACTCAGTATGCTCTAAGCATTAAGTCATCAAGACATGTTCATGACACTTCTGATCGATCCAAGAAACTTATTGGATTCGATCTAGTCCTATTCCAAACCCTTTTGGAATCACAGGATTACTTATAATCCTTGTGTCACGACTTTTAATAACTATATCCTTTCGGAGACTTTTTCTCATGCATCTTGAATCTTATCAAGATCATGCTTACTATGGCCAGGTCTATACTGATGACAACATCTATCTGATATATGTCAATGGATTATGTGAGTATGTTGCACCTTTTATATCTCTCATGCCAAATCATCACACTTTGCAATGACAGGAAACTCCTTTCCTGAGCTATGCATCTTGAGTCTCATCAAGATCATCTTGGCAGAGTTTCGATCTATCTCATAGACGTTTACAACCACCTGAGTATGTCGTATCTCTATTAAGTCTTTCATAGCGATCCGTCTCTTAACACCAAGTCATTACACTTTGTAATGAAAAGAGACGTTTCCTAGAAACAATATGTAACTCTCATACGGAGATAGTAGATAACAGCAACACTCCCACTGGCTTTGACATGGTTATGGACTATTCACAAAATCCAGAGCTTATGGCACATTTTGAGAATCCAAACCTTTCTGACATCTTAATGGAAATCTTTCAGCCCTTTCTCAAAATCCAATCCTTTGGCATATTTTGAGAATCTGAATATCCTTTCTTGCGAGATGCCCATGGGGTAAACCTGGGCCTATGTACCTTTGTACTGGCATACTCTTTGTGAGTCCTTATTAGTGTGCCGGTGATCCACATGCGCTCCACTAATGACTTACAATGTGCCATGCAGTATCCTTTCGGATTTCATATTCTATTGAGAGTTCTTCTCCCGGAGTCAATTACTTGACTCTGGGTATCGTCTCACTCAACCAGATGTTCTAAAGGTACGTTTCTGTCCATGCTGTTTTCTTTTGATGATTCAATTACTCCCACTGGTTTTTAGACCAGGTGTAAAAATCAATCAAAATGCCACATAGACTGTATCTCGTCCTAAGGTTCTCTTAATTGGTAGCAACCGGGCTCACCAATGCTTCCAAGTAGTCGGATTGTAAATCCGTACCAACTATAGTGTTTTACCACTATTCGGTATGTCACCCAGATCATAACTACTTATGACGGTAATCAATACTACTGGTCAAGAGAAGATTATGTCAGAATTAAAACAAAAATCTAATTTCTGCTCTAAGCCTAGTGATGACTAAAGGTTATTTCACATGGCTAATCCTAAACTCATTCAGGACTGTCCCAACTCCCACTGTTTCCTTAGAACATGAGTTCTTTCTAAAAGAGCTCTTTCTTTTCCAGGTATAGAGGGATAGCCAGTGAAATGACATTGCTGATCAGGTTCAGGCTAGTCATGAGGTTTAGACGAACACTACAAGACCCTGGACTCTCTATGTGTAAGTGGGATAATCCCAGCTTCACATTTCAGCAGTGTCTCCAAAACCTACTTAGTCTAGAATGTGGTTGGAATATGGTCTGACTGGTTTAGTATTCAATGTATCGGAAACTAATTGACAATGTATCTCATACATTGAAGATCGAACTGTTTCGAACAATGCACCATCATCTTCCCTAAGACACATTATAACTATTAATGTTCTCGGAAGAGAATAAACTGTGAAACATTTTCCCAGTTTATGCTGTCACTCAGGTTCTGTGGATCTTGTACTTCCTTTGAAGTCCTTGAACGATTCAAGGTTTCAATTCAATCGCTTATTCTGATAAGCGAAGCCATATTCGTCATACTGATTCACAAATATCGCGGAGTACAACCAATTGTGTTCTATTTGAGGATTCGAGCAATACACAGCAACTGATGTGTTCGTTGCTCCTAATCTCAATCTCTTTTACATCTCTATGTAAACTTATGACTTTGTTAATTCTGTTCAAGACTTGCAATCTTCAGTTGACTCTAAGTCAACTGATTCCAAAATCCTATCCTTTGGATCTTTGGGTGATTCATTTCTTGCCACATGTGCTTTATAAAGAACTTAATGATCATCTGAATCTAAGTCAAATGATTCCAAAGTACTGTCAAACTGGATCTTTGGTTGATTCATTTCTTAGCACATTAAGAACTCAATTCATCATGTGACTCTAAGTCAAATGATTCCAAAGTCCTTTCCAACTGGACCTTTGGTTGAATTGATTCTTACCACATTTATCTTAACAATCATAAAGGACACAATTCCTAAATCCAAACACTTTGGATGTATCAGTATTCAAGTTATTACTAATCATGCATTCAACACAATCATAAAACATTTCAAGGATATTTCAAACAACATATGTTAGCAATAACATCCCACATCCTACAGAGTCCATGCATACAGAGCAAATGTGAGAAACACATCCTGTATCAAGGAATTAAGGATCAGGGGTTCTGAGTTTTTAAGATATTCCCGAGTTGCCAAACTGTTCGGCTTCGGAGCATTTTTCAATCTTTCCGTGACTGTGTCCCACCCTGTGGATTCCCAGTTTGAAACATCGAGGAACCGGTCCAGACGATCTGGATCATTTCTTGATGTGTCCTATTACTGGACTCAATCCTGAAGCAGCTGAATCAATGGAACTATGCTTCTCTATGAACGACTCATACAGAGTCAACATTGAATGCATATCCATGATTGTCTTATCTGGTTTCCCTTCCTGTACATCAGGATGAACGGATCAGCGAGTCGAGCTAATGCTTTAACTCCCGATCAAAAAAGGAGGACCAAATTTATACAGTTCACCTATGTGTCTCTCAGTCTTGAGAACATGTGAACTGGTGCCACTTCCTGTACACTTCAAACTCTTTGAAGATCTTAGCTCGTCCTTTCTCAACCAGTTCATGGAACCTTCCCACAACTAGTTGTGTTAACTTATCTGACCCCAGGAATTCTAAATTCCTGCGGAACTCAGGGTTAATGATCAATAGTATTAGGCAACGAACTTTCCTTGACTTAACAATCAAGGAGTCATGCTCATCACAAGCTACTGTGTGATGTCATGCTTTGGGGAGCGGACACTCAGTCAGATATGGCTTGCCAGCAAAACAGAGAACTATTCTCTATTTATGAAGCCATACCATATAGTTCAGGCCAGCCAGCCTTACCATATGTAGCAGGTGCATTCTGAAGCTCTCAGAAATGGGTGAAGGAGTATAAGGAGGAGAATAGACACTTGTTTCAGACATCTACAATAAACAGAATTTATTAGTTTAATTAATCCTTTTAAATAATTACCCAATTTATTATTTATTAAGGCTAGGACCCAAAATGCCCCTACTATGATGTGAAGAGGGATGCCGTAATCACAACATAATGGTCATTAAGGTAGATAATGCACTTATCAATTTCATCTTATGAAATTCCTAGATCTGTTGAGACACATTGAACTATTCAATGACATGTTTAGTCTCGGATGTGCCCCACTGTTTGTGATTGGGATGCCGAGGATCACAAACCGGGTGTGAATAACCATGCAAATTAGCTTGGTACTCTCGAAATCAATTTCCATCTCTAATTAACGTGCCGGTTAACCACACACGCTCCGTTAATAATGACAAAATCGAGAAACCCATTGCAAGTCTTTGCGGACCCCAGTTGGCGTGCCGGTAAACCACACACGCTCCACCAACGTTCCACAAAGTGCAATGTGCAATTCCATGGATTAGCACCAATTCACATTTTTTAACCTAAAGTAACTAGATTGGGTTTTGTTCAATGTTCTAGTACTTTCAATTATAGCATTATACTTTTAAGAGGCTTAGCGGTTCTATCAAACCCATTCAACTAACGACACTCGACTGACCAGGAGAGCGGTGGGTAAGAGTAGATACCCATTAGATTGCAATTTTATAGGCAGTCGCCTTATACCCTATTTATAGGACAGTTTTGTGAATGAGGCCTACTTGCGGTAAGACTAACCAATTTTTCTTATATATAAATATTAACTTTTAATCATAAATATATAAGATATATTTTAATCTCATTAAAATATTTTAGAATTAATTTTCTAAGAATTTTCGCAAATTTATTTCTATTTTTCGAAAATTTAATTAATCATTTAAGTGATTTAATTGGTCTTTTAATTAAACAATTTAATTAAACTAATTAAAGCAAGAATGGGGGACCACAAAATTAATCAAATTAATTTCCTATCCTTATTCCCTAATTCGAAAATTGCATGCCAAGAATAAGGGGTTCCAGTTATTTAATTATCCAATAATTACCAAAACAACAACCAACTATTTAAGGCAGCAAATCAAGTAATTAAGGGGGGAATAAAGAGGGTGGCGGCTAGGGTTAGGAAACCCTAGCCTAAGCCACGAAATTGAGGCCATTCCAAGAGAGTTTTTGGCAAAAACACTCAATGCAATAATCATTCAAGCAGTTTATATCAATTCATAAGAAAACAAGCCTATGCTCTAATACCACTGAAGGGTTTTCTAGCAAATAATGAACACAGAAATTCCTATGGTTCACATGCAACCCTAATAAGATCTATGTTTTCTTCTATGAAGATAATAAACTAAAACCTAAAGGAAACAATT
This sequence comes from Cichorium intybus, assembly GCA_023525715.1. Classification (NCBI taxonomy): domain Eukaryota; kingdom Viridiplantae; phylum Streptophyta; class Magnoliopsida; order Asterales; family Asteraceae; genus Cichorium; species Cichorium intybus. Next base: position 51,416,261 of record CM042010.1, on the reverse strand, counting down.
ATTTCTAAAGATCAAAACTGAGAAAACCAACCTTTTGATCTTATGATCCTTGAAGCTAGCAGCACAAGTGTCCTGCCTCAAATGAAGTCACACCCAAGCAATGGAGGAGAGAAGACAGCAGAGTTACTTTAGAGAGATGAAAGTGGCGCAGATTAGGGTTCCCTAGGGGTTCCCTATTTATAGTATCAGGTGGCACAGCTTAAAACCCTAGAGCCCAACTTTGGCAAGCCTTTTTACCAATTGGACAAGGCTTTATTTAAACCCTAATTAGGGTTTCGAGATCCTTGTGGTGGCACCACAAATCTCGCCACCTTTAACCCCTAGACTGGCCAGTCAATATTCAATTATTGAATAATTACAAAACCAGTCCCTGCACTTTTAATTAATTAAATTAATCTCCAAATTAAATCCAATTAATTCTAGATTAATTTCTAATTAATTATTATAGTTTCTAATTAATATATTAACACTTAAATGTATTAATAAACTATTTATTTATTTCTATTGATTTATTAAACAATTAATAAATCAACCTTTCTCTCTACTGACTTCTACATCAATCCTCCTGCTATGAGGGCAACCCAAATGGACTTTGCTTCAATTAACAAGATAAATATAAATATAAAGTCATGGCTTAGACACCTAATCCAACAACTTTGGAGTTCACACTGTCCAAAGAAATAAAAGAATCAGTGCAGCAGCTCGAGAAGAAATTCGTGGATCAACAGGATAAGATCCAATCCTTGTTTGAACAAAAATTAGCTTCTGCTGTTGCTGATATTGACAGGAAAATCCAAACTTTTGCTGAAAAGGTTGAACGTTCAAACTCTGAAGTCATGAAAGCATTTCAAGAACTTCGGAGTGAAACTCAGCAAAATACAAAGTTTGAAAAACAACTTGATGAGGCTAGAGCAAATATTGAAGAGCTCACAGCCGCCCAAGCTGCTACGGAGATCTCTAAGTTTATAGAGGAACTCCAAAAGACAACTACAGCTCTTAACTAAGATATGGCCACACGGTTAAGAACTGTATTACAACCTCTGATAAACTTTGCTGATCGGCTTACTAGACCACAAGGCAGACTTGCCATTGCTCATTATGCGGGCCATGCTTCACAAGGGGGAGAGAGTGGTCACAACAGTAACCTCCGCAGCCACAACAACCACCACTGCTGGTCCTAGAATCTCAACCATCACTACAACTACCAGGGGAACATCTGGACCGGGGGGATCAGCTGGAGCTGGAAGTTCAACAGACAGGTCTGTTGAAAGCATAATTGCTCCACACATGGAGAATATCTACAAGGCCAGACGTGTTGATTACGCCTTAATGATAAAAATGAACAACTTTGCTCGAGATGATGGAAAATGGACCGCAGAGGAAATCAAACTCTTCGGATTTCAAGATCTGAATGTACTCAACAGGCTACCTCTTCGTAGTTTTGAGACAGCCGACTCCGAAGATCTTCAGCTTGACATTCCTTTCAATCCGAAGACCTTTGCCTTTCTCCAGTTCGTGAAGTCAATAACAAACGAACAGAGGCCAACCTACTGGACCAACAAAATAAACTTCCATGCTATGTTCATTCAAAATCAGAATGTAGTATGGAGTCTGAAGAAGATCAATAAAATCATATCTATCAAGGAGGCAGAGACTTTTGAGAACTTCACAAATTATAAATTTCTTGTTCTTCGTGGTGAACATGAAGTTGAATCAAGGTTTACAATTGCTGACTTCCCAATAATGAATCCAATGGACTTCATTGAAATGCTTGACATCTTGGGAAGAGGTGATCCTGGTCTTGCCTCGGAATCTTTAGTTGTAATCAGAACGGTCAAAAACCACCTCCTGGGTTTTCTGAACAACTATCTGCTGAGATTTGCAAAACACGACATTGAATTATGTTCCTACTACCAACAGCCATTGAATACTCCTCCAGTGGTAGTTCGGAATATAAACAGGTTCAAAAATGGTGAGATTCTTGATGAACCATATGGTATAGTCTTCAAAGGACTTCGAAACGAAACCGAAGTCATGATTAAGTTCTTTGAAATAGATTATCTTGGCCTCCATCCCTCCTCATTTATCTCAGGCATGATTCCTCATGTGAACGCATGCCATGTCAACTCAGATGAGAAGAAGAAGAAGTTCATGGATCATATGAACTGGTACCTAGCTGTCAGAAAAACTCTGAAGAGGGCCTACAAAAGAAACTTTTGTGTATAGGCTTAGGATGCACTTCTCACAAAGGGGGAGATTGTTGAGAATATTTGTGATGAAGTGCTGATGTATCCGAAGATAAACTGATGTAAAACTCAGCAGTAGAAGACAATAAGAAGACCCCGAAGTCTGAAGACTCCGAATGGTATCACCTGAGGGATCCGAAGACTTCACAGCCTGTCAAACTTTTGTGTGCACGCGTATAGTACAATACGTGATGCATGAATCTTGTATCCTATTGGTTCGTACACTGATAGGATATTCTCTGTAAAACTAGTACTATGCGTATCACTGATCTAGTATAAATATCAGTGATACCATACCGTGTTAGATGCGAGATTGTAATAATCCTATTGTAAAACCATAAATCAATCAATCTAAGCATTCGGCATAAGTTATCCAATTCATCCTGTTCCTTAACTGTTCTTGATTGTTCATAATACTGTTTGATTGCTTATTATTTGATCTACTGTTGAATCACTAGTCATTACCTGTTCATCTTATTGATTTCAACACTCAACAGGAACGACAACGGATTGCTGACAGATGGTGACAATGGATTGCAACGACAACTCCATGGTGAGGTCTTTACTATTGTTTATGGAGGTGTTGATGATAATTGATTTCTTGATTCATCTTGCACTTATCATATGTATTCTCACAAAGATTGATTTACTACTTTTGAACCAATTGACCCAGTTGACAATGTAGAGCCAGTTCCAAGTTTAGCTGGTTAAGAATGTAAAATTGAAGGCATTAACACTATCAGTTTCAAGATGTACGACGACATAATTAAAACTTTAACCGATGTTAGGCATATTTCTATGATAAAGAGAAATCCCATCACCTCGAGTTTTCTATAATTAAAACTTTGACAACATGGGTTACAAATTTTCAGGTGGACATAGAGGTGCACAAAAGCCGGTTAAAAACCGATTTCGGTTTTTTAAAAAACCGGTTCTTTTGTGCACCTCTAGGTGGACATGGTGTTTTGAATATCACAAAAGGTTCTCGTGTTGTGATTAAAGTAGATTTGAGGAAGACTAATAGTCATTACTACGTTTGAGGCACTGACAATACATGTTATTTTAAACCTCTTATTTTGACAACTTCTATCCTGGTTCAAAATTGCAAACCAAAAAAGGTAACACTCAACGATTCGATTTTGACATAGCCAACTCTACTTCCAAGAGTGGAAATCTAAATTAAGTCCTTCATGAATTTTGGACACTATATAATTTTGATTTTATTATGTTGTTCGAAGTTTAAGTTGTTGAAGATTGAGTTTTCCACTATAAATCTGGCGTTCATGCACAAGGAGATCAACAACTAATCAATGGATCAAGGAAGGATCAACAATGGATTAGAACAACAAATGGATTAGTGATGGAACAATGACAAAGGTGACAGGTAGACTCATGATCAACGAATTGGTGTCAGAACAACAACATATTGCTAACAGAACAACAACACATTGGTGACAGATAGCAATGGATTAGCAACAGCGGCGGTGACAGATAGACAACTGATCAAATGACCAGCAACAGGCTAGTGATGGAGCAACCTTGGGTTGCTGGTGGAACATCAACATATATGTGACAGAATAGCAACTATTCAACAATGGAGGTGGTGGAGTTAGGGCATCAGCGAAATAGATGAGTTAATCAGCTTGACTCTGATACCACTTGTTATAAAAAATCAATCATAAAATCATAAAAAACCAAAGATAAATATGATGATGCTAGGAATGAATCAACACAAAGAAGAATAAAACACCACGATATAAAGTGGAAAACCCAAAATCAGCAAAAACTACTATGAAACGACATTCTTACTAAACTATTACATGGCTAATAAATCTCCAACAAGAGCGGGAGACAGAAAAACGAAAGGAACTCTAGAACTCTATTTATATAAATAAGAACATTCATAAATCAATATGATGTGTTGTAATCAAATAATAATTCTTTAATAAGTGTTATTTTCGAAACCTACGTATGAAAATATACATGCAAATAAAAGGGTTTGAAAAAAATTCAACAACTAGCAATAATAAGGAGTTTAGAGACAACATTGAATTTTTATACCAAGAAATCCAATTAACTTTATATTTCAAGGTTATATGCATAATCCAATTAAAGGGCTGTCTCTCAAACAAGTTTTATTTGCGTTGCTTCTAGGAACCAAACACCAAACAACTCTAAAATTTCAAAGGTACCAAACCATTGTCATATAAGTACCATCAAAACGCGATCTATGTAAAGTAGACATCTTCACCATACCTATGAAAGCCACCGGTTATGGAGTTGAAAATTACGAATTACAAATCTAAATGATGACCAACTGAGCCCAAATACCTACCACTACATCATAAATCATCATAACATGATCAACGGTATATGTGAGACCCCGATATTTTCTTTTCTTTAAAATGCTATGGTTTTACAATTCATTTCCTTAAAAAATTTCCCATCAAAAACTTTTACATTATTGTAACCAAAATCGGGTATCATCAATCATATATCAATACAACCACAGCAGCAAACAAGAACTTGAAACATGATCATTACAAAGGAACATAAGCATGTTCACCCCCTTTATCTTTACTTTACTTATATCATTCAACTAGCATCTTTAATCATTGTACAACCTGGAATACAAGGCATAGAACGTACATACGAAAGACTATAAAGTCTTGTGAATTACATGGTTTTGGACTCATAATAACTATCATACACTTTTCAAAAGTATTTGTTTTATTATGCGAAGTCCTTATAACTCAATCCACATAGACATTACTTATCTTTCGATTCCTTTATAAATCAGTTCATAAAAATGGCACATTGCACGTTAAGTCATAAAATGACTCTTAACCCAATAGTCATTAATGACTCTTACATATTAAGCATATTCTTTACATCTTAGTCATATAAATTATCCTCAACCTATTAGTCATAGAAATGGCCTTAACACATTAAGTTGTGCAATTAACTTGCACATAATAATCATATAAATTATTCTTTACTCATTATTCATATTAATGACTCCTAGCACATTGGTCATATAAATGACTCATACCACATTAGTCATACTAATGGCCCTTACATATTAATCATAAAATTTATTCCTTTCATTTTAACCATAACGATGGTTCTTTACAAATTAAGTCATAATGATGGTTTACGATCCATTAGTCATATAAATGATAATTACGTATTAAACATATAAATATCTCATACTCCTCTTTAACCATAATAATGGTTCTTACCATATTAGTCATACAAATGACTCATAACATTTTAGTCATATATTGACTCTTTACATACTAGTCATACATTGACTCTTAATCACTTTGGTCATGCAAATGACTCTTTATATATTAGTCATGAAAATTATTCTTAATCACATTAGTCAAACAAATGACTCTTTACATACTAATCAATTACCACTATTTTCATTTTATTGTTAAGTTTAATGCCAAAAAACTTTCCTTTCTATTTATAAATATACAAAATACGACCACTTGGTGAAAACTAGGATTCATGACACAAGGTTAAAACTTGCATATCCACTCATATTTATAAACCATATAAAGCTTTCATAATTGTATTGATAACCACGCCATTATATCTTATACAATTTGCCTATAAGCATTTTAAAGCTATATGCCAAATACATTTCCTTTTTACAACATCATTAATTCTTTATATCATTTAACATTTACTTCTATGTATTCTAAGGCTATATGCCAAATACATTTCCTTTTACATCATCATTTATTCTTTATATCATATGTCATTTACTTCTCTATATTCTAAGGCTATATGCCAAATACATTTCCCTTTTCATCCTCATTTATTATTTATATCATATATCATTTACTTATATGCTATGCAGTTATCGCGGTCAAAAATCAAACAACGGTCATAGGCCGTGATTTAAAAAAGCGGTTATCGCGGTGGGATAGCATTGAGATAGCGGTTTTTTATATTACGTAGAAATTATATATATATATATATATATATATATATATATATATATATATATATATATATATATATATATATATATATATATATATATATATATATATGTAGGTTTATGTATAAACCTTAAATATTGTGTGAATGTATGAGCAATTCTGGTCCAATCAATTTATAAAGGTAATTTTGTAATTTTATTAATTTAATTAATTATTGCTTAATTTTAAATATCTAAAATTTTGGTAACTAATTAATGACTCAAAGCTATATTTATGGAATAGTTTGACCATTCTCCAAATAACCCGTCGAACCCTACTCGCCAAAGCTCTCATCCCAATTCTTTTTCCGATCAATGTTATTTAACTCGCCATTACCCTACGAATAATTACCAGCATCAAGAGACAAGATCTTTCATTGCGGTTAACCCTAGAAATGTTGAGGATATTCTGGAATTATTTGGAGATTTGATATCGCAAGCGACGGTGGTACAGGGAGGCAATTCTTTAAGACTGTAGCTAATTAATTCTTCAAGGTATGCCTTTTCCGTTTGTTTACCTTAGCTTTGTTTTCTGAATATTTATTAATCCTTTTGCTATTTTATGTTGGTTCTATTGAATATATAGGGTTCATAACTTCATATAAAGCTATAATTGCTATTGTGGGAATCCACCGACGAAAAAAGTTTTAAATAACGTAGGTTGTAAATTTTTTTTTTTTTTTTCATATTTGGAGATGTTAGAATATTAAATACTATTGTGATTAATACAATCCATTGTATTCTCAACAGGAAAATCCTAATCACATAATAGCACAAAACGCATTATGTTGATGCCGACAAAAAAATCAATATCTAATAGGGACATCAAATTTACGTTGATGGTTTCTTTTCTACCGACGAGGGCATGTTCCGGTGGAAAACGGTCATTATTTTGTTATGGTGTTTGTTTTCCGGCATTCCAAATAAAGTTGATGAGCTTCATTTTCTTGATTCTATCAGAAATTGAAGATTGAGCTAACAAAATAAGCAATATTCGACAATATTCTTTCAAAATGAATGTGGTGATATAACAATATTCTTTCAGAATTTGAAGACTAAGCTTCAAAATAAGATCATCAGAATGCATTTTGAAATTGATGGTTTAAGCTTCAAAATAAGATAATCAGAATGCATTTTGAAATTGATGGTTTATACTTCATTCTCACAGAATGTGTACGTTGTCATTTATGTTTTTATGATATAGAATTTTGGTATATTCTTCAAGAATATTGTATATATTCTTCAATAATATTGTATATATTTTTGTTTAGTATTGAATGTTGTGTATATTCTTCAAGAATAATGTATATGTTCTTGTTTATATTATAAATGGTCCTAATATTCTTTTAGAATATTATCGTGGTTTTTTTAAAAATTCAATGAGGACATGTATTCATCGTAATATGAGCTTTTTTAACATAATTGTTGTAATTACTAATTAGGAAATACATTTTTAAATTTTTTATAATAATTAATAACATAATTAATTATTTAATAAAATCCCACCAAATTAGGAGATAATAAGTGAACTTCCTTTTTTAATTCTTGATTAATAGACTAAAATACCATTTTCAGGGGTTTAATTGTAAAAGCCGGTTAATTAAGTTTTATATATTTACGGTGAAGCCCCTGAATCTAAGACCGTAGATCATTTCAATCGGACACTCCATATTTCGTCATACATTCACACAATACTTGTAATCCACATTTGATACTAACTATATATATATATATATATATATATATATATATATATATATATATATATATATATATCACAAAAAAGTTATATAAAACTCGTAGCATAAAATAAATGGTAGTGTCATAGTGTCAAACACGTATATACTATGTACAATTAATATCACAAAAAAGTTATATAAAACTCGTAGCATAAAATAAATGGTAGTGTCATAGTGTCAAACGTAATTAATTGCAATCCACGGGTTTGGCATCGGAGTCAACATCGTCTAAGACATTCACTTCTCCGTGTAGGTCATCATGAACATCAAGATCTTCCACTTGATCTCTAAGTCTTGGTCCCTTGTCTACATTTCCTTCCCTTGCTCTCACAGCCGACCAAAGAAGATCATCCCTTTCATTCACAAAGTCTTGAAGCTCATCCTCCGTCGGCATCGTCCACTCATCATTTTCCTCCACGTCTCTCAATAAAATAGGATCGATTTTTCTCCTAGTACTTGGACCCATGTCTAGTATATGTTTGATCGACTAGCCCCAAAATAAATAGCCCAAAATGTCATTTTAGAAAATAGTGGTATTTTACCGCAATAACGCAATCGATATAGCGGTCAAATTGCGGTAAATCTCGACGCAAATCTCGGTTCCGCTATTCGTAACCGCTATTTCATCTAAGGCCAAGAACCGTTATCTCACTGAGATCTCACCGAGATCTCGGCCCTATTGACTGCATAGCTTATATCTCTTCTAAGTAGATAATAAACTCATAATCGTAAGTATTTGATAATACTTATAAGCACAATATAAGTACTAGAACTTATTCATCTTTTCACATTAAAAACATATATAAAGATTTCATAAACATTTTTTTCATGTACTCCAAAATGGGAAAAAGCTACATGTATTCACATTGGATAGTTAGAGAAGTCTAACTAGAATTTCTCCAATCCTTAGCCTTTTTCATTTCTTTGAACTTTTACTCCTTCATTACCTAAGGAGTTCATTAACATTTCATAAACAATATGCTAGGTCTTAATAATATGTAAGGACCTCTTAATCATATGTCTTAATAGACTTATATCACAATATGATTGTAATATATATATATATATATATATATATATATATATATATATATATATATATATATATATATATATATATATATATATATATATATATATATATATATATATATATATATATATATATATACTTAGGATCTTTTGAGAACCACCTTCACCCCGAGAACTCCCAAACCGATATTTTTTTCAAAACCGACCCATAGGCCTCTTAGACGCTCAAAATGGGCCCGGGGCGCTGAAAAAAATTTCCGAAAAAACGACTTTTTATTTTTTTATTTTTTGAAAAATTTGTACTTGTGCAAAAAAAATTTGTACATGTACAAACTTTTTTATACGTGCACTTTTTTCAAGTTTATTTATGGATGCCTTTCTAATACATATTTTTGTAAAAAAAAACAAATTTGAAAAAAGTGTACGTATAAAAAAGTTTGTACATGTACAAAAATTTTTTTGCACGTGTACAAAATTTTCAAAAAAAAAATATTTTTCCGAATAGGCTTATATTTAAGCGTTTTAGAGGCCCAATTTTTGGTTTTTCGAAAATGTTGACCGTTTGGGAGTTCTCAGGTTCTCGGGGTGAAGTTGGTTCTCAAAAGATCCTATCTCTCTCTCTCTCTCTCTATATATATATATATATATATATATATATATATATATATATATATATATATATATATATATATATATATATATATATATATATATATATATATATATATATATATATATATATGAACTTGTCTCACAATGAGACTCTTTAACTTATTAAAATGTTTGATAACACAAGGACATCATACTATTCTATTAAGGACTTAATAGACACTATTCATCATCTCCTTGATATTAGCATATCATTACCACTATCTTACTAGTTCATAATCAATCACTAGTAATACATATTACACTTGATTATTTCACCTTATCCTTGGCTCCTTGCTAGCATAAAGCTTAAACATTATCTCAAAACAATATCTAACCATAAAATCATTATGTAAAGCCCATTTTCCAGGTTTAAATTTAATGTTTTAAAGAGTTAAATTCTATGTATTTTGAGGATCTTGGTCCTACGTGGAGTGTATAATGGAGTACATGACACGTATGAGGGTTTAAGTTCAACATGCAGAGCACGGCTGATCGCGACGCGACCAGCTATGCTTGGCGGCGCTATTCTGCCAAAATGCAAAACCCTAGTTATTGGGTATTGATCCCTATTTAAGGGCACTAATTCCCATGCCCTGCCTCTATCATCAACCTCCACTATCAGAGAAATCCTTGAAGGAAACCCTAGCCTCTAATTGTGATTATAACCTCTTTTCTTGCTTTGGAAGGTTGTTTGAAGAATAAGAAGAAAAAGGTGGTGGTGCAAGGAAGCAAGCTTTAAACTAGAGCTTTTGTAAGTGATAAAGTTCCAAACTTGATGTGTTTTATGGATAGATCTAGTAGCAAGAGGCTTTTTATGGCATATTTGGTCCATTTTGCTTGTTGTTCTTGGAGTTGGATAAACTCCAGGTGATATAGTCATTGTTAAGTCACATCTGGAGCTTTTGAGCCTAGAAGATAGCATGCACAAGCTCTTTTGAAGCTATGGAAAGGATTCTTGGTATTTTGAGCTTCATTTTGACTTAGGGTTGGGGTTGGACATGTATTGGACATGCATGTTCATAAAGTTCACATTTTTATCCATAAGGAACCTTAATGGATGGTTTTTAGAAAGTCTTAGCCACTGACTTAATGGATTAAGAATTTAAAATGAGAAGTTAGACTGCTCAGAGATCGCGAGACTACCATCATGGGTTCGTGGTACGACCTTTGGTGAAACCAGTTTCCTGAATAGCGCCTCTTCACGATGCAAAGATTTATGGTCGCGGCGCGTAGCTTGGCTGTTGACTTTGACCTTGACCGTTGCCCATTAACTGTTAACTTCTTGACTAGTTTGACTTTTGGTCAGACTTTGATGGATTTAAGATGTGGACCAAGGGATTTACCTTTTATTGGTTTGGATCACTAAGTTATACCTAATGGTGATTTAGGAGGTTCGTGTTGTTGAGTGTTTAAAGATCCGACCGCGTGTGTATTCTGACTTTACAGTTCAAATGAGTCTTCTCACTATATTATGTGTGACGCTACATGCGTAGGATGACTAAGACCCGTTAGGGTATAACTGTGTGCTTAGAATATTATAGTATTTTCTGCTGATTACTTAGTCGTATGATTTGTTCTTATGACTATGCCATGTGTTGATGGAACAAGTATTTTGGGGATCTGAGCTAGTTAGAGAGCCATTAGGTGGTGTGTTTGTTATGTGATAGAACGTGCGGTACTTTGAGGAACTCACTAAGTTGTGTGCTTACTCTCTCGAATTAAATGATTTTCAGGTACTTCTTCAAAAAGAGGAAGGGCGCACTCCCATCGACATGATATATTTTGAGACTTCTGCTGTTATCTATTTATTACTTTGAATTTTATATCATGATTTTGGGATGTTGTTATTTGAAAATTGAACAAATGGGCTTTACTATGTTTGAAAATGGTTTTTGATGTTTAAACTTTATTCTAAAAATGAAAAACTTAGTTGTGAAATGTAGGATGTTACACATCTTATTGTTCAAACCTTGAAATTAGGGTTCATAAGGTTTTTCACCAAAAGATACACTTAACTCAATGTATAGCTAGAGGTTGAGTGATTACTATGATATAATAAGCTTACACTTGTATCATCAAGGATTTGCCTTACATACACTAATCTCACCAAGAACACAGAAACACATGTCTAGAGAGTTTTGGGAGGAGATTAATCTGACTTCTAGGGTGATATATAATACCCTCTTATTCATTTATTTCGTCGGGTTAAACGATTACCCAATGGGTCAACCCATTTCATCCTAGTAGGACAACTTAAAATTAGACATTTGACACTCTGCCCAGTTGTCGCATCACGTAAACCATTATAGTCATGCCGCATAGTCACATAGTCGTTACTAGAATCCTGAACATTGCCATATACACGTCACGTAAAGTAGCCCTACCTGTTGCGGGCACAAATGCAACCAATTCATGAAACTCCCTTTTAAGCGCATTACTTCCAAATTGGTATATTTTAATTCCTTGGTTAAAAAGTCAGTTTTAACATTCATAAATACTTATAACAACATATAGTAGCATACCAAACGTAAAAATATCTAAATGAGATTAATTTACATCAAAATGATAAAAATACCCTTTTGGTCATCTTATCATTTATGTTAGCATTTATCATCATTCTATTCTTCATAATCTATGTTCATAAACACATTCTAATTTTAGTTATAACAATCATAATAAAATCATAAGTCCTTACGTTTCATAATACTAACTAAAATTTACGAAAATCCCCTTTTTACCATTTTACTCATAATATGAATAATTACATTGCTAATTATCCACTTACTTCTTAATTTACGATTAGCCCCATTTTGGGTTGTTACCGTCTACACATTCTTGAGACAAATAAAGCACATAATTGAATCAATGTCGATCCCCCTACTCAAAAGCTCAACCCTAAAAAGCACACGATCAAGACAACTTCTCCAAAGAAGAATCTCAACCTTCTTTGGAATGAATCTACTCCATCTAGTAGCTTGATTATCAACCTCTCAAGTGTAACATCATCAATATGATTTCCCGTAGCAGTAATTGTGATGTCTCCCAAATAATTTCAAGAATTTCTCTTTCGATCCCTCCCCTTATTTCATGTCTCCACAATAAATACCAATTCACATTATTACATTTATCAAGAAGCCTGGAATTTTTCCAGTTCCAATAAATATAATATTGGAAACCAATTTTTAAATGCAACATCTTCTACCCGAACATCATCCTAAAAGCTAGAAAAGAAATCCATCACATAGTTTGTTTGTCAAAAACAAATTCAAAATTATACCCTTTTCATGAAGTTAATTTTTGAGCCGACAATTTTAGACCAGGCACTAATAATATTGACAAATCTCCACCCCTATTTCTATAAAAAAGAAATCGCAGAGAGATATAATGAGATTCACCCACAAAGCACTAGGATTATTGACAAATCTCCACCCCTATTTATATAAAAAAGAATGAAAGAAATCTGACTTCCAATTCCAATTTCACTTCAATATTTAGATGCTAAAACTTTGTCCCATTTAACCCAATTCTTATCATCTAGTTTTGAAATAAAAGTCATGGGGGAGGCGGATGTGATTCTTGGTATAAGAATCAAACATGGAAACAATGGTATTTCAATCACTCAGTCTCATTATATTGAGAAGATATTGAAAAAGTTCAACTTTGAAAGTTGTTCTCCTGTTAGCACTCCTATAGATCCTAGCCTTAAGCTTCTACCTAATAAAGGATCTCCTGTGTCTCAACTAGATTACTCAAGGGTTATTGGTTGTCTTATGTAAGCCATGATTAGCACTAGGGCTGATATTGCATACGTTGTAGGAAAGCTTAGTAGGTATACTAGCAATCCTAGTTCACATCATTGGCAAGCCATAAATAGAGTATTCAAGTATTTGAAAGGAACCATGGATTATGGTTTGACATACATTGGATATCCTTCGGTTTTTGAAGGTTATTCAGATGCTAGTTGGATTAAAAATTTGGTGGATCACTCCTCCACAAGTGGTTGGGTATTCCTTCTTGGAGGAGGTGCGATTTCATGGGCATCCAAGAAACAGACTTGTATTACAAGCTCAACCATGGAATATGAATTTATAGCATTGGCTGCTGCTGGCAAAGAAGCAGAGTGTCTAAGGAATTTGATGTATGAAATTCCATTATGGCCTAAACCGATATCTACCATTTCTATCAGGTGTGATAGTGCTTCAACTTTGGCTAAGGTTTATAGTCAAGTGTATAATGGGAAGTCTAGACATTTAGATGTTAGACATAGTATGATTCGTGAACTCATAACGAATGGTGTGATATCTGTGGAGTTTGTAAGAACTCAGTTAAATTTAGCCGATCATATAACCAAAGGGTTAGCGAGAGATCTTGTGCACAAGGCGGCTGTGGGGATGGGTTTAAAGTCCACCTAAAATCTTTGATATTGAGATACCCAATTCCCATCTAATGGAACATTAGATGCTGAATTCAATGTGGAAAGCTTAATATTTGAATATTGGAACACATTATTGTTTATATCATCCCAAGGTATGTGTTCAGTACTACAAGTGAAGGAGGTTGAAATTTATTTTCTTAATAGTTCTTTGAAAAATTACATATGAAGGTACAAGAATAAAAGAACTACCTATAAAAGCATGAAGTTTAGCTGCTTCAAGAAGCTTGGACTTAGCTTTGATATGCTTATTGAAGGATAGGACACAAGCTAGTAAAAATAGTGTCAAGTTAGAACTTATGAGAATGTAAACTGGTGTGTGTTATTATCTTCATGTATTCACTATGAATAGAAAGGGTTCAATCCTTGGTGACACCCTGATATTCGAATATTTGGAATGCGTAATACACAAATGTGAAATTCAATCGTCACGATATTTCATTTATGCATCAGTTTGTTAAATGTTATGTTTTGTTTAAGTTAATCAAGATTACACTTAAATGGGGGCGGTTCTTTTATTCTTTCACCTGCATATTCAATTTTTCAAAGAACTATTAAAATGTTGCAAGAATAAAAGAATAAAACAACGAATCCCATAGTACTTTTTTCTCAATGGTATGTCTGATTCTCTTTTTGATATCTATCAAAATGTTGAATCCGCAAAAGAACTATGGATTCGTTGGAATCAAAATACATGGCTAAAGATGCTTGTAGTAAGAAGTTTCTTGTAACCAATTTCATGGGATACAAAATGATTGATTCCAGGCCCGTAATGGAACAATACCATGAAATGTTAAGGATTTTGGGACAATTTGCTCAACACAATTTGAAGATGGATGAAGCCATTTCGGTGGCTGTCATCATTGACAAATTGCCCCCATCCTGGAAAGATTTTAAACACACTTTAAAACACAAGAATGAAGAATTGACTTTGGTTCAACTTAGAAGCCATTTACGGATTGAGGAGTCTTTAAAGACTCAAGAACTCGATAATAATCCTAAAGGCAAGAACCAAGTTGGTTCTTCTTCTGTGAATATGGTGGAAGGTGAGGGATCTAAGAATTCCAATAAGTTTAAAGGTAACAGGAAGTTTAAAGGGAATGATGACAAGTATTCAAACAAAAAGGCCAAGTTGGTTTGTTAGGGTTGTAACAAACTGGGTCATCTTAAGAAAGATTGTCGCCTTCGTAAGGTGAACAAGGATAAGGATGTGGGTCCAAGTGGATCTAAGGATCTGGACAAGCAACTGAAAGGTTTTTAGCAATCTATGAACCAATAATCCTAAGTTCACATGAAACCTAGAAAAGGATCTATGTTTTTCTAATATTGAACATATAACAAAAACCTAAAGGCCAACAATTATTTTCTAAAGAATTAGATGAGAAAAAACCAACCTTTGATTTTAGTCTTGAAGCTAGCAGCACAGTTGTCCTGCCTCAAATGAGATCACACCCAATGCAAGAGGAGAAGCACAGAATTCCAGAGAGACAGAGTAACAGGTGGCGCAGAGAATAGAGCCTCTAGGGGCTTCTATTTATAGCCTCCAGGTGGTACAGTCAAAACCCTAGAGGAGCCCCCTAATGGACAAGCCTTTTACCCATTTGGACCAAGCCTCTAAAAAAAACCCTAATTAGGGTTTCGAGAATTATGGAGGCTCCTCCATAATCTCGCCAACTTCACCACCACCTGGCCAGTTATCACTCAACTATTGAGTAATTACAAAACCAGTCCCTGCACCTTTAATTAATTAAATTAATCACTGAATTAAATCCAATCAATTTAGGTTAATTTCTAATAAATTAATATAGTTTCTAATTAATATATTATCACTTTAATATATTAATAAACTATTTATTTTATTTCTATTGATTTATTAAACATTTAATAAATCAACCCTTCTCTCTACTGGACTTTCTGCCAAACCTCCAGCTATGAGGGCAACCCAAATGGACTTTGCTTCTATTAATAAGATAAATACAAATTATAAGTCATGGCTTAGACACCTAATCCAACATTCTCCCACTTGGATAAGTCTATGACTTTAACTGTCAATTTATCTTCTAATTAATCAACAAATCTCAGCTTCCTAGAAACTGCTGCCGAACTCTGACCCAGTCAGTTCTGTCCATAGATAAGTGATCAGATGATCCTCCATCCAACAAGATATTTCCGGACTTCAGACATGGATTAAGATCAATCTCAGTTCGATACTCTGTTTCCCGATTTCTGATTTGCTTATGACTTTTAACACTACAATTGAACACGTCAATTAAGTCCTGGTTGGCCAACACTTTCAGTCAACTTCAAAATCATCGAGAGGCCTACATATATCTATTTCCCGTCAGGGTCAAGGGACGAATAAGCTTCGACTCATATGCTTATATCTTTTACCATAAAAATTACTCACAACAATACGTTTTATGACACCGAGTTACCGATGCGTTTCCGCATTGTCAATGAATGACCGCCTTGCAAATTATAACTCATATCTCTCACTTCAAGATCATAAGATATTATCATCTCAACATTGCTTGTGATGAAATCCATGAAGCAGTCTGTTGAGCGTGGGTTTATCCAATACTCAAATCTCCATTTCTAAGTACTTATGAACGTTGTAGCAATCTTATTGCTATGTCTAACTCCTTAGACAATCTACAAACCAATTCATGACAGTCTTCGTTCATACTTACTACCTAAAAGCATGAGCGACTGTGGACCTTTGAATAATCAAATTACTCAGGAAGTAAACATGCAAAATGAAACACAATAATAAACAATTGACAAAAGCAGTAAACAATACTCATTATTAAATCTCTATTATTAAATCACCAAAGTCAATTACATTTATATTGTTACAAGTTTCAAAATCTATCTAATTACTAAAACTAATATCATCTCTCAATCCTATGCTCCTAGCATGTTGATTGTGCTTGATCCTACTCAGAGCCTTTGTAAGGGGATCTGCAGGATTATCTTCAGATGATACCCTCTTTACAAGGAGGTGACATTCTTCTACTCTATGTCGAATGTAGTGGTACTTTCTGTCGATATGCCTCGACTTTCCATGATCTCGCGGTTCCTTTGTCAGGACGACCGCTCCTTCATTATCGCAGAACAGTTCCATGGGATCCTGAATACCGGGACTACTCCAATGTCACCGATGAAGTTCTTCAGCCAAGCCGCTTCCTTTGACGCTTCACTCGCTGCTATATACTCTGACTCGCACATCGAATCAGCCGCCGTCTCTTGCTTGGAACTTTTCCAAGTCACTGCTCCCCCGTTCAAAAGGAATACCCAGCCTGACTGAGACCGACTGTTGTCTATATCTGTCTGAAAGCTGGCATCTGTATACCCGTTAACTCTCAAGGTATCACTGCCACCAAAGACTAACACCATGTTCTTTGTCCTTCATAAATACTTGAGTATATTCTTGACAGTTATCCAATGCGTCCTTCTAGGGTTTCCCTGGTACCGATTGACCATGCTTAAAGCAAAGGCCACGTCAGGGCGAGTACACGTCATAGCGTACATGATCGACCCTACAGCCGAAGCATAAGGTACCCGACTCATGTCAGCTATCTCCTCGTCTGTACTCGGACTTTGAGTCTTACTCAACTTTGCATTACTCTGGATAGGCAGCTCTCCCTTCTTGGAATTTTCCATACTAAACTTCTTTAGTACCTTTTCCAAGTATGTACTCTGACTAAGTCCAATTAGTCTCCTCTTCCTATCTTTCAATATTCTTATCCCGAGAATATAGGCAGCTTCTCCAAGGTCTTTCATGGCAAAACACTTCCCAAGCCAAGATTTGACATATTGCAAGGTCGGAACGTCGTTTCCCATGAGCTGTATGTCATCAACATACAGCACCAGAAAAGTGACTATACTCCCACTAGCCTTGACATATACACAGGACTCATCCTCGCTCCTAGAGAAACCCAACTCTTTGACTTTCTCATTGAAACAAAGATTCCAGCTGCGAGAAGCTTGTTTCAATACGTAGATCGATTTCTCAAGCTTACACACCTTATGTGACAAACAAATTTTTTTTGTCATATATAATATAAGAATTTATGCAAGTGTTCAAATTAAAAGAGCTGGTACCTAAATAAACTCAATATAATATGCAATGGCAAACTGGTCCAAGAAGGTGGAGTTATGGAGAAATTTTTATTTAGCAATCTTTAGAAATTAATATCTCCAATTCTAAAAGGAATTAGGAAAAGGTCACCAAGGTGACTTTGGTAGTATTTGACATAACAAGAATACAGGAAAACGAATCAGACCATTTGGAGTTGTAACGAAGGAGTTATGGAGGTTTTAAAATGGCCCAAAAGTGATAAAAATGACCCGGGAGTCATTTTCAAGGGTTAATAACTGGAAATCCAGTAAGATCCAGACGAAACTCAGTAGGGGAAGGTTGTAGAGCTCGTTCCCACCTTTCTAAAGGTATAAAGTTTGCAAGTTTTGGATTTCGTACGAAGAAGTTATACCCCTGCAAAGTCAAAAGAAAAATAAAGAGAAAAGCTGGAAATTTTTCTAGACTAAGAGGACTCGTCTTAGTCTTATAAAATCAAGTAAAATTTAGGCTAAGAGGACTCGTCTTAGTCTTATAAAATCAAGTGAAATTTAGACTAAGAAGACTCGTATTAGTCTTAAGTCTGGAAATAAGGGCATTTTTGTCATTTCTCATTTAAATCAGCCAATGGGTTAATATGTAGGTCTCGTCTTTTCCCTTTGGTCACGCATACGAAATCAGAAAGAGAGGGAGACGGGAGCTTGAGAAGGAAGAACTCGACACACACACTAGTGTGTGTAAAAATCGAAATCAAGAGGGAGAAAGAGCGAGCCAAGCAGTGATTTACGAGCAGGTGAGCGGCGTGAGGCGGGACAGCACAACAGCAGTGGTCGACCGCAGCACCTAGAGGCCAAGCACTGGCGCTGCCGGAGATTTTCCGGCAAGGCACGACAAAAGGAGGCCGGCGGCGGCAAGGGGGAGGCTGAGGAATGCTATAAACTCGATTTCCTGCTCAAGTCTTCTACAAATTTCATATTTTGGAAAGAAATTAGAAGAGCTATAAATCTGATTTCAAACCCTAGATGTTTATTCTGAGAAATTTGTTTATGCATGTCGATAATAAGCAAGGGTTTTGATTTCTTTCGTTGGTATGAGTTCAAAAATACTCATGAGACTCGAGTATTGATATTTGGTTAGAAATTCCTTCTTGCATGTTGATATTAGTTGAAAAGATGAAGAAATTATAGTTCTATAACATCTATGGTTGGGTTTATGTTTGATGTCAACTGATTTTAGTTGGATTTTTCACATGCATGTTAACAAATGTTGGATTGGTGAAGAATCATGGAATATTTATCACTTATAATGGGGTTTTATGTCAAAAAGTTTCTGTTTTGAGTTAATATTCGCTAAATTAGGTGAAATAATGTTTCCTTACACATGAATGTTAGACATGGGAATTGGAAAGGAAGATTGGAATGGAATTGGTCATTGAGGACTCAAGAACACACCATGTTCAAGTTGAAAATTTTAATTACACATATGTTGAGGTCGATAAGTTTGAAACAAAGTTGTTGGTTTGACATATTTGGTCAAACTAGACCATAAAAGGAGAAATTGTCGCTAACGAGTTAATATTAGGAAATGTTAGATTATTACTTGCCAAAAGAACGTTTAACTTATTAATTGACTAAAATTTAATATTTTTAGAATATTGCTAGTATGAACTCTTTTGATAAGGGTTGTAGATATGAGACTTAATTAACATATGTAGTATGTTAATATTTGAATATAATACTAATCTTCTATATTACCAATATAGAAGCTAAGGAGTGCACAGAAGCAAGTAGAGGCAAAGACTAGCGGACCGAGGTGAGTACTTGTGGCATTTTTCCCTCTTTGGGGTACATGGAAAAATGTTTTTATAATTTACATGATTTTCAAATATGAAATGATATGCGAGTTCATTTACCTATGACATGATTATGAGCCTTATACTATGATTTGAAAGTATGTTTTGGCAATCAAGCCATAACGATTTGAAAGCTATTTGAAAAGTATTTTTGGCATTATGCCACAACGATTTGAAAGCATGTTTTGGCATTAAGCCCTAACAATTTGAAAAGTGTATTTTTACACAAAGTTATAACGATTTGAAAGCAAGTTTTGGCATTAAGCCACAATGAGTTGAAAGTACGTTTTGGCAACAAGCCACAATGTTATGAAAGAAAGTATTTTTGGCATCTAGCCTTAATGTGTTTATAATGGACTGGTATTATGATATGAAATGCACAGCAATATGAATTAGTAGAAATGTTCTTGTACCCGGGGGATGACGTTCCCGCAAGGGAATCCAAAGGAATCTACTGGGGTGGTACCAACCCCTTCGTGAAGTAGATGTCCTAAAAGCATAAGATGCTAGGGTGGACTGATTATGTTCTTTCCATCCTAGTCCAGACTTGGGGTTAATACCCTAAGTATAAGAAGCACGCATGTTGAGATACCAGTCAAAGCATGTGATATGATGCTGAGATGGTTTGAGTTTTGTTCTCACCATCTCAGTCCAGACTTGGGGTATCATCAAGAGTGATTAAGGCCCTAAGTATAAAAATACTATCATGTTCAAATGTCAGTCAAACTAAAGAAAAGAAATAGAAAAGCATTACATTACAAGCTTTATCATTTGATTGTTTGAAAGACTTTGAAAGCAAGTATTTTTACATGACATGACATACGAAAGGTTTTGGCAACTAGTGTCTTTATATGGAAATTGTTCACAAAGGTTTTGGAAAATTCACAAGTTATGCTTTTAAATGTTTTGAGTCTAAAACCCATGTAGCTCAAGAGACATTTTGTCTTACGTATTTTATGTTTCATGCCATGTGTCCTAGGTCCAGGTTTGCAAGAGTAGGATGACTATATGAAGTGCTAGATACGTTTTGGGAAGACTAGATGGAGTGGAGCTAAGCATAGCTCTCATCTTTTGATGTCATGGTTTAATCCTTCTCTGCTTGCTATGGTATGTTTTGATATGAATTCGTAACGCCCGTGGTTGTAAACTTGTAAACCAAATGTTTGGTTGAACTTTATTTTTGATATTCATGTCTTACAGACATGAAGTATAACAACCATGTTTAAGCGATAGCGCTATTGTGCTTTTAATGTTATTATGTTTTAAAAAAAATGGACAAATTTTGGGGCGTTACAAGTTGGTATCAGAGCCATAGTTTAAGCGAATTAGGATTGGATCACTCCACTCCTAGGCTTAAACTCACGCAATAGAAATGTTAGATAGATAGTGACTTATTATGTGATTTCTTAAGCTATTAAGACCTTATCTGCTACTTGAATTAAATGAGTATGTGATCACAGGAAATGCCATACTAGGTTCATAGAATCTATAATAAGGCAAGTTATATTATACGATTGCTAAAGTATTAAAATTTTGTAGCACAAGATGCGTACAAGGAGTGGCCACGGATCACGGAATGATGATCAAGGCCCGAATCGGGGGCCTCCTATCCAAATTCGGCGAGGTCAAGCCGAAGAGGAAGGCAACTCTAGGGGCGATGCAAATCCCCCACCACTAACTCTTCAGGATATTCAAAAACTATTAGACGATTCACGACTTCAAACTCAAGCTGATATGAATCGTCTTCTTGACGAACGATTGGGGGAAGGATCTAAGTCCTTGTCGGAGAAAAGTGTTAAAAGTAAGACCCCCGAGAACTTTACTCAAACTCAATCATCCTCTCGTGAAGCACCTCCATCACCTCCCCGTAAGATAGCAAAGGAGGGTACGTTTAAAGACTTTATGTCTTGTCGACCAAAGGAGTTTAATGGAGAGATGGATCCAAGGGTGACTGTTACTTGGATTGCTGAAACTGAACGGATCCTACGAATATGTCGTTGTCCTGAAGATTTGAAAGTGGAATTCGCCTCCCAAATGTTAAAAGACAATGCTCTTACATGGTGGAGTACTCTTGATCGAACTCTTGGGAGTGAAGTGGTTTCCTCCTTTACTTGGGAGGAATTCACCAAGCGCCTAAGGGGAAAATTCTGTTCAGCCAGGCATCGGGAGAAGTTGGTAGATGAATTCTTTGCCCTTAGCAAGGATAAACAGACGGTAGATGAATACACGAAAAAGTTTTGTGACATGCTTCCTTTCTTGGAAGACACCCTCCCAACTGAAGCAGGGAGAATTAACCGTTTTTCAAATGGATTACCAAGTGATTACGCCTTGGAGGTCGGGAAGGCCTCTACTCTTGATGAGGCCATTGAAGCAGCTGCTAGGGTGGAGAGTATGCTAGAGAAAAGGGCTAAGGAACGTCAGGGCTTCGGGGAAAAGAGAAAGCAATCAGGTCCTTCGGGATCGAGCAAAAAGAGTCGTTTTTCCTCAAATTCTTCAAAGAGGGAAGAAGTGAAAGAGTGCAAAAGATGTGGGAAGCACCATAGTGGGGAGTGTAAGAAGGGGACTAAGAACTGCTTTAAATGTGGTCAGTTTGCTCACAAAGCCAAATAATGTAGGTCTAAGGATGCACGGGAGGTGGAATGTTTTTCTTGTGATGAAAAGGGGCACTATAGCTCTCAATGCCCGAAGAAAGGAAATGAGACTTTGGTCTCCACTGCCAGCAACAAAAAGACTGAACCAACAAAAGTAAAGGGCGGGCGTTCCAGATGACCCGCGAGGAAGCTAAAGAAGCTCACGATGTGGTTGCAGGTACTTTACTTGTGAATTCATTACCTGCTTATGTTCTTTTCGATTCGGGTGCAAATTTCTCTTTTGTATCATATGAATTTCGTAAACGTCTTAGCGTGCCACTTAAGCCCTTAAATGATGCATGTGTCATAGAGATAGCAAATGGAAGGTAGTAACATGGTGAGTCACTCTAGGACTATCTTGGGGCTTAAGTATACCTATTAAAGGTTAAGATTATGCATGTTGGTTAGAAAATGAAAGTAATATGCCTAAGCAAGTACTAGGCAAAGAACCCGATTTGATAGTGTAAGATAAAGATAAGAAAAAGAAGATAGACAAGAAGTGGGAGGTTATGACTTCCAAACCCAAACGAGTACATCGAATGAAAGAATGTAATGGATAAACGAACGATCAAGTCATAAGTATGATGACTTAACAGGAAAAGATGACAAGTGAAATGCCCAATGGAGGAAAGAGAGGAAAATGGAAGAGTATCAAAGGTACGCAGTCTCAGGTACCATACTCTTTATAGTTTCAGTGTCTATATGAATTTAAGCTATGTGCAAATGTAATGAGGACTTCGTGTTCGAATAACTAAGTATGACATGACACATGTTCAAAGCACATTGTCAAAACTTGGCAGCTTAAGTGTCGTGGTTGAGAATATAGAAGGTTTAAGCAAGACAAGGATTTTATGCCTTGTTCTACATGATGCAATCATACGGGGATCACTACTGGATGTTAAGCAGACTGCTATAGTAGTGTACAAAATTGAAAGCAGATTGCCCAAGCTAACGTGCAGTGGGATTATTGGTAAGATGGGCTCGTGAGTGTCACGACACATCTATGTAGAAGTCACGGCGCCATGATTGAGCGTAAGTTGGTGTTCAGGAGGATTCTTTACGGACGATATGCTAAAACGAAGTGAGGGCACGCCGCTTAGGTGGACGTGATGCAAATCGAAAGATAGTGACACAGTGACTATACTGAGTTATAGTTGTGTACGCGTGGTGAATTTCTGGAAGCTTCTTGATCGTTTATAAGGGACTCTTCATTGTCCGAAGCTAGATTCAGGATGAAGTCTATGCATTAGCATGGCTAGACAATGAATGTATGGCATGTCTACTCAACGATTAATGATAGCAGTTCGGAATGCAAGTTGTTAAATCACAACTTATAAAGAGCAGTGGAATTATTCATAGAGATATAAAATTATCATGATTTTTGTGTGAGATTTAGCACATGAAGGATGATATTTAGAAAAGTGTTTCGAGGACTAGAGTGAGATTAGTGTTTTTCTCATCATGAGATGAGTATCACTAAGGTGATAATTGACTGGAAGTTAAGTGATTCAAATGACATGGTAGTCTCATGTCATCCTGTATGGAGTTAGTAAAGAACTAGTGGAAATTAACATTTTAATTATGTCAAAAGATTATCCTAAGAGTGTGGAAAGTAAGAATTGTCAAAGGGAAATAGATTAGTAATATGTAAGATTCATGTAGAGAATTGAACCTTAAACAAAAATGCTCTTCGTTTTTGTTTAAGGGGTAGATGGGAAGACCCGAGGCGATTAGCCATATGGATGTTCGTAGTGACGAAATAGTACCAACATAAGTCTAAAGACTTGAGGAATGAAATACAACAAGGGGCTAGAAGTTGATGAAAGACGTAAAATGGTGCTTTAAACAATACATGTCATCAATGGGATGACAACGCAAAGGATTGAATCTTATTGTGAAAGTAGATCGTTGCATGAACCACGTAACCATGTGAGTATTGCATGTTTAGGGGTCGAGCTGACTGTAAACGTTGACTAAGTTGGTTGTCAACTGTTGTTGACTTTAGTTTATTGAAATACCCAAGTAAAATTCTCGATCATCATGGATGAATCTAGAAGATGGAAGCTCGCTTGTGGGGGTTGACAGTCAGGTAGCTGCAAATTCCCAAGTTATGAAAGGTGATTATGGATTTTGAACGACAAGAATTGATGCAAAAGTCACTGATGGTGACTGAATTACTCATACAGGTGTAATGAAAGGAAGATAGATGGTTCTCTAATCATCTATGGTAACACGATTGTGTTAATACAAGATATACAAGGACCCATTTGGAATGGTCAAAGATATTTAGAACTTAGTAAAGTTCAGGGACTAGATGAGTGAATATTGAAAATAAAAAGGGATGCATGTACTAAGTTGATTGATTGTTATGACATGGCTAATCTAATAGTCAATATTACTCATGATAAAAGAATTCAATGGAAAGAAAGACTTTTGGAGTCAAAGCCTGATGAATGATGGCTAAGTAGAAATGACAAAGGAGAATGCTGCTTTTGGTGCAAGTGGCAAGAATGAAATTAATGGAGTACAAGTTGACTATTAGGAAAAGCCAAACTTACTATGGCATGTAAAGTGAGAAATCATCAACGATTCTAGTAGAAGCACATATTAGTGATATGAGTTAAGTGAATGTAACATGAGAAGTTCTTATTCATATGAGAATATGTTATTGCAAGTTAATCTCATTCTTATCTTAGTGATTCCGAGGACGGAATTCGTTTAAGGGTAGATAATTGTGACAAACAAATTTTTTTTGTCATATATAATATAAGAATTTATGCAAGTGTTCAAATTAAAAGAGCTGGTACCTAAATAAACTCAATATAATATGCAATGGCAAACTGGTCCAAGAAGGTGGAGTTATGGAGAAATTTTTATTTAGCAATCTTTAGAAATTAATATCTCGAATTCTAAAAGGAATTAGGAAAAGGTCATCAAGGTGACTTTGGTAGTATTTGAAATAACAAGAATATAGGAAAACGAATCAGACCATTTGGAGTTGTAACGAAGGAGTTATGGAGGTTTTAAAATGGCCCAAAAGTGATAAAAATGACCAGGGAGTCATTTTCAAGGGTTAATAACTGGAAATCCAGTAAGATCCAGACGAAACTCAGTAGGGGAAGGTTGTAGAGCTCGTTCCCACCTTTCTAAAGGTATAAAGTTTGCAAGTTTTGGATTTCGTATGAAGAAGTTATGCCCCTGCAAAGTCAAAAGAAAAATAAAGAGAAAAGCTGGAAATTTCTCTAGACTAAGAGGACTCGTCTTAGTCTTATAAAATCAAGTAAAATTTAGTCTAAGAGGACTCGTCTTAGTCTTATAAAATCAAGTGAAATTTAGACTAAGAAGACTCGTCTTAATCTTAAGTCTGGAAATAAGGGCATTTTTGTCATTTCTTATTTAAATCAGCCAATGGGTTAATAATGTCTGTGGGTCTCGTCTTTTCCCTTTGGTCACGCATACGAAATCAGAAAGAGAGGGAGTCGGGAGCTTGAGAAGGAAGAACTCGACACACACACTAGTGTGTGTAAAAATCGAAATCGAGAGGGAGAAAGAGCGAGCCAAGCAGTGATTTCCGAGCAGGTGAGCGGCGTGAGGCGTGACTGCACAACAGCAGTGGTCGACCGCAGCACCTAGAGGCCAAGCACTGGCGCTGCCGGCGATTTTCCGGCGAGGCACGACAAAAGGAGGCCAGCGGCGGCAAGGGGGAGGCTGAGGAATGCTATAAACACGATTTCCTGCTCAAGTCTTCTACAAATTTCAGATTTTAGACAGAAATTAGAAGAGGTATAAATCTGGTTTCAAACCCTAGATGTTTATTCTGAGAAATTTGTTTATGCATGTCGATAATAAGCAAGGGTTTTGATTTCTTTCGTTGGTATGAGTTCAAAAATACTCATGAGACTCGAGTATTGATATTTGGTTAGATATTCCTTCTTGCATGTTGGCTATTAGTTGAAAAGATGAAGAAATGATAGTTCTATAACATCTATGGTTGGGTTTATGTTTGATGTCAACTGATTTTAGTTGGATTTTTCACATGCATGTTAACAAATGTTGGATTGGTGAAGAATCATGGAATATTTATCACTTATAATGGGGTTTTATGTCAAAAAGTTTCTGTTTTGAGTTAATATTCGCTAAATTAGGTGAAATAATGTTTCCTTACACATGAATGTTAGACATGGGAATTGGAAAGGAAGATTGGAATGGAATTGGTCATTGAGGACTCAAGAACACACCATTTTCAAGTTGAAAATTTTAATTACACATATGTTGAGGTCGATAAGTTTGAAACAAAGTTGTTGGTTTGACAGATTTGGTCAAACTAGACCATAAAAGGAGAAATTGTCGCTAACGAGTTAATATTAGGAAATGTTAGATTATTACTTGCCAAAAGAACGTTTAACTTATTAATTGACTAAAATTTTAATATTTTTAGAATATTGCTAGTATGAACTCTTTTGATAAAGGTTGTAGATATGAGACTTAATTAACATATGTAGTATGTTAATATTTGAATATAATACTAATCTTCTATATTATCAATATAGAAGCTAAGGAGTGCACAGAAGCAAGTAGAGGCAAAGACTAGCGGACCGAGGTGAGTACATGTGGCATTTTTCCCTCTTTGGGGTATATGGCAAAATGTTTTTATAATTTACATGATTTTCAAATATGAAATGATATGCGAGTTCATTTACCTATGACATGACTATGAGCCTTATACTATGATTTGAAAGTATGTTTTGGCAATCAAGCCATAACGATTTGAAAGCTATTTGAAAAGTATTTTTGGCATTATGCCACAACGCTTTGAAAGCATGTTTTGGCATTAAGCCCTAACGATTTGAAAAGTGTATTTTTACACAAAGTTATAACGATTTGAAAGCAAGTTTTGGCATTAAGCCACAATGAGTTGAAAGTACGTTTTGGCAACAAGCCACAATGTTATGAAAGAAAGTTTTTTTGGCATCTAGTCTTAATGTGTTTATAATGGACTGGTATTATGATATGAAATGCACAGCAATATGAAGTAGTAGAAATGTTCTTGTACCCGGGGGATGACGTTCCCGTAAGGGAATCCAGAGGAATCTACTGGGTGGTACCAACCCCTTCGTGAAGTAGATGTCCTAAAAGCATAAGACGCTAGGGTGGACTGATTATGTTCTTTCCATCCTAGTCCAGACTTGGGGTTAATACCCTAAGTATAAGAAGCACGCATGTTGAGATACCAGTCAAAGCATGTGATATGACGCTGAGATGGTTTGATTTTTGTTCTCACCATCTCAGTCCAGACTTGGGGTATCACCAAGAGTGATTAAGGCCCTAAGTATAAAAATACTATCATGTTCAAATGCCAGTCAAACTAAAGAAAAGAAATAGAAAAGCATTACATTACAAGCTTTATCATTTGATTGTTTGAAAGACTTTGAAAGCAAGTATTTTTACATGACATGACATACGAAAGGTTTTGGCAACTAGTGTCTTTATATGGAAATTGTTCACAAAGGTTTTGGAAAATTCACAAGTTATGCTTTTAAATGTTTTGAGTCTAAAACCCATGTAGCTCACGAGACATTTTGTCTTACGTATTTTATGTTTCATGCCATATGTCCCAGGTCCAGGTTCGCAAGAGTAGGATGACTATATGAAGTGCTAGATACGTTTCGGGAAGACTAGATGGAGTGGAGCTAAGCATAGCTCTCATCTTTTGATGTCATGGTTTAATCCTTCTCTGCTTGATATGGTATGTTTTGATATGAATTCGTAACGCCCGTGGTTGTAAACTTGTAAACCAAATGTTTGGTTGAACTTTATTTTTGATATTCATGTCTTACAGACATGAAGTATAATAACCATGTTTAAGTGATCGCGCTATTGGGCTTTTAATGTTATTATGTTTTAAAAAAAATGGACAAATTTTGGGGCGTTACACCTTATCAGGATACTTTGCATCGACAAAACCCTCTGGCTGATTCATATAAACATCCTCAGTCAACTTCCCGTTAAGGAAAGCGGTTTTGACGTACATCTGCCAATATTCATAGTCATGAAACGCAGCTATGGCTAGCATAATCCTAATGGACTTTATCTTGGCCACTGGATAGAAGGTCTCATCATAGTCAACCCCTGGGTTTGAGTGAATCCCTTCGCAACCAGTCTTGCCTCAAAGGTGTTCACCTTTCCATCCATGTCGATCTTCTTCTTGAAGATCCACTTGCACCCGACTATCTTTCGACCCGGTACATTATCAACCAAGTTCCAAACTTGATTGTCACACATGGACTTGATCTCGCTGTCCATTGCCTCTTTCCACTTGGCAGACTCGGGGCCCACCACTGCTTCCTGGTAGTTAGCTGGTTCATCCAAATTTATCAGTGTCCTATCACTGACAAACGTATCTCCGTCTGTAGTTATATGGAAACCATAAAACTCGGGTGGCATGCTAACTCTACCGGAGCGCCTTAGAGGTAAGGATACATCTGTCGGACCAATAGGAACTTCTTCCTCTTGTTGGTTGCTAGTTTCTCCTAAGGTTCCATCATCGGATGACTCCCGAATTTCTTCAAGGTCAATGGTGTGACATCCGCCTAAAATGGATTCGGGTCAACCCAACCCAATTAGAAATTTAATAAACCCTACTCGAGATTTCTTGACGCTAATAGGATCAAAACCCTTACACTACGATATAAATTGACGTTAATAGCAATATAGCATAGTATAACGTTATAACTATAATCAAATTAAATTATGATACCATATTAAAATCAAATCAAAGTATGATGCTCTAATTAAATTAAAAAAATCAAACTTGAATGCTATAATTAAACTTCAAATCAAAGTAGATTGTTATAATCAAGTTCTGGACCAACGATTGGAGAATCCACTGTTGCGCGAATCACGTGGGACTCGCCAATTTCATGCCAGCAAATAGGAGATCGGCATTTACGACCATACAATGCCTCAAATTGCGGCATCTTGATGCTAGAATGATAACTGTTATTATAGGAGAATTCCACCAACGGTAAATGAGAGTCCTAGTTTCCTCCGAAATCTAAGAAACACGCCCTCAACATATCTTCAAGTGTTTGAATTGTCCTCTCAGATTGACCATCGGTTTGAGGATGATAGGCGGTACTGAGATCGAGGCGGGTTCCCATGGCTGCTTGAAGTGATTGCCAAAACCGAGAGAGAAATCTCCCATCACGATCTGAAATGATGCTGAGAGGGATGCCATGCCGACTAACTATCTCGTCGATGTAAATCCGAAAAAGTTGTTCGACCTTGAAATGTTCACGGATGGGAAGGAAATGAGCGGATTTGGTCAAACGGTCAATGATTACCCAAATGCTCTCGTGTCCCTTGGTGGTACGGGGAAGTTTGGTTACGAAATCCATGGCGATCGCTTCCCATTTCCACTCGGGGATTACCGGTTGGACCAATAGTCCAGAGGGTCGTTGATGTTCTGCTTTGACCCTGGAACATGTAAGACATTTGGCCACGAATAAAGCAATATCCTTTTTCATTCCCGACCACCAATAATTGGTTCTCAGGCCATGATACATCTTGTCAGCACCAGGATGAATGGAATATCGAGTTTTATGGATTTCTTCCATCAGGAAGGTACGAAGATTGTCGCGATCTAGGATCCAGATGCGATCTTGATAATAGAAAATACCATCAGATTTACTTCCAACTCCCCATCAATTCTCGTGGGCATGTCATTTTCGGTAATTGCCGAGTGTTAGGCTCCTCGAATTCGGTCACTGAGATTGGAAAAGATAGGAGAACATATTAGATGAAATGCTTTGGCATGTTCTTTTCGACTTAACGCGTCGGCTACCACATTTGCCTTGCCCGGATGATAGCGTATTTCACACTCGTAATCATTTAGGAGTTCGACCCAATGTGTTTGTCTCATGTTGAGTTTCTTTTGATTAAGAATATGTTGCAAGCTCTTGTGGTCGGTGAAAATTACGCATTTCGTGCCGTAAAGGTAATGTCTCCAAATTTTAAGAGCGAAAACCACGGCACCGAGCTCCAAATCATGAGTCGTATAATTCCTTTCATGGATTTTGAGTTGTCGCGATGCGTAAGCTATAACCTTTCCCCTTTGCATCAAAACACAACCTAGACCGAGATTGGAGGCATCGCAGTATACCACGAAATCTTCGGATCCTTCAGGGAGTGTAAGAATTGGAGCGTCACACAATCTTTGTTTAAGAGTTTGGAAAGTGTCTTCCTGCTTGGGTCCCCAATCAAATGGCGTACCCTTGCAAGTGAGAAAAGTAAGCGGTAAAGCGATCTTTGAGAAATTTGAAATGAAACGCCGGTAATAGCCGGCTAAACCGAGGAATGACCGAATTTCCTTGGGGGTACGTGGGGCTTTCCAATTCTTGACTGCTTCAACTTTTGCGGGATCGACTAAAATACCCTTGTCACTTACAATATGACCGAGGAATTGTACCTCATTTAACCAAAACTCGCATTTCAAAAATTTGGCATAAAACTGATTTCCTTGCAATTTTTGGAGAGTTAGACGAAGGTGTCTTTCATGGTCTGCCTTTGTCTTGGAGTAAATGAGGATGTCATCAATAAAGACGATAACAAAACGGTCGAGATAAGGTTTAAATACCCGATTCATCAAGTCCATGAATGCGGCAGGGGCATTCGTTAGGCCAAAAGGCATAACGGTGAACTCGTAATGACCATAGCGGGTTCGGAAAGCGGTTTTGGGGATGTCTTCTTCCCGTACTCGAAGTTGGTGATAACCCGAGCGGAGGTCGATTTTTGAGAAGCATGAAGCTCCTTGAAGCTGATAAAAAGGTCGTCGATCCGAGGTAACGGATATCGGTTCTTGATGGTCAATTTATTTAACTCCCGATAATCGATACACATACGAAACGAACCATCTTTCTTTTTGATGAAGAGAACCGGGGCTCCCCAGGGTGAAGTACTAGGGCGGATAAATCCCTTATCGGTTAATTCTTGGAGCTGACTTGCCAATTCTAGCATCTCGGTTGGAGCCAACCGACATGGAGACTTGGCTATGGGAGCAACCTCAGGAACGAGATCGATGCGAAACTCTAGCTCACGTACTGGAGGGAGTCCAGATACGTCATCGGGAAAGATGTCAGGAAAGTCTCGTACAATCGGAATATCTTCGATCTTCTTTTTTTCGACCTTTGTTTCCACCACATGGGCTAAGAAAGCCATGTATTCTTTACGTAGATATGATCGAGCTTGAGTACATGACATAAGACTAAGCTTTTTTGAACGAGTCTCGCCATAAATACGAAGGCTTTGACCGTCGGCAAGAGGAATACGAATAAACTTCTCGTAACATACTATTTCAGCATGGTTTTGGGATAGCCAATCCATTCCCACGATGATGTCGAAGCTACCAAGTTCCATAGGAACTAAATTGACGGAAAATTTATGACCGCAAAAATCGAAAGTGCAATCTTGGATGACTGCATTGAGTGAAATGTATTTTCCATTGGCGACTTCTACGGTAAAGTTTTCATCAAGAATCGTACGAGATGTGTGAAGTATGGGTTCAAATTCCAAAGACACAAAACTTTTATCGGCACCTGAATCAAAAAGTACTGACGCGTAGCAGTCATTTATGAGAAACGTACCATTTACGACCTTGTTATCGGTCTGTGCTTGGGTTGCGGTAATAACAAATGCTCGGCCTTTGGGAGCTGGAACATGCATTGTTGGATTTGCCTGGGCTTGAGTGTTAATGATATTGACAAGCCTAGGACACGCATTTCTGAAATGGGTGGGGTCACCACATGTTAAGGGTGTCAGTCCCTAACAAATATGATCGGAAATGAATCTGACCAATCACTGCTATTCTGCACTGGATTAGAGTACAGGGCAAGCAGGGTCGAACCACAAGGACACGGGATATAAAATTTATGCCTACTTAGTATAAAATACTAAGTATGATGTAATGGGGGTTTTGTTGTGAAAATAATAATAAATAAAGAAAGCATACAAGTAATTAAGAGAAAAACAATAATTAAAGGCCTAGTCCCGAGTCTTCGATGTTCAATGTAATAGAATGAATCCGACTGACGTGCTTGAGAATACAATTGTAAGTTGGCTTTTGAAAATCATAAAATATAATCTTTATGAAAATAACTTGCTAAAATGTTTAGATAAAGGTCCGCTTATTACCTAAACCTAGTTCCATTTTACCCGACCTAAGGTCCGCTTATAGGCCAAAATGCAGGAACCGCATAAGGTGTGCAAGTACCAATCAATGTCCAATTCTTCGCGTCCGCTGGGAAGTGTGTGGACATATGACCAAGTTCTAAACAAGGAATTGCGCGCTTGTTTTTGTTACCAAACATCGACTGTGCTAAGCGATTAGGTGCCTCGCACAGTCGATTAACAGTGCGTGAAAAAGATCTATTTAGGGTGATCAGTCATAAACAAATCAAATTCAAGACTAAAATTGAAACAAGAAAATGATCATAAGAATTATTCAAAAGCATTCATCGAGCCGAATGTTTCAAACTACCAAATGAACACGTCCGAACTCGGAACTAGAGTACGGGTTCTAGCCAGACATGGCTAGAACGAAATCAAAATACAGAAATGCAATTAAATACGGCTTACAAATGATAAAATACGTAACCGAATCTCGAAAGTCATGATTCGGCCTTCAAAAACCTTCTAAAAACTGCTTGGAAATGGCTCGGGGTCGTGGTTAAAACACAGGGACTGAACTCCCTTTTTGGCAGGAGAAGACTGCTATTTATAGCCATCAGGGGGAGATAGCGGCGCTATCTCCTTAGATAGCGGCGCTATCTTTTGAATTCCCCTGATTCTCGTTCTCCTGGTCAAACGTAAATCTCGCCTCCTTGATTTCCTCAACTACCGAGATAGCGCCTCTATCTCAATAAATAGCGCCTCTATCTGAGATAGCGCCGCTATCTCAACAGATAGCGCCTCTATCTATGCAGTTTCCAGGATTTGTCATTTTTGGTCCCTGCTTGTTCCAACTTTGGTCCTTTTTCGCCCATTTTGCTCCTTTTTGCTTAAAAACCTGTATAATTGATATTTTCCAAGTAAAGTGAGTATTTTAGTCCTTTTTAACTTAATTTATCTATAAAAATACCCTGATATCGTATAAAATATGTACGAAATACGCACGATATCAGAATACCCCACACTTGGACTTTGCTTGTCCCTAAGCAAAACAGAGTTTTTCGGCCATTCAAAACAATTGCAATAACAATTCCCGCACCAATTACCAACATCCAAAATAATAAACACAAAAAGATTTTTAAATCCTACCAGAATCATCAGCATATATGTGTGTTTGTCCTTTTTAACTGATTAAATTCCCTTTTGAACTTTATTCTTGTAAGCAATAAATCCCTAGTGTGCCCACTACTCATTTTTGCATCCCCTAGAAATATACCCTTCAAAAACCGCCTAGGCTCAAGACTTATTGCTAAGTTCCCAAGGTCACTTTTTGTACGCACACAATTAGATGATCATTAGTTTATTCCAGTTGCTATTAAGTATTAGTTTCTTTTTAATTTCGATAGCGTTCTTTGTGTGGAATATCACCTAAGCTGCACCAATTATTACCAATTTGTTTATTATTTGCACCTTCGGGACTCACGACTTTCCATGGAACTCTTGATTACAAATTTTCGACCCTAGATTGTACGAGGTCTACTTATTCAAATTCCAAGGGCCGTTAAGGAAATCCCATGACTTTCTATGGCACCCGTATAGCAAACTTTCGACAACATTATCCCAAACCAGACGGTCTTAGGTAACGAGGTGAGGAAGACCACCCTTTTCATGTCTACCGGTTCGAGTACCATAGGCCACAGATTGGATTTTCCCTCCTGAGTCTCGATCTTATGGTGACTTTTTCATCTATTGGATATTATATCGAGATTTTCTCGATTTTTGCTCTTATTTATTCGAGGCTTTTTCTTTCCTCAGTTTGGCAACAGCATAGGATCTGTACATTTGTAACAAAGGGAACCTAACTCAATCTGTTTTGACTAGGGCTTAGCTTATGTTTACGACTAAAATGACACCCTTTGAAAGATATCATGTGCTAAAAAGTTTTTAGAGGGGTCTATTTTGTCAACAATGCAAAACTATGTTGTAGGGACACACTAATTATCTACCAACTTTCAAGTCAAAAATTCAATTTAGAAAAATAAACAGCCACATATACTACTTATGAAAGCTGAATACAACTCAAATTTCTATTCCTATCCATTATTCCAGATGTATTTATATTTATTCGTTCAATTTCGGGAATTTATTAAGGCAAAAATTTTAAAATTTGGCCAAATAAACCTAAATTGCTTAAGTGTAACGCCTCACCCCACACTTAAATTATACAATGTCCCCATTGTATATTTTGCATTAAATTAAAGAGGGAGAAAAAGGAACAGACTCCCCTGGGTGAGTTGCAGCTTTCACTTGTATAAGACAAGCTTTTCAGGTTTTGTGTTGAGCAATTTGTGCTTCTTATAGCTTTTTATCACAACCAAGAGATAAAAATAATAGTGGGAACGACCCCACACTTATTACGAGCTCAATCTCGTTGGTAGATCATCTTTGCTATATTTGAAGCTTATACAGTTGGATTCTTCCTCTTTTCCAAATGACCCTGTCATAGCAGTTTTAAAAGAAAAAAATAACAAAGAAAAGAAAATGAAAGAAAAAAAAGAAATAAACAAATGCCCGGGTTGCCTCCCGGTTAGCGCCTTTGTTTTACGTCGTTGCCTCGACCTCGCCCGTTTCAGAATTTTAAGTGATATAACTTGGGCACTTCCACACCTCCGCTCCTTTGTTTTTCACCCCCGATCCTTCATAATAGGTCTTTTGTTGCAATTCTGGTACCTGCACCTGAAACATCTTGCAATAAGCACCAAGAAATTTTCTTTCCGATGTTTTGTACCTTGCTTTTTTTCGTATATGTTCAAAAGTGGATGATTTCTTCAACTCCTCCGCAAGCTTGAACTTCTTAGTAAGTTCTTTTGTTGTATCTTCATCACTCTTTCCGTCTAATTGTAAAGCCTGAACATCACGATTGGATAACTCAACAGATTTATTCGTCCGTGGTTCAGTTGTATTCAGAAGATTCACTGATGAGGTTTTGCTTGGGTAACGAATGGCTTTACAAGTATTAAAGCTAACAACTTCCCCATCAAACTCCATAGAAAGAGTGCCAGCGTGAACATCTATTTTTGTTCTCGCAGTCTTCATGAACGGTCTACCTAAGATTATGGAATTTGCGTTCGCGGTGTCGTCATTTCCCATATCAATTATATAGAAATCAGCTGGGAAAACAAGTTGATTGACTTGTACCAACACGTCTTCCAAAACCCCTTTTGGGTGCACTCTTGATCGATCGGCCAGTTGAATAATGACGTTGGTCTCTTTCAAGGTTTCTAATTTTAATGATTTGAAAGTTGAGTATGGCAGAACATTGATAGAGGCACCAAGGTCTAACATAGCATTTGGAAAAGAAAGGTCTCCTAACTTGCAAGGAACCGTAAAAACGCCTGGGTCCTTGCACTTTTCAGGTAAACGCTTTTGCAAGATAGCTGAGACGTTTTCACCGGCTTTCATGATATAATTCCCTATTAACTTTTTATTAGAAATGCAACGTTCCTCCAGGAATTTTGCATACTTAGGGGCATGCTTTATGGTGTCTAGAAGTGGAACGTTTACCTCAGTTTTTCTAAACGTCTCCATGATTTCTTCGTCTTCCCTCTCACGCTTTATCAACCTAGAAGGGAATGGAGCACGGGCTATCAATTCCTATCTGGTTGGTTCTTGCTTTGGTTTCTTTATGATTTCTTTTTCCACCTCATCTTTCTTTTCAATCTTCAGTTCCTCTTCTTTGGGCATCTGTGGCCCTTCATACTCTTTCTCATTGCTCAAGGTGATAGCGCACACGGTGTGCTTTGGATTTGTCTCCGTTTGGGCTGGTAATTTTCCTTGAGCTTCTAACTTGCTCACCGAGTTAGCAAGTTGGGCTACATGTTTCTCTAAGTTCTTTATGCTTGCCTTTGTTTCTTGTTGAAAGGCTTTTGTTTCATTTTAAAAAACTTGAGTGCTCATGGCCAAACTCTTAACTATATCTTCTAACGACATCCCAGAGCTATTGCCTTGTTGAGTGACAACGCCTAGTGATATCAAGTATTTTAGGCGTTGTTGAGCCCTGTTCTTGGTCAGATTATATCAAATATGCATGGGTATTCTCACTTTTTGTGTCAGGACTTGTCTGGAGAAAAAGAACAGAAACAGGGACTAAAAGTGTACAAAAGGGAAGAGTATGGAAAGAATGAAAAATCAAGAGAAGACGTACACGCGCCGCGGATTTATCTCCTGCGCGACGCGGTCGTAAGGCGGTGGAACACATTTGAATGACGAAAAAACGGGGAACGGATAAGTACGCGCGCCGCGGATTTCACATTTGCGCGGCGCGGTCACGGGAAATTTGCAACTATAAATAGAGGCATTTCCAGCCGAAAACCCTAGCAAAGACCTGGTGAAAACATCGACCTAGAAGCTCTTTGAATCGAGGATTCCATTTCAGAAGCCATCATTTGGTATTTTCATGTTTTAGATTTTATTTCATTTTAGTTAAACGTTTGTAAGCTTTGAGTTGAATCTTTGGGTGTGACAACCATTGATCTTCAACTTAGGGTTCTGTTTTTAGTAGTGTTTGGTTACTGATTTAATGTTTGGATATTGGTTTTGGTGAATGAAATCATCCGGTTAATGTTAATATTGGTTTTTCGGTATTTTGGATGTTAGTTTATGTTTTGATTGTTTGTTTGTGTTTGGATTTTGTTTGTGACTTGGTTGGGACTGTTTCACTTTGCTGAAAACAGTAGCTAACTTAGTTATATTGAGCATTAAACCTTGGCTATTAACTGTCTCATAGTACTGTTAGTTATTAGCTAGTTTATGCTGTGCTTGGTTTTGCTAGTTTGAATGCCTTCAATTGCTCCTGATTCAGAGATGTACTTCTGAATTCAGAAAGTAACTAGGTCATTTAGACATAGCTAAGCTTGGCTTGGGTGTTTGAATATTGCTTTGAGGTAGAAAGATAGAAATTAGTTCCTCCGACTATAGCCGTGACACTATCAGTTGGTAATCTCTCATCTAGGCTAACCACGTAGCTCCTGTGGATCGACCCTGACTCCACTATACTAGTGAATGTTAGGTTATTTCTTATTTTTGACCGCATGACGACCTCTGCGTACACGTCAAATTTTGGCGCCGTTGCCGGGGAGCTTTGAGCTTAGAATAGGTGAGTAGTAGGAATTTGTTTCTTGCTTTTTGAAATTTCATTTTGGGTTAATTTCATTTTGGTTTTGATTTTTGTGGGCGTGTTGCATTAGTGCATGCGTACCCGCAGGGGAGAGCAATCATCCCCATTACAGTTCGATTCTGAAATTGAACGTACTGCGCGCAAACTCCGTGCCCGTAGGCGTTTAAGCATCATGCATTATAGTCAAGTTAGCAGTAGTCCGGTTAGTGTTGCCCAGGATCCGTCAGGAGAGGCAACGGGGAGGTTTTCTATTCCCCCATTATCAGAATTCCAATTTGGAAGTTCGAGTGCGTCTGGTGGTGTAGTTTCAACCCCTACACCCATACCATCATGCACTCCGCCATCTATTCCACCATTTTTACCCGCTTCTCAACCACAATCCACCAATCCCTTTACATCTGCTATGACTTGGGGAGAGCCGACCCGAGATGGCACCCCAACTCCTAGACAGCATACACCAACATCACAACCACAACCAGCCCTCTTTAAACCTCAACCTACATACCAACCAACACAGCCTATACACTTTCAACCACCGCCTCAACCGCAATACCAATACCCAGAGACGGAGGAAGTGTACGACGAGGAGGATGAAGGATGGGTGCCACCGGCACCGCAACCACAATGGAACCGAGGTCGAGGACCTCCCAGGCGAGCACCACCATACCAACCACCAGGTCAGCGGGAGTACAATGATCATCTTTACGGTAACCCTGCTCAACCCTTACATTTTGCACAACCGAGACGGCAATCGGTTGCATCACATTTCCAACCGCGGGAATATGATGATTCGTCGCCGATCTATATTCCTGATAACATAGATTCGCAAGTAGAAATCAAACCTCAGTTATTAGGAATATTGACTCAGTTTAGGGGATACAAGACTGACGACCCTTATAATCATTTGTATGAATTCTTAGCAATCGCCAACGCCAACACTCCTAGGAATACTGATAAAGATATTTTTAGGCTTAGATTGTTTCCATTCACCCTTAAGGATAAAGCCAAGTATTTGTTTACATCCTTACCATCAAATAGTATTACTAGTTGGGAACAACTCAAGGCGAAGTTTTTGCAAGAATTCTACCCAGTCAGTAAAACCACGGAGATTAGACGAGCGATACAAGATTTTCAGCAAAAGCCTGGAGAGGCTTTTCATGAAGCTTTTGATAGACTAAAAGAGCTGCTGAGATCCTGTCCACATCATGAAGTTCCTAAGTGGCAGCTGGTCAAATTATTTTTCGAAGGAGTTAATGAAACACACCAGGTCATGATAAACGCCTCGTCAAGCGGAACATTTATGTGGCAAGAGCCAGATGATGCCTGGAGATTTTTGGAGCAGTTAAGTTTAGGATCAAAAGTTAGTGGATCAATGAAGGATAAGACTGTATATGTAGCAAATGTCGAAGCAGAGAACAAATGGAAAGCTGAAATTCAAAAGGAGCTCAC
Organism: Cichorium intybus; assembly: GCA_023525715.1. Lineage (NCBI taxonomy): Eukaryota > Viridiplantae > Streptophyta > Magnoliopsida > Asterales > Asteraceae > Cichorium > Cichorium intybus. The sequence continues at coordinate 51,376,818 of CM042010.1, read as the reverse complement.
TGCTGTTACCAAAAGGTTCAATCAGATGCTCGAGAGATTTCAACAGGAAAAAGGAGCATACGTGTTGCATGGGCAGAGCATCTGCAATACATGTGGAAAAGTAGGACACAATCATAATGAGTGCTCAATGACTCATGAGGAAATAAGTCAAGTGCATGGATATGGTCGATTTCACAATGCACCAAGGCCATTCCGAAGTAATCAGCAACGAGAATCGAGACAACCATTTACAAGGCAGCAACAGGCGCAAACTCCGCCTTCATCAGGAAGCACGAACATTGGTTTGCAAGAAATCTTCGGGTTACTAGTGCAACTTCAGGAGGTAGAGAAATCTAATTCAGAAGCAATCCTGAGATTAGGAGAGTCTCTTGGCAAAATAGAAAAACAAAAAGCAAGGGAACAGGAGCAACCACACAAAATGCAAGTTAATGAAGTCATCACACTTAGGAGTGGAAAGAAGGTAGACAACAAGGTTGCAGCCCCGGTTAATGATGATGACAGTGATGTGGAAATAGTCTTTGATGAAAAAGAAGAATTAGAAAAAAAGCAGAATAAAGAGGAGCAGGTGCAGAAAAAAAAGACGAGTACCTGGGAAAAAGGAGAGTCAAGTAGAACAGTTCCTTTTCCTACAGCCTTGGAAAAGCCAGAAAGAGGACCATTTGGTAAGAAGGGACCACAAGCTGAAGATATGTGGGAATTGTTTAGCCAGATTAAAGTAAACATTCCTTTAGTCAAACTCATCAAGGAGGTTCCTGCATATGCTAAATTTCTCAAGGACATGTGTATACACAAGAAGCATATTCTGTCTCACCTGCCTAAGATGATTAGCTTACCCGAGAATGTAAGCTCTATCCTCATGGATGCACTTCCGCCAAAGATGAAAGATCCAGGAGTCCCTCTCATTTCTGTAGATTTAGGCAATGTGCATATCAAAAGGGCTCTCTTAGATTTAGGTGCAAGTGTGAATATACTGCCTGGGCAGTTATTCGACAAGCATGACTTTGGTACTATGAAATCTACTGATGTGATTCTGCAATTGGCCGATAAGTCCACCAAAGTTCCCAGAGGCATGCTAGTCGATGTTATCATCAGGGTAGGAGAATTTTACTACCCAGCAGACTTTCTTGTTTTGGACACTCGTCAAGCAACAAATGGTGAGCAACCGACAATTATTCTAGGGCGACCGTTTTTGGCCACGGCTAATGCAAATATTGCTTGTCGTACTGGAGAAATGGGGATATCTTTCGGACACCGACAGGCCAAGATCAACATTTTCAATGCAGATCCCAAAGGAATTAACATGGAAGAAGAGGAATGCTATCAAGTGGACATCATAGATGAACTGGTGCAGCAATATGCCCCAGAGGTACTTCAAGAAGAAGAAATAGAAACTCAGGAAGAAGCAATTGTTGGCAGAACAGAAACACAAAATTTGGAAGAGGAAAAAAGATTCAAGTCCGAGGAATGCGCGCATATAGAGAAGTTACCAACAGAGATTCCAAAGACATTAAAGCCCTCTTTACAAGAACCACCAAAGTTGGATCTGAAACCCTTACCAGAGCATCTGAAGTATGCCTTTCTAGGGGAGAAGGATACTTTACCAGTAATTGTAGCAGCCAACTTGACGGAGAAGCAAGAACTAGAATTGCTTAAAGTATTGTCCAAACATAAGGAGGCTATTGGTTGGACAATTGCGGACCTAAAAGGGATTAGTCCGACTACATGCATGCATCGCATTATCACAGAAGAAGGAGCTAAACCTGCCAGAGATACGCAAAGAAGGTTGAATCCCAACTTAAAAGAAGTTGTCAAAAAGGAGGTTCTTAAATGGTTGGACGCAGGAATCATTTATCCTATTTCCGACAGTGAATGGGTTAGCCCAACGCAGACTGTGCCGAAAAAGTCAGGAATCACTGTAGTAGATACTAAGGATGGCGACAAGATATCAACGAGACCCGTGACTGGATGGCGAGTCTGTATTGACTATCGGAAACTTAATGCTGCCACGTCTAAAGATCATTTTCCATTACCCTTCATCGACCAAATTGTGGAAAAATTAGCAGGACAAAAGTACTACTGTTTTTTGGATGGATACTCAGGGTATAATCAAATCGCAATTCATCCAGAAGATCAGGCAAAGACAACGTTTACATGTCCTTATGGTACCTTCGCTTTTCGCAGAATGCCATTTGGATTATGTAACGCACCTGCAACATTTCAACGATGTATGATGGCAATTTTTTCTGACATGATTGGGGAGGCACTAGAAATCTTCATGGATGATTTCTCAATTTTTGGACCAACATTTGAGACTTGCTTAGATCAATTGGAAAAGGTGCTGAAAAGATGTGTGGAAACAAACTTGGTTCTTTCCTGGGAGAAAAGCCATTTTATGGTACGAGAAGGAATAGTACTGGGACATGTGGTTTCTGAAAGAGGATTCGAAGTCGATCGCGCTAAAGTTAAGGTCATATCCACATTACCACCTCCAACATCGGTGAAAGGAGTTAGATCATTCTTGGGGCTTGCAGGGTTTTATCGCAGATTCATTAAAGATTTTAGTGCTATCTCTAAGCCCCTCTGTGGTCTTCTGTTAAAGGACGCACCATTCATTTTTGACGATGAATGTACAAGGGCATTCAATATCCTTAAAAATAAATTGGTCGAGGCCCCCATCCTGAAGCCACCTGACTGGACACAACCTTTCGAGATAATGTGTGACGCTAGCGATTATGCCGCCGGTGCGGTGTTAGGACAGAAAATTGATAGGAAGCCTATTGTCATCTGCTATGCTAGTAAAACTTTTTCCGAAGCTCAATTGAATTACACAACCACTGAAAAAGAGTTATTAGCTGTAGTTTTTGCCTTAGATAAATTCAGATCTTATATCTGGAGATCCAAGATGGTGGTTTATACTGACCACAGTGCAGTTCGACAATTGCTCACGAAAAAAGAATCCAAACCTCGATTAATCAGGTGGATTCTCCTGCTGCAAGAATTTGATATAGACATCAAAGACAAGAAGGGAGCTGAGAACGTGGTAGCAGATCATCTTTCAAGACTACCAGTTGAAGGACTGGAAACAGGAATTCAAGACTCATTTCCCGACGAACAGCTGTTAGAAGTTAATGGAGCTCCATGGTACGCAAATTATGTAAATTTCCTGGCGACAGGAGCAATACCAAAACATTGGACGAAACAACGGCAGAAGCAATTTCGCACGTACGCAAAGAGATTCATTTGGGACGATCCAGACCTTTTCAAGGTAGGTGAAGATCAGATAATTCGTCGATGTGTGCCGGACAATGAAATTGGTAAGGTGTTGGATCTCTGTCATGCGTCAGCATGTGGAGGACACTTCAGTGGAAGGAAAACCGGATATAAAGTTCTCGAATCCGGATTGTATTGGCCGACTATCTTTCGAGACGCGCATAGGACTGCCAAAGAGTGCATCAATTGCCAACAATTAGGAAATATATCAAAAAGGGATCAAATGCCTTTGAACCCAATTTTGGTGGTAGACATCTTTGATGTCTGGGGAATCGATTTTATGGGTCCATTCCCCACATCACATGGATACGTCTACATTTTGGTGGCAGTAGATTATGTCTCGAAATGGATTGAGGCCGAAGCAACTCGTACAAATGACCATCACGTGGTGTGCAAATTTGTGAAGAAAAATATATTCACCAGGCATGGAGTCCCAAGGGTAATCATTAGTGACGGAGGATCGCATTTCAAGAATTTCAAGTTCGGAAGATTGCTGAAACATTATGGGGTAAATCATCGCATTGCAACGCCTTACCACCCACAGACTAGTGGCCAAGTCGAAGTGTCCAATAGGCAAATCAAAGAGATCCTTCAAAAGACTGTCAAGACGGATAGAAAAGATTGGTCGTTAAGGTTAGATGACGCATTGTGGGCATACCGGACAGCATACAAAACACCGATCGGAACCACTCCATATCGGTTGGTTTATGGGAAGGTATGTCATCTGCCAGTGGAAATCGCCAATCGTGCCTTATGGGCTGTCAAGGAAGTCAACATGGAATACACTGCTGCCGGAAAAGAAAGAAAATTTCAGTTGTCCGAGTTAGAAGAATTACGAGATGAGGCCTATGAGAATGCAGCCATTTATAAATCAAAAATGAAGCGATATCACGACGCAAAGCTGCGACTGAAAGTCTTTGAAGTTGGGCAAAAAGTTTGGTTGTACAACTCAAGACTGAAGATGTTTCTAGGAAAATTGAGAAGTAAGTGGAATGGTCCTTACAAAGTAATCGGCACTACAGATTATGGTGCAGTCGAAATCCAGGACTTAAAAGGTGGGCAACCATTTAAAGTCAATGGCCATAGACTCAAACCATACATTACTACAGGCACATTCCAGAACTTAGAAATTGAGACAGTCGAGTTCATAACAGAAATTCCAACGTATACTACATAAGCAGGTAAGTGCACGTCTGGCTGAAGACGTTAAACTTAGCGCTTGTCGGGAGGCAACCCGATTATCATTTGTATAATTTTGCATGTCATTCTTAATTCTTCACATCCATGTTATCACGGTATGAAAAAGGCAAGTGTGGGGTCATTTTGGTAATTTTGCAGCACCGCGACGCGGGATCTTTGAGTCCGCGGCGCGCGTGTTTAATTTTTACGATTACGCTTGAAATCAGATTTTTACGCGACGCGGATAGAAGCTTCCCGCGCCGCGGCCTTATCTTAATTTGAAATTAGAGATAATCCTAAAGACAGAGTTTGAATGCCATTCCAAAACCCCCATACTTGTATATAATCAGAACTTGATAATTCTTGTTTCTTTTCACCGTGGTAAAATCTCCTCGTGCAAGTAATCCATCTGCATTGTCTGATTCTTTACAGCAAATCAAGTAAGTACCCTCTCTTCATCTCTTTTCTCGTCTTCTTGAACTTAGAATAAACACTTCTGAAATCCGCAATGTTGCAATAATCTGGTGAAATTGACAGTGAAATTAAGATTAAACTACTATGCTCTGCAAAACCCAATATTTAGAACTAGGAAAAATGGCTTAGTAGGGACGTAATCTGCGAATTTTTCACCCTGAATTCATTCGCCGCGCCGCGCCTGTTACAATCCGCGACACGTAACATGAATACTCTTATAGCGCGTCGCGGGACTATATACGCGCGACGCGCCGAGCGTCTGGACAGAACAGTAACTTTTAAATTTTGATTTTTGCAGAAACAATGTCTTCTTCGGCCAGTTCGGAATCAATCGATTGGAACTCCCTGGCTACGGGAGTGGGTAGAACACGAGCTTATAACTTTTACAACCGTCGAACTATTCAACAACAGAAGCGGATTCTCCCCGCGCGATCAGTCAACTGGGAGTTGACCACTGAGTCAGGAATTATGGGACATTTACAGTACTGGCTGGTACAGACGGGTTATGACAAGGATGAGCTTATTTATACGTGCCGAGCTATCGAAAGCGCGGTCAACATGTCTGAACCAATCTACCGCGAGGTATACTTGCAGTTTCTCGCAAGTTACCACTTTGACCACCAACCGGTAGGGATGGATACTGAAGAGATGGTGCAGTTCCGGTTGGGGAACCACAACCGCAGCTGCAGCTTACGAGAGTTCGGGTATCGGATCGGGCTGTACACTGAGGAGGAATCTGAGGCGCCAGGGTTTGATTTATTCCACCGGCGGGCCAACTACGCCGTCGACGACTCGTTTTCCCCTGGTGACTACTGGAGCACCATTTCATCCACACGGTATCATGAGAATACCGTGCGTGAGGGATTGATGCATCTGCCTTCTCACCGGATGCTACACCGGTTGATCACGACCATGATCTGGCCGCATGCTGATGAGGAGCGAGTTACACCGCGTGAGCTGTACCTCATGTGGTGTCTGACCCGGATGTTGCAGACATGCAACATGCCATACTTCATTGCAGACTACTTCAGGCGGATCATCGACGCCCCGCTACACCAGACTGCTCTCGGTGGAGGGCACTATGTTATGAGACTGGCCCAGTCTTATGGGTTGCTGACTGAGCACGCCACTCAAGGGCTGACAGTTATTCCGCCAGTTCCTTTCAGCCCGCCCACCACCTTATCAAGGGATGTGATCTATATTGACGAGGGGGTCACGACATCTGAGCGATCCCCGTTTCCGGCCTTCCGGACCGAGCCATCTTCCTCAGCATCCAGGAAGCGTCAGCGAGTGACCGACAGTCTACCTCGCAGCCTCTCTCCTGCTACCATGGAGTCCCGGTACCTGGTTGACAAGTTGCAAGCGATCCAGCAGACTCTGCAGACCCACCAGAGAGACCACCAGGCACAGGCGGTTGTCACTAAGGAGATGAATAGATGGACCGAGAACATGCAGGATCAGCTCTTATGGTTGGCCGACTGCATGATCACTTTCATGGCTAAATGCCGATGTGCCCCACCGAGACCGCAACCAACAATCCGGGATGAAGACGAGGAGCCTATGGAGGAGGATCCAGAAGAAGACCCAGAGGAAGGAGAAGAGGATGACACTACACACAACTGAGGGTATACTTATGGGTGTCTTTTTGTCTTTTTGTTAGTTTTTGTCTTTTAGAACATTTTGCATAGATTTTTATATGTTTTTCTTAAGTAGGTAGGAATTAATTGTTTATAGTTGACAAAAATAAGCCATTGGGCATTAGTATGTTGAATAAAAATAGTAGGTTTTGTGTTGAGTGCTTATTTATGAGTGTTTGAATGTGGCTGAATTTTCTGTAATTACCGCGTCGCGGATCTCATATATGCGCGACGCGGTCATTTCCACTTCCACAAACAGTTTCAACTCTCGTAATTACCGCGACGCGTATATCTTAATTGCGCACCGCGGCTGTCCGCAACACATACATTCATTTATTTGTTAAGTTGTGTATGATATACCAAATCGAGAGGGAGTTGTCTCAGACAAGTGTGGGGTCACCGTGCCCCCTCCACTTGTCTCGACCACCGGCGTGTCCTACTGTAGCGCTACAACTCCAGCATATGAATCGAGGATCTTTTTGTACGCATTATACCTGTGATATTGAGCACCAAGCAGTCTACCGTCTAAAAAGGGGTAACTCTTTCTCCCTTGTTTTGAATTAATTTTTGTACAACAGGGACGTTGTACGATTTTAAGTGTGGGGTGTGGACGGTCGAAAGAGATATTTTTGAAATTTTTGCAGAACTGATCAATTTTTCAATTTTTAGCAATATTTTTCAAAATTTTTAATGAATTGCAATTTTTGAAATGAATGGTTCGTGATTGTGATAGCATCAGTATTTTTCAAGAAATACTGTTTAGTTGTGATCATGTTATTAGTTAGTCAAATAAGTTGAGTTTTACGAGTTTAGAAGATTGAGCCGTTTTAAGATTGGAGTTTAGGAAGGAAAAGTCAATCTGTGGCCTTTGTTGTTCGAGCCGGTAGGTCTAAAATGGGTGGGCCTTATGCACCTTACCACCTAAGATCGTCTGGTCTGGGATGGTATTTCTGAAAGCTCGCTACACGGACAACATCGAAAGTCATGGACGATTCCTTAATGGCCTTTAGAATCTGAACGAGTAAGTACACTATATTGTGGACAGAAAGTTTGTAATCAAGGGTTCTTTAGAAAGCCATGAATTCCAAAGAACAACTCAGTTATGTTTTCACAAACTATTCCATTCTAACTCGAAGAGCAATAAGCTTTGAAACTAAACACATTCAAAAAACTGTTCGATTCTCTATTATAATTTGTTAAAAACTCTCTTGCTTGGGGACAAGCAAGGCACAAGTGTGGGGTGTTTGACAACGCCTAGTGATATCAAGTATTTTAGGCGTTGTTGAGCCCTGTTCTTGGTCAGATTATATCAAATATGCATGGGTATTCTCACTTTTTGTGTCAGGACTTGTCTGGAGAAAAAGAACAGAAACAGGGACTAAAAGTGTACAAAAGGGAAGAGTATGGAAAGAATGAAAAATCAAGAGAAGACGTACGCGCGCCGCGGATTTATCTCCTGCGCGACGCGGTCGTAAGGTGGTGGAACACATTTGAATGACGAAAAAACGGGGAACGGATAAGTACGCGCGCCGCGGATTTCACATTTGCGCGGCGCGGTCACGGGAAATTTGCAACTATAAATAGAGGCATTTCCAGCCGAAAACCCTAGCAAAGACCTAGTGAAAACATCGACCTAGAAGCTCTTTGACTCGAGGATTCCATTTCAGAAGCCATCATTTGGTATTTTCATGTTTTAGATTTTATTTCATTTTAGTTAAACGTTTGTAAGCTTTGAGTTGAATCTTTGGGTGTGACAACCATTGATCTTCAGCTTAGGGTTCTGTTTTTAGTAGTGTTTGGTTACTGATTTAATGTTTGGATATGGTTTTGGTGAATGAAATCATTCGGTTAATGTTAATATTGGTTTTTCGGTATTTTGGATGTTAGTTTATGTTTTGATTGTTTGTTTGTGTTTGGATTTTGTTTGTGACTTGGTTGGGACTGTTTCACTTTGCTGAAAACAGTAGCTAACTTAGTTATATTGAGCATTAAACCTTGGCTATTAACTGTCTCATAGTACTGTTAGTTATTAGCTAGTTTATGCTGTGCTTGGTTTTGCTAGTTTGAATGCCTTCAATTGCTCCTGATTCAGAGATGTACTTCTGAATTCAGAAAGTAACTAGGTCATTTGGACATAGCTAAGCTTGGCTTGGGTGTTTGAATATTGCTTTGAGGTAGAAAGATAGAAATTAGTTCTTCCGACTATAGCCGTGACACTATCAGTTGGTAATCTCTCATCTAGGCTAACCACGTAGCTCCTGTGGATCGACCCTGACTCCACTATACTAGTGAATGTTAGGTTATTTCTTATTTTTGACCGCATGACGACCTCTGCGTACACGTCATTGAGGTGGAACTTGTGGCTGACGAGGTTGAAATTGTTGATGTTGATGAGGTTGTCTCGTTTGATATTCTTGTGGAGGCCTTTGTTGATAAATCGCAGGAGGACTTTGATTCCAGTTTTGATGATATGTCCCTGCAACTTGTGCATCTCCAATATCTTCTTGTAATAAAGGGCACATATCAGTAGGGTGTCCAACTTGCAAACAGACCCCACAAGGTCGAACTGGTGGTTGTGTATTTCTTTCTTGTGTGAGAAGTAAAACTGCTTTCGTCAGCTCAGATATTTGCTTTTCGATTTGAGGCGTATTTACTTCTTTTTCCCGTCGTGGCACATCCCTGTACCATTCATCTTCTTGAATTGTATGCTTGGAGTCCTCAGCCATGGTGTTTATTAATGCTCGAATTTGAGTTGGAGTCTTATCAGTGATAGAGCCTCTACTTGAAGCATTGAGTAACCGACGATCCCAGGATGATAGTCCTTCACAAAAATATTGAAGGAGCTGATGATCAGTAATGCCATGGTTAGGACATCGAGCGCACAGCCTTTTGAATCGTTCCCAATAACTGTGCAACGCTTCCCTCTTCTGTTGTCTGATTCCAATAATCTCTCTGCGTAAAGCAGAGGCTTTCATCTCGGGGAAGTATTTATCAAGAAACATTCGAGCTAGCTCATTCCACGTGGTGACGGATCCAGGTGGAAGGTAGTAGAGCCAGTCTCTTGCGGAATCTTGGACTGCAAAGGGGAATGCCCTTAGCTTGATCTGGTCTTCGGTGACGTCATGTGGTTTCATGCCGGTGCATACGACATGGAAATCCTTCAAAAATTTGTGAGGGTCATCGTTCTCGACCCCTCTAAAGGTTGGCAAGAGATGGATTACACCAGATCGAAGTTCGAAATTGGTCATGGCAGGATATGTGATACAAAGGGGTTGTTGGGAAACATCTTGTGTTGCCCATTGGCGAAGGGTTTGTTCGGGCGCTGCCATGATGATAGGTGGTTGAATAGGAGTTGGAGATGGTGGTGATGTGGTTTCTGTGTAGGTTTCGTTGGATGTAGCTTCGGTTGATTGAGTGTCTGTGATGGAAAGAAATGTAGAAGTTTGGGAAGTGTAGTTTGCTTCCTGCGAAGTGTAGTTTGCTTCCTTAGGCTTCTGGCAGTCTTTTCAATCTCCTTGTCAAGTGCAACTGGTGTACCTGTACGAAGAGATCTTGGCATAAACGTTAGTATTGTCGTGTCCTCGGCAACGGCGCCAATTTGTTAAGGGTGTCAGTCCCTAACAAATATGATCGGAAATGAATCCGACCAATCACTGCTATTCTGCACTGGATTAGAGTACAGGGCAAGCAGGGTCGAACCACAAGGACACGGGATATAAAATTTATGCCTACTTAGTATAAAATACTAAGTATGATGTAATGGGGGTTTTGTTGTGAAAATAATAATAAATAAAGAAAGCATACAAGTAATTAAGAGAAAAACAATAATTAAAGGCCTAGTCCCGAGTCTTCGATGTTCAATGTAATAGAATGAATCCGACTGACGTGCTTGAGAATACAATTGTAAGTTGGCTTTTGAAAATCATAAAATATAATCTTTATGAAAATAACTTGCTAAAATGTTTAGATAAAGGTCCGCTTATTACCTAAACCTAGTTCCATTTTACCCGACCTAAGGTCCGCTTATAGGCCAAAATGCAGGAACCGCATAAGGTGTGCAAGTACCAATCAATGTCCAATTCTTCGCGTCCGCTGGGAAGTGTGTGGACATATGACCAAATTCTAAACAAGGAATTGTGCACTTGTTTTTGTTACCAAACATCGACTGTGCTAAGCGATTAGGTGCCTCGCACAGTCGATTAATAGTGCGTGAAAAAGATCTATTTAGGGTGATCAGTCATAAACAAATCAAATTCAAGACTAAAATTGAAACAAGAAAATGATCATTAGAATTATTCAAAAGCATTCATCGAGCCGAATGTTTCAAACTACTAAATGAACATGTCCGAACTCGGAACTAGAGTACGGGTTCTAGCCAGACATGGCTAGAACGAAATCAAAATACAGAAATGTAATTAAATACGGCTTACAAATGATAAAATACGTAACCGAATCTCGAAAGTCGTGATTCGGCCTTCAAAACCCTTCTAAAAACTGCTTGGAAATGGCTCGGGGTCGTGGTTAACACGCAGGGACTGAACTCCCTTTCTGGCAGGAGAAGACTGCTATTTATAGCCATCAGGGGGAGATAGCGGCGCTATCTCCTTAGATAGCGGCGCTATCTTTTGAATTCCCCTGATTCTCGTTCTCTTGGTCAAACGTAAATCTCGCCTCCTTGATTTCCTCAACTACCGAGATAGCGCCTTTATCTCAATAAATAGCGCCTCTATCTGAGATAGCGCCGCTATCTCAATAGATAGCGCCTCTGTCTATACAGTTTCCAGGATTTGTCATTTTTGGTCCCTGCTTGTTCCAACTTTGGTCCTTTTTTGCCCATTTTGCTCCTTTTTGCTTAAAAACCTGCATAATTGATATTTTCCAAGTAAAGTGAGTATTTTAGTCCTTTTTAACTTAATTTATCTATAAAAATACCCTGATATCGTATAAAATATGTATGAAATACGCACGATATCACCACAGTTGAAGCATGTTCCAGTTGGATACCGGGTTTGTGTTTGCTGATTTGAGGGTAGAGCGAATGGTCGCTGAGTTTTTGGTGCACGGCATGTGTCCGCAAAGTGGCCATAGCGACCACAAGTCGTACAAAGGCGACACGGGCTGGTGGACATATGGTGATAGTTACAATGGTTACAGAGGGGTGAGGTCCTGTATATGGCTTTTTGTTTGGTTGGGTGACTTGGGTGATAGGAGCAGCAGGGGTAATAACAGCATGGTTGTGGTGATGGCTTTTCCGCTTCTTTTTTTTCGTGTCGGTGTGAGGACTCGGACTTGACAATTAGGGGAGTCTCAGGGGTCGGCTTTTCAGTTATCATCTTTGAACCCTTGCGTGGGAGGACACCATCATTCATATTATCCTCGTTGAGTTGACCTGCTATTTCAATAGCGGATTCCAGGGTAGATGGCCTGCTGCTGGTCACCGAATCACGGATCTGGCGCGGTAACCCTTTGATGTAGCGGCGTATTGCAGTTTTCATAGGTTGAACCATGTGAGGTAGGAGTCTCGAGAGATCATGGAATCTATTAGTATAGTTCGCGTTATCGCCACCCACCTGTTTCAGATTCCAAAATTCATCCTCGAGAGTTTGTAATTCGCTGTCAGGGCAGAACTTCTCCATCATGCGTTCCTTTAGTTTTGGCCAGGTCATTCCCAATGCAACAGCCTCTCCTTTTGTCCGTTTTTCTAGGTTCCACCATGTGAGAGCATGACCTTGGAGGCACCCTGTAGCATGACGGACCATCAGGTCCTCAGGGCACTCGCTGTGGATGAAAGTACTCTCCATTTCTTCGATCCATGTGAGGAGTGCGGTGGCACCATCGATGCCTTTGAAGTAAGGCAGATTACAGCTACGAAAGTGCTTAAACGAGCAACGATGAGTGGTTGCTGGAGCTTGCGGCTGAAGAGCTTGAAGATGGGTTGCAATTGTTGGGATGACATTTGTTACCTCCTTAGCGATAAGGGCGGCTAGCCTTCGGTTGTTACGAGCAGCGTATGGGGGTCGTAATGCCATCTATGATAAACACGCATATGGACTTGTGAGTTATTTGTAAATTGATTATGGAAATTAAGTTTGTAGACATTGTTGGGTAAAATGATTGTAAAACACTTGTTAGGCCATGGTTAGGAGTGTTGGGCACCTTTTGGGCTTTCCATGGGTACTAAATGTGAAGCATGTAGCAATTGCGTGGGCCCCCACAATACTAAGTTTTCACATGTTTTTCCCACTTCAATGCCTATTAGGGAACTTAATAGTCCAATGAGTTGGCCATTTTGGAGTGTATCCTTTCGGATATGTTTGATAAGGTCGGGTATTTTGATGGCTCAAAAGTAATGTGAGTGACGCGCTTTGGCCTATAGGTTTGGGAACTCTCGCCTTTGGTCCCCAGGTAAGCAAACTGGTCCCTCGGTTGATTGGGATGTATACGAATGCTTACCTAGTCAGGACTTTCGGGCTACCGGCACCTCCCCCTTCCAGTTACTACGCGTCCATTACTTTGATCCTACCCAACTAGAGTGGATGACTTTAAATTTCTTATGAGCTCTAAGGAATATATATGTATATAGGGCTCCATACACATCAACTTATCTTTCTTCTTTTCAGACAAGATAGGGCTCCACACAATGACACTTTCGGCCATATGAGACCCCAATTCAAAAACAATTTCTTCCAATTGTTTTACCATTCTGCCATCTCTACAGTGGCTAATCAATATAGAGCCTAAATAACAGGAACGGCTCCCAAGACCAGTTTAATCATAAGCTCTTCTCGCCAATCTGGCAGAAATCCTGGAAGTTCTTTTCAAAAGAAACATCCGAGAATTTATTTAAAGTAGTACACGACTATCACTGCTTTATTTAACTTGGCCAATACCACGTATGCCAACTACAATATCATTCCTTTACTAACTCTGTTCCGAGTTTAAGCAAAGGAAATTAACCGGTATTCTCAACAACGGTCATTTACAATGGATTTTCGTCCATTTCATTTCTGATTTTTGAACTATAATGTTCATTTTTCTACAATTCATGTTAGCATCATTCATTGCTAACCAATTCATATGCACTATTTCTTCAAATTCATTGGTAGGCATCGGCTCTAGATTTATAGGGAAAAATGGTCCCGTAAATCCTAAGCAGACTACTTTCCAGGTGTTCAATATCTTGAACATAGTTGCTATTTGCTATAGCCAGTTCCAAAATTTCATCCATAATCGTTGATGAAATATTCAGACAAGACATCAAAGTCATCGATCCACAGCATAGCTTCATGGATCATATATAACATATACGGGGAGTATATTCAAAACAATTATATTTGAGACCATATCAGTCTACTCACGAGCTTTTTCCACAGTCTGCTGGAATGCTCAAGGTTTTACTGGTCCTTTTCGACCATTCTTTCTTCTTTCTTTCCTCGCCCGTTCTTTCCTGGGTTCATCACCCGTTACTCCACATTTAGCATGTGAGTATTTCATAAGAAAGTGTTCTATAGCTCCGCGCTAGACACACTTCCGTGCCATCCAACAAAATCGAGCAATCTGCTCCTGCTTTCTGCAATTTCAGCAATTCAACGGTAGAGTCAAAACTCTACAAATTTCCTGAGTGCTTTTCCTGCACTTCTCACAATACATAACTGCTCTGTTTTGGTCCCTTCCCTTTAAGGTTGGACCCAGTCTGTGGTAACTTCTCCTGAAGCGTCCACTAATCGTTTTCTGCTTTTTCTTGTAGTCTAAGCTACTTTTCTTTCACCTTGATATCAATCAGGAGAGCACCCAATTTCTTTCTCTGACCACAGCAACTACTGTTGCTTCCCATGTGGATTTTATGCTACTTGTCTCGTTGCCCCTCGTTCAATGGAGCCTTGAGAAAGGGCTGGTTCACTTCTTAAAGCTGCACGCCCTAAATTCCTCCAAATAGGATTCGCTGCTCGTACTTCTTATACGTTAGAAGTCAGCAATAGTTAGGTTATATATGTATAATAACAACTTATATACACCTAACGGTACATCGTGTCTACTGTCTCAAGGTTTAAGTCCAGGAATCTACTCTATAGACACCTAGTTCACTTAAACCACGGCTCTGATACCAACTTGTAAAACCGGCTTTTAAAACAAAAACACCCCTGAAAATTTTTCATTTAAAACGTAGGTTTCAGTACTTAAAACCATAAACCATATAGTAAAGAATAGTTTGTTTTTATCTATCCAATGTTTAACTAAAATTTAGTTCAAGTTTAAAAATAGGTAAACACCATTGCAATCAATTATCATTGGTTCTATGACTGTAACACCCGGGTTTTAAAACAAAAACATCCCTGAAAATTTTTCATTTAAAACGTAGGTTTCAGTACTTAAAACCATAAACAAAGGGGTATATTTTAATAAAAACGGGTACAAGTGTATCAAGGAGTATACAAATATAATAACCTCCTTATAAGCCGGGCTGCTACTGACAGCATCTACAAGTCCACTTCTTGAGTCACGGACTTTATCCTTACCCTTATCAGGGTTATGCTAACCTGCAGGGACATTTAACAAACGGTATGAGCTACGAAGCTCAGTGAGTAATCGTATCTGCAAATAACATGTATAAAAATACAATCATATATCTGTCTGGATATCGTGTCCAAACTCCTAGCCTTACTGGCTGACCAAATATCTCTTAGGATTTCACATCCTAATTTATAACCCTACAGGCTAAATTACAATAACCTACAATTATTAAACCACGTCAGTTATTTGCACATATAATCATATCTGTCCCATGTTTCTTAGTCACAATGGACCGCACCGTATTTCATGGCTATTCAAGCCGCACCACGAGTCATAGCTAAATAAGCTGCACCAAAACATTTTCAATATATATATCATAGCCCTCAGGCCGCACCAATTGGTTTCAATAACCCAATATCATAGCCAAAAAGGCCGCACCATGTTCCTATAACAAATCATAGCCAAAAGGCCGCACCATGTACCTGTAACAATATCATAGCCGTATAGGCCGCACCAGTTGGATATAACATCCAATATCATAGCCATATAGGCCGCACCAGTTGGATATAGAATCCAAAATCATAGCCATATAGGCCGCACCAAATATCATAGCCATGTAGGCCGCACCAGTTAATTTCATTTCATTTTATAATCATTTATGGCTCACGGCTCCGTTCTTGTCATTTCATTGACTCACGGCTTATCTGGTATTGCCTTTTCAAGATTTGACTCACAGCTCCGTTCTTGTCTATCGTAGACTCACGGCTTATCTGGTATTGTCATATTATTTATGTTATTGACTCACAGCTCCGTTCTTGTCTTTTTTAGACTCACGGCTTATCTGGTATTGTCTTTTCAAAGGCATCTGTCAACTGTCAATTTTGTCCCCCAAAGCAGTTTCAAATCTGTAACAATTCAATCATCATATATCACATATGATATCAGTGAGATTACTCACCTGGATACTAGCTGCGTTTAAATCCCGGTTGTTTCTTGCCTTTGCGTGTACCACAACCATTTTGTCCCATACCTATTTATCCATTTCATATCAAATGATAATAGGTTAATAATCATCTAAATTGACTCTAATACATAAGAGTCCAATATTATGCAACTATAAACAATGCCTAGATAATAAACTTTACATTTACTATCTTTTTATGAATTTTACTATTCACCGAGGCATTCGAATCGATCTACAGTGCCCCCGAGGGGTCGAAAACTTAATATAAAAATTTTCCCAAACTTTTCAGACCATAACGAGCCTACGGTTCAAGTTTGAGCTAAATCGGACAAGCCAAACAAAAGTTAGCATTTTGGACTCCCTGTCTAGTGGGCGCACTGCGCCAGGTATCAGGCGCACTGCGCCTGGGCGCACCCCGCCCTGATCCTGGGCGCACTGCGCCATGCGCCTGGGCAGTCTCCTGATCAGTCGCGATTTGTGCACTGTAGCACGCAGTTTTGGCCTATTAAGTCCTTAATCCAGTTCTTAATCGTATGGGGTTTGTTTACTGACTAAAACCCTTTAATAATACAAGGTTTTAATCCAAAGAAACAACCTCAATCAATCAAATGCAGAAATTAGGGTTCTTGAGCCAAAACCCCAATTCATCAACAATAACAACCTACTTCCATTTTTCTTAAATTAAGTCCTTTTAGCATGACTTATTGGAAGTATTAAGCTACTTTCAACCACATATCATAACTGAAATTTGCAGATTTCAGTTTCTATCAAACCCATCAAGAATACCTCAAGAACTTGGCTAGAAAATCAAATTACTAACCTTGTTTAACTTAGGAATCACCAATTCCAAGCTATGATTCCAATTCCTTGCTTCAAGCTTCAAAGATTTCCAGGTTTTTCCTCTCAAAAACCCTTCCCGTTGCTGCACAAATGGCCAGTCAAAGAAGAGAGTCAACCTCTCTATTTATACTTCCAAAATTTACAAATTTGGTCCTTAAGTTCCATTTCTTGAACTTTGGCCACAATAATCAAGTTTTATGACATAAAACTTTCTTTTCTTATGCTTTTGTCACAAGCAAACAATATTTTTACATATTTGGTCCTTCACTTGATCAAATGACCAAATTACCCCTTTTATGGTAAAATGACCAAAAATCAGTTTTTATAACATTTTAAGTCCAAAACTCAAAATATTATTACAAATCAAATCCTTTTCTGTCCAAAAGACCAAATTACCCTTCTAAGGTAAAATGACCAATTTACCCTTTTTATTATATTTACATAAAAAGAGTGTCTTGGCGTTACAATGACCGATTCAAAAATCCCAAATAAAAACCAATGTGATTGGATCACGGCCGTTTCAAGCTATTTTGGGGCCCGGGGCAAAATAGAAACATAGGGCCCCTAAAATTTTTTTTAATAAAAGAGGACGACATCTCCGAAATTTTTTATTAATTGAAAAGGTTATTACAATTGAAGGCTGGGGACTCCCCACCTATGGAAAGAAAAAAGGCTATGAGACATGCCTCATGAGCCAAACAACCTAACAACTACATATTACAATAAAATAAAATAAAATAACAAACTAAAACTAAAGTTTACATTTTCGAGCTTTCTTAGATGCAAAATTATCAATAATAGTATCAATATCAATGTCGTCTAACATATTTTTCTCAATGCATAACATAGCCAACCCATTTAATCTTTCTTGTGACATTGATGATCTCAAATACTTTTTTAATAATTTTAATTTTGAAAAGCTTCTTTTAGCCTATGCTACGGTAACGGGTATAGTTAATAAAATTCGATATGCAATGGAAGCATTTGGATAAAAACCTTTTTTCTTATTAAACTCTAAAATTTCAAATGCGGACATAACCACATTTGGCAAAGTCATTTACAACACTTTGAGTTCCGCAAACAAATCATTTAAGTCTACATCACACATGTTTTCGAATGTTGTTATTTGCTCAAATCTAGCTTCTAATGAAGTAATTGTCATATCAACAACAACCAAAAAATACTCAACTCTAAATGATTCTTCGGGTGATTCAAATTTTTGGGCCTTTTCTTGTATCAAATTTTTTTTTTGGCCTTTTCTTATATCAAAATTTTTTTTGGGCTTGAAAACTTCTACACTAATATAAGAGATCTATAAAGGGGGCTTACAAATTTGGGGGCCCTAGGAATTTGGGGGTCCCGGGGCGGTCGACCATCTTGCCCATGCTCATGCTACGGCCCTGGATTGGATTTTGAAGCAGATCCAACATACCAAAAACCATGTATTTGGTTTCTAGATTTCGTGATATTTGGTTGGATATCCACCGGTGCACACTATTTATTAAAATATCAAATTGATATTGTAAAAAATAAATAATCTTGAATCGGATTGATATGATGACATCTATTATATATATATATATATATATATATATATATATATATATATATATATATATATATATATATATATATATATATATATATATATATATATATATATATTGGTATAGATATATAGATAATGATAAAAGTATTATTATTATTATTATTATAACAATATTTATTAAAATAATTTAAAAAATCATATATTCTTTATGAATTTCCATTCATTTACTAGCTTCATTTAATTAACTATTAAAATATATTTAATAATATTTAAAATTAAATTATAGTTTAAATTCGCTAAATTAACTTCTTCTTCCTTATTTTGAACCGGCGTTAAATTAATTGATCAATATTATTGCACCTGTTTTCACATGGGTCATCCATCTAAAATACGTATTTAAAATTACAATTAAGTGAGTCTTGGTTAAATTATGTGTGTGTTACATATATAGACAAATCATGTGTGATCTCATCCTTATAGGGAGTCATTTTGTCAAAATAATGACAAGTGATTTCATGATCCATGTCAAATATAGTTTGGATGTCATGTATGAATTAATCGGTATGGCCTAGTTGTGACGACCCCTTAATTTTTGGGAAGTTGGAGCCAAACTTTATCTCGTGAAAACGAATGTAGATGTCATCTATCAAATATATGTTGTTTTTGATGTATCAGAAATTTTATTTAAATAGAACGAGAGGTTAGCAAGAAACTGACTAGATACAAAGTAAAAGTTAAAGGTTACATGTTTTTCACACCTCAACTTTTAGAAAAGTACCTAAGTGAAGTTCAACTTCATTCAATTAAATACAATTAAATGTCATTAAGTGGAAAAATACATCTTTTTAATAATGACACTTTTATAGATACATAAGTTTATTATTTATAATTAACATAATATTATTCACCAAAGGTTTCAAATCCAGATGTTAAAACACTCGTTGATCAGCTTCTTTTTTTTTTTTTTTTTTTTAAACAGCTAAACATACTTTCTAAATCCAACTTCTAAACTAATTAACGCAGAATACACCAAACTATGTTAAAATCGTTTGATCTATATATGCAATGGGTTTTGTTTTATTGTGTTGCTAAACATTTACTATGTATGGACTAAGGAATGCTATAACAATTTTGTAATTACCGTGTTGCTAACATATTATTAAACAACAAAAATTACATTAAAATAAGAGTTGTTTTTACTGGAACGAAT
Organism: Cichorium intybus; assembly: GCA_023525715.1. Classification (NCBI taxonomy): domain Eukaryota; kingdom Viridiplantae; phylum Streptophyta; class Magnoliopsida; order Asterales; family Asteraceae; genus Cichorium; species Cichorium intybus. The sequence goes on along the minus strand of CM042010.1, from coordinate 51,357,184 downwards.
TATTCAATTCTTTTTTTTTTTTTTTCCAGAAAGTTAATAAAATGATGTAACATAAGATAAAGAAAATTAAGTGGCGTGCACAAGGTGGGATGTTGACCGTCGGTGGATCATGTGCCCATCATCCTCATCTCTTTTCGACTTTTCGTTAATCACGTGACCCCCTATTTTGTAAGAGAAATTGTTTTTTTTTTCCTACTTTTTATTCCTATTAATATTCCTACCCATTTTGTAAATTGTCTCATTCATGATTCATCCCCAATAATAGTAATTAAATAATATAATAAGTAAAAGTAATACTAATCATAAACTATTTAGGTTGAAGTGGTTCATTATTTACAAATAATTCTAAAACTGTTCGGTTTGGATCCTTATGTATATATTTTTCTTATTGATGAGGACAAATAAAATAATCTAATTTCATATGGATTGTGAACAATGGTGGATTTACATGGATACTAAGTGTGTCTATGGACACATTTTATGTTTAGAAAAAAAATTTCAAAGAACTCCAACATGTCAAAAAGCTCTCCGAACATATAACACCAACATGTCAAGGGTTTCCAATTATATAACGTGGATCTCGTAGCTTCCAATTGATCGAAAGTTATGCTCATTTGATCAATATGTTTTGCATCATAGTTTTTGGATTAAACCAATAAACTCTATATAAAACAAAATAATAAAATTTTAAAAATGTGTTAACTACTTGTAGGTTATTTTATTTGAAACATAGATTAAATACTTGAACCACTACAAAATTGTTGTATTTTATCGTTGGGATACGATAATAAAATAAACATACATAGCATAAGCGAAAACTAAAACTGTACCTCACCACGGATCACAAGAACATTGTATAGTTGCAATTGTAAACTAAAAGTGGATTTCAAGTAATGTCTTTTATGATGATCTAGTGATGTCTAGGATAAACCAGGCCCAAACCAAAACCCCTCTAATGTAGTTGCATACAAGACAATGATTTAGCACTCGCTGAAGTAGAACAACTCGTTGCTTGAAGAACAAGTAACATTTTTCTAGGGTTTATGAGAGAGGCGACAAGTAAAGAGAGGGGAGGAGGGTGAACGAAGTTTCTAGGTTAGAATGATTAAAATCGTCAATCGTGACGGGTATTGATACTCATGCTTATCTTATCCCCCGGATGTAGGTTGTTAAAATTCAAATTATTGACATTTACACTTAAACGCTTTATCCATTTCTAATTTTTTATTAGAATACCTTACTTTGATATATTAATAAGCTTAGTCCCTCATGTTTGCTTTCGATCTCTCTTAGTTAAATCATATCTTGTGTGTAACCTAAAAGGACCCTAGTATTTATAGTAATATCACCAACTTGTTGTGACCATGCGCATAAAACCAACAGCTCTCACTTATACATGTCATCAACAACTGTATGTTCTCATATTCCTAACCTAACAAGGTGTATGTCATCACAGACAAGTATCCTACTCATATTGATGAGATAGCCCTTAAGCAAGTGATCAAATATTCATTTATTCTCCAAAATATTCATATGAATGCCACAATGGATAATCTTTCAGTCTCATATACTCAAGATTATGTTTCCCGATATAGACTTGTGATTACGACAATAAATTGCACTATTGATCCTATATCAATTCAGTTTTAGTATGGACAATAATTTTGCTTTCATCACCAAATCATCGAGGGGCTCAGGGATATCGCTTCTCCTGTTATGTTAGAAAAAACAAATAAACTTTGATTACATGAACCCTGCTCACTCATCACGTCATACCTGGACATTCCCTTTATGGCTACCAGTTACAGACAATGTTGGAGAAAACCAAGGCACAACAGACTGTAGAACTAAGAGTCGCATGCATCTTCGTTTGAAGAATATAAAATATTACCATCTTAAAATTACTTGTGACATTATCCATGAAGTAATCTCTAAGTGTGAGTTACTCAAATACTTAATCTTCATTAAGTACACATGAAAAGTAGTGCATCTCTATGTTATGTCCATCTCTATGGACAGTCCACCAATACCTCACGTCGGTCTTAAATCAATACTTACTCCCAAAAGTATGACCAACTGTGGACGTTTTGAATAATATTTCAATTATCCACGAAGTCAATAAATCATATATGTCGGACACTATTCATTCTCACTGAATTGGTGGAGCTTTTGAAGGTCTATTGGAACACATATGGCTTTTAAAATAATATTTTAGCGGGTAATTGGAGATAGCCTAATACATCTTGTTTAGTGTTATACTATTCACAACATCAGTTTTGTTGTTGGAAATTGTGTTGGCTTGAAGATATCGATTAAACATGTTTAACAACCTACTTGGAGATATTCGGTGAAATATAATGTATTTTTGTCTTTATCGTCGGCTTCTTTAGAAAATAATATAACATAATGTTTGAGAAACGAAAGGAGATCATGCTAAAGTTAGATTAGAAGTTGTTTCCAAACCAACGGGCTAGCCTAGCAGTATTTGGTGTCGTCCTTTATCTTAAGGGTGAGAGTTCTAGTCTCTTAGGTGACATTGGTGGTTAGTTTAGGAGACGTTTAGTTTAGGAGTAAAATTAGATTGCTATTAAAAAAAAATGACTAAAATAGCCTAATCTCATAAGGGTTTATCTCAAAACATCCAAAATTTTGTCACTTTCCTCAAATTAGCCAAGCAGTTCGCATGTGCTACTCCCACCTGCGATCTCCTCCCTTCGCCTGCGATCTCGTCCCCACGATCCCTCCCACCTACGGTTTGGTCCCTCCTACATGCGGTCTCCTCCTATGTGTTGTGATTTTGTAGGTAGGCTTGGCTATCAGTCCAATGTATATAAACTAAAAAAAAAAGTCAACATTTTTTTCATTTGTGTTAGACCAAAAAAACTCTCTGATGGTTGGTGGAAATTTTACATATTGGAAGTCTAACAGAGGACAATTTATACACTTGATTAAAAAGTTTACATATTAAGCTTTAGATTAGCGTATGTACAACCTTTTATGCTTAATTGCTTATAATACAACACTTTTAAGCACAAAATAATTGGTTTTTCCGGAAAATGGGAGGAAATCGCCGAGTAGCAAGGGTTACCTGCGTTTTCCTCTAGAGGAAATTGCAGGTGATCTTTGCACCTACAATTTTCTCTAGAGGATTTGCAAGTGATGGAGGGGTATTTCGTGGGTGATAGAGAGAAAAAAAAATGAGGTTTTGAAAAAAAAAATGATACTGCATAAGGGACCAAATCGCATGTGACAAAGGAAATCGCATGTGGGAGTAGCCCACTTACAATTTGCTTGGCTAGTTTGAGGAAAATGACAAAATTTTGACTATTTTAAGATAAACTCTTATGAGATTAAATTATTTTAATCATTATCTCGTTAAAAAAAAGTTGTTTCCAAAGCTGGATTATAAATACCCAAACGTTTTAATAGAATTGGAAGGTGTTTATTTTGTGATATGATTTACTTGGCTTCCACATATAGTTATTTTTGTGAATAGCCTTGATTATCGTTGAGTTAATCAGTTGTCTAGTCTTCTAGAAGACTAAATTTGAAACATATTTTATTTTATTAAAATACAGATTTTCTAGATCTTGAAAAACAAAACAATAAAATATAGTATTTATTTAATTAACAAGTTGTTAGAAGATACAAAGATCTCAAGACATTCTTGATCCCACAGGCACATGTTTTTATTTTTATTAGCATTAAAAGTAAATACACCACCCACCTCCCCAATTTAAAAACACAATTTGTACACATAACATATAACATAAACTGACACACCCACCTCACACTCGTTCTTACAAATTACAAATGCAAAAATGCCAATTGTATTCATTATTCACACATTTATTTCAAAATTTCCCTTTTTTGATTTTTTCAATAAACTTTTAATCCCAACATAATTTTCAATAGTTCAAGAACTCGATCACTAAAAACCAACATTCATCCTTCATATTCACTTTTCATAACAATGGCAGCTTCTTACAAACATTTCCCCCCTTCAATACTGCCTCATATATTTCATATATATGTTCTATAAAACCCTACCACTATACCCTTAAACATTACAAAATTAGTCAACAAAATGAAACAATCCCCATTACCCCAACTTTTATTCCCACAAATTCCATCAATCCCCGCGACTATACCCGCGCGAACGTGACCTAATTTTACCGCGATGATCATAAACCGAATTCCCGTGATCCAACGGCTTTATCACCATTGATTCCGCTTGTTCTTGAACCGCCCCGAAAACAATCTCGTTGGTTTTTTCCGTGCTTTGTTCATAGTAAGTATCCGGCATTGAGGAATAGTAACGGTTGTGATGCTGTTGTTGTTGTTGTTGTTGCTGTTGTTGATACTGCTGTTGCTGTTGTTGTAAATTTTGGTCCCACCCACTGTAAAAATGGCGACTACTTTGACGAAAATGTTGGATTTTTTCCGCGTCGTTTGTCATGAAAGGGTAAGTTTTTTTCGGGGTTGGGGTTCGGGTCTCGGATACCGGAGGTGGCGGGTCCTCACCGTCCGGGATGACATAGCTATCTTGGACGGGCCACGGGTTTGACCCGTATTTTTGGTATGGTTGACTTTGGTAATGGTGGATGAGGGGTTGTTTCTTTTTGAGGCCCGGGAATAGACCGGTCAAGATTTCGGTTAATGATGAGGTGGAATTGGTTATGAGTTTTGCAAAAGATCCGAAAAAAGTTTCTTCGGGTTTTTCCGGCTCGTTTTCCGAGGGAATTAGTGGCGGCCTTAGCGGCGGTTTCTGGTATGGCGGTGGTGGAGCGGTGGTTTGTTTCGTTGGAGTATGTGATTCGTCCTTCAAGAAATGAATCGTGAGAAAGAGGTTAAGTTTGACTTTTGAGGTCAAAGGGAGTAACTTTCGAATTCAAAATACACATGGGCTTTAAATGTTTTTTGCGAATCGATTGTTATAAATATCACATCATATAACAAGTATTACGATTGGAAAAAAATCGATGTTAAATCAGTAAACGGATTTAAAAATTTTGAAATTTGAAAATTGCTAATGTTGACCAGGAAAAAATATGGTTCTTTAGAAGACTTACCATTTGGGAGGAAATCATGCTACCAACTCTTCTTTGCAGCAATGCAAGCATGTAACCAAAGAAACCAGCTGCCACCAAAACCGCAATCCCTACAATAATGTTTAATAAACTTAGAAGGGTATTTTAGACATTTGACAATCAAAACATCATACTCATACTCCTTGTTCCAAGAAACATGCAAGATTTCCTTTTTTGATACAAATACGATGGTATTTTAGATATTTGACTAATAATCAGACAATTCCATTCCATTAAACCATGTGTCAAGTCCAAAAGTTTGTGGTTTCTCGAGGGTATTTTAGACATTTACCAACAGGGAAACCGCTTCCATACTGATAAGCACAATCATCAAAAGGAAGTTGAATTTCACGAATGGCTTGGTTTCCTCTATCTATAACAAGAAGTGAACAACTACTTCCAATGTAAAGCACATCAAAGTCATTAGAAAATTTAGCATCTTCACTCGGTCCATCTACATGCCCCCCTCCACGGCCCACTTTGCCACCTCCCGCAATTGTCGTCACTCCTATATAAAAAAAATTAAATAATTTAAATCCATAATTCCCAAAAAAAGTACAAAATGCAAGTAATGTTTCCTTTAAACTTAATACAGAAAGAACGACTTGATAAAGAAAGTTAAACAAAGAAGGCTTTCCGTATTAAGTCGTAACTTTTTCCAAATTCGGCTTCATTTGGTTTATTTTTTCACTTTTCATGTGTGACAATTGACATCATTTTTTTAAATATTTAATAAACATGATTTATATTTTATACCTGTATCACTAATCTTCCTAATTGCCATGTTGGCAGTGTCGGCAATGTAAATGTTTCCTTTATCATCAACTGTAAGACCTTTTGGGTGATTCATTTTAGCTTCTCTAAGTTTTCCATCTACATGCCCTGAATACCCATCAGCGGATCCAGCTACCAATTTCGGTCTACTATCTGAAAAGGGGGAAACAAATTAAGAAATCGTTTCTAGGTTTTGTGGGTCCGAATCAAATGGGATCGAAATTGAGTATGTGTTCATACGAAAAAGATGAAAATGGTGGACGAGGGAATGGGGATGAGAGTAACTTACAGAGGGACAAAGATGAAGAGATCTTGTAGAGATTGCTATTAGCAGAATCGAGAACTAGAAGCTCGCCATTAGGCAAAACCTCGAGAGCGTGAGGTTCAATCCCGAGTTTACTTCCATCGAAAACTGTCTCGACGTTGTAGCCACTCTCAAATTTCATCAATGGCCGTCCAGTAATTGCTAAAACAATAAAAAACCACAAAAAACAGCTGTTATCAGTAACAATTGCAGCATTCAATGAACCGATGGATATGTGGTTATTATATAACTGAATGCGAAGAGGAAAACCGACAAAAATTAACAGAAATGCCGCCGTTGTTGAAGATTGTTACCATATGTAATCGAAAAAACAAGAGAAATCGAGCAAAAAATTAAGATCCATTACATGTTTTGGTGGGTGTTTTGAGCGACCACGCCCATTTCATCAAAGCGGAAGCAACATTTGAGAAAACCCCATTAACAATCCCTGCAAAAACGAAGAGGGGTTGTAACTTGTAAGCGTAAGTGAAAGTACAACACAACAAAAGGCAGATCCCAACATGAAAAAAAAAATCAGAAACCATGAAATGTAGTACACACTCACTAGCAGGTGAAGTAGCTGGAGCAGCTGATGATACACCAACATTACCAGATAGTAAAAACAATATAGCAAGTGAGAAAACAAGCACATTTCTACCCATTGCTGCCATTTTCGTGAGAGCTGAAAGGAATCAGAGCTTAGAGGTGGTTCGCATTACAAATGGATTGAAACCCTAATGAGAATCTGAAATGGGTTTGTTAAAGAGAGGGAAAAGGGAGTGCTTTTTTATGGGTTTTTTGATTTTTCATGAAAAGGAGTGGGGTTTTTGAGAGATGTGCGAAAAGAATTAGAGGATAGAAGGGGTGGAAAAGACAAGAAATGACAAGAGGAGGGGGGCTTGGGTTGAGGGACCTTTGCCAGTGGAGGACAGTAGTTGAGCTGAGCATCATTTGCAGTAAATATGTTTGATATAATATTTTTTTATTCAAGATTGAATTTAATATTTTTGTAATAAAAGGAAATATTTTGACACCAATAATGCAAGTTCATAGAAAATGTTTTTACTTCTAGATATTTATTTCCAAAAGTATTTAGTTTAACTTTGTATAATTCTCTATGATAATGTTTTAATAGGACAATGAATTTTAAAATTATTTATATCTGGTTACTGAACTTGTTTTTGTGTTTGATAAAATTCTTTAAAATTGTGTAATAGGGTACAAAGATAAGTTAAATTACCTTTAAAATATTTTTTAAATTTTTAAAAATTGTGTAATATGACAAAAAAACATAAATGATTAAATATAAACAATTATAAAAATATCAAACACAAAAATAAGTTCAATTATAAAATGTGGACAAAAATAACATAAATAACTAAATATATAATAAGGTACAAAGTTAATTACCTTACAGATGGTTATCCCTTAACAGTATTTTTGTGATAATAATTTTGATATATAACTTTTTTCATTTTGCCATTGTTTTAGATTAAATGTTATATTTTGTTAAATGAAGAGTAGTAGAGTATAAGAGTACTATGACATTGGAGTTCGTATTGAAATTACTTCTTTTAACTTTATCTTTTAATTAAATGTTGCGAGTTTTGTGGAATTGAAATTTTACGATTTGTTTATGATAGTTATAGTATTTTACAAATTCAATCCATAAACATATGCTTAATCCACAAACTAATTCCTTTCAGTTTTAGCTCAAATTCAACTGTTTTTACAAATTCAATTTTTATGTATTTTTCCGTCTCTAGACTTTTGAAGTTTTCATGAATAAAAAGAATAAATCAAAAGAACAATGAAATGCACTTGGGGACAACAATTAAACAAGTTCTAGTTAGATATGAGTTTAGGGATTTAAGATTTCATTTGGGGTGTGTTTGTTTACTTATAAAGGTTTGAAATTTACCAAAAATGCTTGTAGACGAAAGATCAACGAATTATAGTTGAAGTCAGCAAAGAAGGCCAGGTGAAAAGAATATAGATGACTAAGAGTCACGGTAATTTGTTTAACAGTTATTCGTTAAAATAATTATATTTTATTAGACTCAATAATTTACTTTTAGAGACGTACCACAAATTGATCATCAAATTCAAAGATAATGCCTATGAATTCGTGATTTTGCATTTTCTCACATAAAGTACTTCCGAAAAACATTTGGACAAACTTTATTCTTCGCGATGACTATTTAAACTAGAGACATTTGTCTCTATTAAAGGTGGACGGAATAGAAGGAAGATGGAAGGGGGTTCATATGGGTTCGGGTGCCGCACCACCGGCCCCACGGCCCCGCGTCGTGTCTGCCCCGCAAACGCGGGTTGGCGAGATAGATGGGGGTTGGAGGGTTGCCATGCGACTTGGTGAACCCAAGCATATATCATCAATTTAAAAAAAAATTAAAAATCTTAAATAAAACTTAACCCCCTACCCCTATAAATACTACTCTCTCTTACTTTAAAAATCACACATTTCCATTCTTTCTTTCTCTTAACATTCACTCATTTTTACCTACTCCCCTAAAAAATATCACACATTCCTTACCTATATTATCTCAATTTCAATTTAGTTTTAAGTTGAAATATCTTCTTCTGATACTTCTGATTCATATGCTCACATCAAAATACTTGATGAACCTACTGTGTACTTATCGTCATCATCTGATTCATCAAACAATGCAGCTATGTATGCGACCGTTGCTCAAGCTGCACTTGTAGCGTTTGCAGATACTGCAAGTTCAAGCACTCCTTGTTCTAGAACTTATCTCCACGGAAATCGAGAAACTGTAGAGAAGCAGTTCATTGAATATTACTTTGTTCCCAATTCAAAATTTGGGGATGCTAATTTCAGAAATAGGCTACGGATGAGTAGAAGACTATTTGTGTGGATTATTGAGGACTTGGAAAGAAACTTTTCATATTTTCACACATCTTATAATGCTAGTGGACTTAAAGGTTTCACTGCATTGCAGAAAATACACATCTGCGATACGCCAATTAGGGGGCGGAAGCACTCCCGATTCACTTGATGAGTACTTGAATATGTCAGAACGAACATCACGTGAAAGCCTCTACAACTTTTGTTATGGTATTGTTCAGTTGTATGGTGCAGAGTACATGCACAGGCCTACATACAATGACATTCAACTGTTGTACGCTGTACACAAAGCCAAACATGGATTTCCTAGTTGGGTAGCATTGATTGTACACATTGGGATCGGAGGAGTTGTCCAATGTATTTGTGAGGCCGGTACATGAGAGGTGACAAGATTTGTGTATATGGCATTCATATTTTGGCATACTAAATTAAGATAAGCTATTATCAGACAGCCTGCACGGTCCACCGAACTCGATCGATGTAAAGATATCATGTACGCTTGTAACGTCCCAAATTTCAGAGTAAAATCTTCATTTTTAAAAGTAGTTCGAATACATAAAATGGGTTGGAAATAAAACCATTTGTTCCAAGTTTAGTATTTGAATCATTTAAAACCATAGATATTAAATCAAATACAAAACATTAACCGGCGGAAGACGTTGAACACCAAAATGTCGGATACGATACAGTTGCGCCGCTTCCAATCATTTATTTTGAAAAGTACCCAAAAACATTTAGGGTGAAAGAGTAAGCACAAAGCTTAATGAGTTCCCCGAGAAACCACATATTCCATCACATTCATATACGTAATACACATACAACATCTAGGAACGACCTATCAAGCATCGTCCTTCTATCATTCAACACCTTCGTGGTGCCCGGTGTGACCGGTCAAGCATCCTGATATCAACATCATCCTTTTATCGTTTAACACCTTCATGGTGTCCAGAACAACTGTCAAGCATCATCCTTTTATCATTCAACACCTTCGTGGTGTCCGATGCGACCGGTCAAGCATCCTGGTATCAACATCATCCTTTTATCATTCAACACCTTCGTGGTGTCCGGAACGACCTGTCAAGCATCATCCTTTTATCATTCAACAACTTCGTGGTGCCCGGTGCGACCGGTCAAGCATCGCGATATCAACAAATTTGTTAGAACGAATCATACAACTACACATAAGCACAAGCAGTCCTACATTACCCAGTGTAACTACCTACGCATGTAACTTCACACATAGTATAGTGAGAAAAATCACCTGATCCGCCTAGCCGATAACACTCCACGCACGAATTCATCAAAGACGTCTATCAGATGTTGATGACCACATCGACCATACCTACATAGCTACTTTGGATCGATAGTTTATTTAACATATTTAATTTAGGTTTTAATTATCATATTTACATTTTAATTCCCCGTATTTAGGATTTAATTTCTAGTATTAAGGTTTTTTAAATTTTTTGTAATGGTGTGCTTTTTTAATTAAATGTTATTTGACTTTTTTATTTTATTTATTACTTATTTACTTTATTTTAAATAATAAATCAAATGTTATTTTAATTTTTTATTTAATTAATCAATTTAATTATAGAAAATATGATGTTATATAGAGGGTTGGAAAAATATCAGTTTTCATGATTGAAAGATGGAAGTGAGAGAAAAGAGAAAAACTTATATGGCTTGTGGGTTACGAGGATTGAAGGAGATCTACTCCACCCCCCCCCCCCCCTAAATGAAATATCTTTTAACATGTGCGAGCCATCAATATCAAAGCGAGCAGTAATATTTTGCTTGTTCCTAATTTTCCATTCAATCATTAACAAAAAAATCATAAATTATTATCCCTAACAAGTTGGATGGCAACTAATTTTGGTATATATATAAGGGTTCGGATATTATATATTTGTACATACTTGTTTGATTATTGGAATTTGCTTTTTGGCCTCCTTCCAATTGTCGATCATTCATTAGCATTTTGATTTGATTGTGTTACAATACAACAACACATGAGTGTGTCGTTCCTTAGTTGATACTAATTGTTGGTAAATTGCTTCCCCCTCTCGGCATTATGTTGTGTGTTTAAGATGAAGCTAACTTAAGAGAAAGAAAACATGCATTCGAGGATGGAATCTTCTTAAGGGGTAGAATTGTAAGACCACACCTAAATGCTAGTTTGAATATGTGTTTTAAGTTTGCATTAGAAAAGTAGAAACAAACCATAAAGGTAATTTTGTTAAATCTGACGAAAATTATGTAATATCGTGATTTTATGATTCAGATGTACTATATATGTGTTTTAAACACGGTGTTAAAGTTTCGGGTCCAAGGGTTTGGTATATTCCAAGTTACAAAAATTAGTCCGGACACGAACTTTCTGCCCATTTTATAGCGATGCGACCATATAAGGATTGCGACGCTATCAAGAGTAGATTGTTATTCTGCATGTGATTTTAGAAAGTAAGTTGCCCTGTGCTAGGTGCATGAGATTTTGACGTTAAACTATGACGTAATTTTAACGATGCTAAGGGTAGATAAAAGCTACGCGATGTCGCGAATGGGGTTCAGAATTGTGATGTAAACAACAAATAACGACGCAACTTGGGACAGATAGTGACGCTATCTCGGCCCAACAAACATTTGTCTTTATTTCATTGGTCCAACTAGTTTAAATGTGGGTTGACCCGATGGGCCTCTGTTTGACCCGATGAGAAATCAGATTTTAAGAGGTTTTTCACCCCATAAACCACTAGAACAATTCCTTGACTCTCTTTAAAAAATTAATGTGTGTGTTCTTGGGGTTTTAGTGTGTGTTGGTGGATTCTTCAAGAATCAAGGGCATCTTAAGCGGGAACTAGCTTCAAGTGATCATACAAGGGTAAGAACTCCAAACCTTATGTTCTATTTGTGTTGATTTCATCTTATACATAAGAATTCATCTAACCCTAAAGCCTAGAGTTTGGGTAAAATGATGAGATTATGAACGTGTAATAGCTATTGGTTGATGGCCAAAGTTATATCTAGTAAGGCTAGTGTGTATGGATGAGAAATTATGGCATGGCAATAATCCTAGGGTTAAAACCCTATACAGAGAGAAAATGTTAATTTGATATTGATTAGTTGAGTAATGATAAAAGTCATGATAGATAAGATGGTCTCCTAGTCTCATTCCAAGTTGAATGATTATGGAAAACAGTTGTTGATAAAAGTCTTAACGGATTAAGTCAAAAGGGCTTAATGGTAGGCAAACACCCATAAGATGGATGTAATGAAGTAATTGTCAAAATGAACACATAAAAACCATGTATTAATAAGAATTGTGTGAATATAGTAACTCAATGGGAAGAAGTGGGAAAACTGGAAGCAAGCAAGATAAGGGACTTGTCTTGGTAAGACAAACAAGCCAAGGTGAGTACATGATACCCCAAGCATTCAGATACATGTTAATTTGTTATATGGGAATTATTGAATGAGTTGCTATGATATAGTAATGTGGTTAGTATGTATGCATAAACTAATCGGTAGAGTTAATGCCTAGAGTTCCTAGGTGAATGGTTGGGTCGAGTAGAAAGCATGTCTAGACATACATCTCATAGAGGGATAAGGGCACGAGACGTCTATGTGACCATGACGAGGGCTAGCCTCGATGGTTTGAGGAATGGCTTCAATCGTGATAGATCAATTGGGGATAGGCCCTTGGGAAGGGACAAAGGGACAGGCCCGACATGGGAAATAGAATGATTTGGATTTCTTTTGTAGCATGATAATGTATGATACTTTTACCGTGACTCTAGTATGATACTATATAAGCCCTCTTAGGCATAATGATAAAGAGATTGCTTTCTCTAATACTCATCCTGCCGGAATCGTCTCTCAAAGTACGGTTGACGTGTTTTTTCCTTTCTTTTTGGGTAATTTTTTCTTTTTAAATTTTTTTGGGTAAATGTTTTTTCCTTTCTTGCTTGTGATTACAGATCCTATCGCACCAGACATCTCCACACATCTCCCGACACGTATACCGGACGGCCTAAAAATATAAACTGTAAGAACCCGAGAGAAATTGTAATAAAATATAAAATAATTACGTGTAATAGTAAAACTATGAAAGAAAAGGGCAAATTGGTCTTTTGCCATGTTTTGGATACTAATGTAAAATATTTTGTAATGTGGGTAATAATGTAAAATATATAAAGCTTATTGTAATAAAATTAGATTTTTAGTGTCCAAGTGAAAGAATTAGAACTAGAGGGGTTAAAAGGGAAAGTTTGGAGGTATAAATAGAGAGAAACTTCTAGTTCTCTCTACTGAAATCGTGAAACACCTCCAGCAAGAGAAAGAGAGCTCGGGACCTGGAGGATTCTGGAGAATTAATGCAGGAATTGAACAATCAAGTTTGAAGATTCTGATTCCTAAGTCATCTAAGGTTAGAGTTCCATTCTTGCAAGTTATCTAAACCATTTTTAGCTATTTTGAATGGGGGAAAACAGGTTGCAGAAGTGGTGTGGAGTTCATTTCACGTTTCCAACTTAGAAAATGTGTTCCAAACATTATTAGAACTCAATTTCACTTCTGGAATCGGTTAAAAGAAGGAGGAATTGGGAATTTTCCTCAAGAACCCTAAATTAAGAATTTATGTAATTAAGTTGTTTCTATGGGTTAAAACCTGATGTAAACTGAAGGTTTTAGTCATAGAATGATGTATATTGGTTAGGATAAGTATTAAGGACTTAATGGACCAAAACAGGGGGCTGCAGCACAAAAATCGGGCAAAAACCCGTATCTGCAGCACAGACACGAGTCGTGCTCTTTTTGCCTAGCATGAGCACGGGTCGTGCTCCACTATTTAAGCCAGAAATAGCATCCTACAAAGAGCACGAGTCGTGCTCTTTTATACACACAATATGCACGACTCGTGCATATCCCCTAATGTCCAAAACGTCCGAAATTTCGTGGAAAATGGTGCTAGACATGCCCGTTTGGTCTATAATTCATACCATATGTCTAAAATGGTGTGAAAACACGTAAAAAATTATTAAACCGGGAATACGACCTCCCGAGAGTACTGTAGCAAAATACGCGTATTTTAGGAAAATTTACAAATTAAAAAAAGCTATTATAATGAGGGTTGTAGTCTAATATAACCTGTAATTGCATAGTATAGCACTCTGGTGCTGTAAAGCTGATTATTATATATATGAATTGAATATAAATATATATTTTGAATATAATAGGTGGTGGTTCAAATACGGATAACCAAGTGAAAGGAAAAGGAGTTCAGGAAGCTAAATAACTCCTAGGTGATTTGAGGTGAGTGTTATGTGGATTTTCGGGTACATAGCAAAATGAATTTTATTCAAAAATGTTTTGGAGTCAAAGTGTTTTTATGGCTTTAAAAGTATTTTACAAAAAAAAAATATGATTATAATGTGTAAAGAAAGAGAATCAGAAATACAGTGAACTAATAATGTGATTGGGCCATGATGATAAGTTGTTTAGTATCCGGATAAAGACCACGGCCTGCTGCGGTAGGGGTGGCAAAAAGACACTACTGGGATGGTACCTCCCGTCGCGAAGTAGTTGTCTTACCTTGATAGATGAATCCGTTTCATGCTATTGGGGAAGTAGTTATACGGGTGCGTCTCGTATAAAACCTACGGGTGCGCTCGTAGGAATGTACCATCACAAAATAAGGAATACCTATGGGTGCGCTCATAGGAAATAAGATATTGGAAATTTAAAGAATAATGTTATTATTGGAAAACTGTTTTGGGTCTAAACCCATAATGCTCACGAGACATTATGTCTCACGTATTATTTTTAAAATGCTATGTACTCAGGTAAGCAGGAAGGGTGTTAGAAGAGTCGGGTGTGGGACCGTAGCTTCTGTTGTACAAAATGTAAAATAAACAGGTTTGAACTGTGGTTATGATGCGAATTTGTGATACCCCGTTTGTAAAAACTTAAATGGTTTGTATGACTAAATATTTGTAATATAAGTTTGGATAAAAAAAAAATTGTGTAAAAGTTGGGGTGATACAATTTGGTATCAGAGCCATGGTTTAAGCGAATTAGGTTGGGTAACCATCCTAGGCTTAAACTAGTGGATTAATAGTAAGTAAAGTAGTAGTACTAGGTACTAACTAACGGGGTAGAGTCGGTAAATTATAACGTTGGAATCCACAGAAACCGGTGAATCAGGAAGTCTTGTGATAACATCAGAGCCAAAGCATGTAGGTGGTTAAAATAATATTGGGCCCGTATTATTGTAACCACAGGATATGCCTTGGAAATGGTGAAGTCACAAGGGGGCCTGAGGAATTTGGTTGTGGAAATTAATAGAGAGATACTTGGGGACACAGGTTCCATAGGAAGATCACATGCTACAGCTTTCGGATATATATTGATAAATATAATTATGTGGAATAATAAACGTAAATCTTATTCATTTTATATAGTAAATGGAGAGCGGTGATCAAAACCTTTCGAGTGAAGGACGGGCAGCAAGTCATACCCCGTCCCATGGGGGTAACCCCGTTGATGATGAGGTTAACATGGGTCCTAACCCTAATCCAATACCGCAACCTCCACCTGTGACTTTGGAGGCTATATAAAATCTCATCAGCAATTTAAAAACAGAAATGCGGGAAGATATGCGCCAAATGCTGAATACTCGGCTGGGAGAACCGCACCCTAATCCTTCAGCGGATGATGCCTCTTGGAGACCCACTAATGGAGATTCTGTTACAGAGGAAGATAGTGTGGGGACAGAAGACAAGAAGAGATGTTCCTTCAAAACCTTTTTGGCATGTAAACCGACGGAATATTATGGAAGCTTTGAGCCCAAGGTTACAATGCGGTGGATACGGGAGACGGAGCTGTTGGATTAGGTGTCTAAGCCATGACTAATAATTAGTATTTACCTAGTTAATAGAAGCACGGTCCATTTGGGTTGCCCTCATGGCTAGAGGTTTGGTAGAAAATTCGGTAGAGAGAAAGGTTGATTTATTATGGGATTAATAAATCAACAGGAATTAAATATATGGTTTATTAATATATTAAAGTGATAATATATTAATTAGAAACTATATTAATTAATTAGGAATTAATCCAGAATTAATTGGATTTAATTTGGGGATTAAATTAATTAATTAAAAGGTGCAGGGACTGGTCTGGTATTTATTCAATAATTGAATAACTGGCCAGGAAAACCAGGGACCAAAAGTGGCGCCACCTTGGAGGCTTCTCCAAGGGTTTGGCGAAACCCTAATTAGGGTTTTGGTAAGCCTGGTCCAAGTGGTCAAAAGCCTTGTCCAATTGGAGGCTCCTTAGGGTTTCAGGTGTAACCCTTGGAGGCTATAAAAGGAACCCCCTGGCACCTCATATTCACGCCAACTTCAGATCTCTCTCTCTGGATTTTCGATTTCTCCTCTCCTCTGCTTGGGTGTGACTTTCATTTGAGGCAGGATAATTTTGCTGCTCAGCTTCTAAGAAATAAAGGTTGGTTTTTCTGTTTTGATCTTTAGTTTCTTTTTCTGGCCTCTAGGTTTTTGTTATATGTTCAATTAGAAGAAAACATAGATCCTTATAGGTTGCATGTGAACTTAGGTTATTTAGTTCATGGTTTGCAAAAACCTTTCAGTGGTATCAGAGCCTGTTTTGTTTTCTTGTTGAATTTGATATAATTGCTTGATATGATCATGGGGTTTTCGAAATTTACCCCTTGAGGAGGCAAATTTCGTTCATGGTGGCTAGGGTTTCAAAACCCTAGCCTCCCTCCCTTTCCTTTTTCGATTTGCATGCTTTTTTGGAAGTAGGTTGTTATTTTTGGTAATTGCTGCTTATTTAAATAACTAGAACCCTTTCCTTTGCTTGCTAAATCTCGAAATTAAAAGGAAGATTAGAAAATTAATTGGATTAATTTTGTGTTTCCCCATACCCAATTTAATTAGTTTAATTAAATTGTTTAATTAAAAGACCAATTAAATTTATTAATGATTTAATTTAAATTTTCGAAAATTATGAATTAATTTGAGAAAATTCTTAGAAAATTAAATCTAAAATATTTTAAAGAGTTTAAAATATATCTTATATATTTATGATTAAAAGTTAATTATTTATATATAAGAAAATTGGTTAGTCTACCGCTAGTAAGCCTCATTCACAAAACTGTCCTATAAAGAGGGTATAAGGCGACTGACTATAAAATGTTAGTCTAATGGGTATCTACTCTTACCCACCGCTCTCCTGGTCAGTCGAGTGTCGTTAGCCGAACGGGTATGATAGAACCGCTAAGCCTCTTAAAAGTATAATGCTATAATTGAAAGTACTAGAACCCTAAAACAAATCCCAATCTAGTTACTTTAGGAAAATGTGAATTTGATGCTACCCCATGAAATTGCACATTGCACTTTATGAAACGTTGGTGGAGCGTGTGTGGTTTACCGGCACACCAATAGGGGTTCATAAAGAGTGGCAATGGGTGTCTCGGGTGTTATCATTGTTGATGGAGCGTGTGTGGTTTACCGGCACATCAATTTGAGATGATAATGGATCCCGAGAGCACCAAGCTAATTTGCATGGTTATTCACACCCGGTTTGTGATCCTCGGCATCCCAGTCACAAACGGTGGGGCATATCCGAGATTAAACATGCTATTGAACAGTTCAATAAATCTCATAAGAAACTAGGAATTCCATTTATAATAAGATTATTTTTCCGCGGTGGAATCGGCTGAATCGTCATTCGCCTACCTTTATAAAATTTGCTTATAGATTACGGCATCCCTCTTCTATGTTGCAAATTGTTATAGTTGGATCCTAGCCTTATTTTATATTGGGTTATTATAAGGACCGACAAGTATCTAATTAAACTTACCTTCTTTTATAGATGTCTTCTGCTGATCAATCCGCTCCCCAATCAAACTCCAGTGTTCCCTCAATCCTCTCACTATGTTCCAGGGTTCAATTGAACGGGACAAACTATAATGACTGGATTAGAAACATCAAGATGGCTCTGAGGTATGAGAACAAAGAGTATGTTCTCGAGACCGAGCTTGTCGATGTCGACCCCGAAACTGCTACTCCCGAGGAAATTGCCTCGTACCAAAAACATACTGATGATGCAACCAAAGTGGCCTGCATCATGATCGCCACAATGAACCCCGAATTGCAGAGAATATACGAAGACTACTGGCCCTATGAGATGCACAAGGAGCTAGCGGAAAAGTTCCGCAAGCAAGAGCGCATCGAAAGGTGCGAAGTGGTCAAGGACTTCACGAACAGCAAACCCAAAGATGGAGAGTCCATCTGCACTCATGTGCAAAGAATGCAAGGTTACGTGGAGCGGCTTAGAAAGCTTGCGATGCCTGTACCGGAACAGTTGGCCGTTGACATAGTGCTTAACTCGTTGCCGAGTTCTTATGACCAGTTCAGGCTGGCTTATCATTTGAACAACAATCAGGCTAATATGACTGAGTTGCATCGCATGCTTCGAGTAGCTGAAGACGGGATGAAGGGTAAAAGTGTACCCTCGGTTAATCAGCCCGTTCTAGCCATTGGAAGTGGCAAAGGAAAGAAAAGGAAGGGCCCTCCTAAGCAAAATTGGAGGGAAAAGGTTCAGGTCGGGTCATCCAGTAATGGCTCAAGAACCAAGACTTCCCAAATTCCTTGTGTGGCCAACCCCGATGAAGCAAACTGTTTCTACTGCAAAGAAAAGGGTCATTGGAAGAGAAGCTGCCCCAAATACTTGCAGGATGTCAAGGATGGGAAAGTAAAGCCATCGACAGCAGGTATATACACTATCTCTAAAAACTCACCATCTTCTAATTCTTGGGTCCTTGATACAGGATGTGGTTTTCACATTTGTTCTGATATGCAGGGCCTAAAGGAAAGCAGGGAGGTGGAGCACGGTAGACTGAACTTGATCATGGGCAATAGGAGATCGTCCCCTGTTACCAAGATTGGAGTTTATAGTTTAGTGCTTAGTAGTGAAGTTTGTTTAGATTTATTAGATTGTTGCTATTCGCCAGAAATGGCAAGAAATATTATTTCATTTCACGCATTATTCAGACAAGGATTTCATTTTTCTTTTGATAATAATATTGGATCTATTTCTGTTTTCAAAAATGGTATTTTGAATTTTACTGCTTATCCTTGTAATGGTGTGTATGAAACTGTGAAATGTGTTGACAATCTAGGACAAAGTGTAAATTATATTGATTCTACTAGTGACGTGGAAAAGGCATGTCTGTGGCATAGTCGGCTCGGCCACATCAGCAAGAAACGCATCGCCCAACTCCAAAAGGATGGAGTGTTGGAATCATTCGACCTCAAGTCGGACGATGTATGCGAATCTTGTCTGTTGGGCAAGATGACTAAATCACCTTTCAAAGGGTCTTTTGAAAGAGGTGAGGGTCTATTGGACATTATTCACACGGATGTGTGTGGTCCATTCAGATCAACCACAAAGGATGGCACGCGGTTCTACGTGACTTTTACCGACGATTTTAGTAGATACGGTTACATCTACTTGATCAAGCACAAGTCGGACACCTTTGAAAAGTTCAAAGAGTTTAAGAACGAAGTAGAGAATCAATTAGGCAGGAAGATAAAGATGCTCAGATCCGACAGAGGCGGAGAGTATCTAAGTATCGAGTTCCTAGACTATCTAAAGGAATGCGGAATAGTTTCGCAGTTGACACCTCCCAGGACACCACAGTTGAACGGTGTTGCAGAGAGGCGCAACCGAACCCTGTTGGACATGGTTCGTTCCATGATGAGTCGAGCTTCACTTCCCATTCACTTCTGGGGGTATGCCTTAGAGACTGCCGCCCATATCCTCAATCTTGTCCCAACTAAGAAGGTTGCGAAAACACCTCATGAGATGTGGACGGGGAAAGCTCCCTCGTTGGCACATATCAAGGTCTGGGGTTGTGAGGCTTTCGTTAGACGAGAGACTCAAGACAAACTCGCAGACAGAAGCGAAAGGTGTTTCTTCATTGGTTATCCCAAACAGTCCTTTGGATATCTATTCTACAGACCGAGCGAGGACGTGGTCTTTGTAGCTAGACGAGCAGTCTTTCGAGAGAGAGAACTCGTATTCAAAGAGGACAGTGGGAGTACCATTGATCTGGAAGAAATTCAAGAGTCATCAGATGACGCAACCTTAGGAGAAACTAGCAACCAACATGAGGATGAAGTTCCTGTTGGACCGACAGATGTATCCTTACCTCTTAGGCGTTCCGGTAGGGTTAGCATGCCACCCGAGTTTTATGGGTTCCATATAACTTCGGATGGGGACACTTTTGTCAGTGATAGGACACTGATAAATTTGGATGAACCAGCTAACTACCAGGAAGCAGTGGCGGGCCCTGAGTCTGCCAAGTGGAAAGAGGCCATGGATAGCGAGATCAAGTCCATGTATGACAATCAAGTTTGGAACTTGGTTGACAATGTACCGGGTCGAAAGACAGTCGGGTGCAAATGGATCTTCAAGAAGAAGACAGACATGGACGGAAAGGTACACACTTTCAAGGCAAGACTGGTTGCGAAGGGTTTTACTCAAACCCCAGGGGTTGATTATGACGAGACCTTCTCACCAGTAGCTAAGATAAAGTCTATTAGGATCATGCTGGCCATAGCTGCATTTCATGACTATGAAATTTGGCAGATGGACGTCAAAACCGCTTTCCTTAATGGGAAGCTGACTGAGGATGTTTACATGAATCAGCCAGAGGGTTTTGTCGATGCAAAGTATCCTAATAAGGTGTGTAAGCTTGAGAGATCAATCTACGGATTGAAGCAAGCTTCTCGCAGCTGGAATCTTTGTTTCCATGAGAAAGTCAAAGAGTTTGGCTTCTCTAGGAGCGAGGATGAGTCCTGCGTATATGTCAAGGCTAGTGGGAGTATAGTCACCTTTCTGGTGCTGTATGTCGATGACATACTGCTCATGGGAAACGATATTCCAACCTTGCAAGATGTTAAGGCTTGGCTTGGGAAATGTTTCGCCATGAAGGACCTAGGAGAGGCTGCCTATATTCTTGGGATTAGAATATTGAGAGATAGGAAGAAGAGACTGATTGGACTCAGTCAGGGTACATACTTGGATAAGGTACTAAAGAGGTTTAGTATGGAAAATTCCAAGAAGGGAGAGCTGCCTATCCAAAGTAATGCAAAATTGAGTAAGACTCAAAGTCCGAGTACAGACGAGGAAATAGCTGAGATGAGTCGAGTACCATACGCTTCGGCTGTGGGATCGATCATGTACGCTATGACGTGTACTCGCCCTGACGTGGCTTTTGCTTTAAGCATGGTCAGTCGGTACCAGGGTAACCCTGGAAGGGCGCATTGGATAGCTGTGAAAAATATACTCAAGTATCTGCGAAGGACAAAGAACATGGTGTTAGTCCTCGGTGGCAGTGATACCTTGAGAGTTGAAGGATATACAGATGCCAGCTTTCAGACGGATAGAGACAGTGGTCGGTCTCAGTCGGGCTGGGTATTCCTTTTGAACGGTGGAGCAGTTACTTGGAAAAGTTCCAAGCAAGAAACAGTGGCTGATTCCACGTGCGAATCAGAGTACATAGCAGCAAGTGAAGCGTCAAAGGAAGCGGCTTGGCTGAAGAACTTTATCGGTGACCTTGGAGTAGTCCCGAGTATTCAGGAGCCCTTGGAACTGTTCTGCGATAATGAAGGTGCGGTCGCCTTGACAAAGGAACCGCGAGATCATGGAAAGTCCAGACATATCGACAGAAAGTACCACTACATCAGGCATAGGGTAGAAGAAGGTCACCTCCTTGTAAAGAGGGTATCATCGGAAGATAATCCTGCAGATCCCTTGACAAAGGCTCTGAGTAGGATTAAGCATAATCAGCATGCTAGGAGCATTGGATTAAGAGATGATATAAGTTTTAGTAATTAGATAGATTCGAAACTTGTAACAATGTATTGTATTTGACTCTTGTGATTTAATAATAGAGATTTATTATGGTTCACTACTCTTGTCAGTACTTTATCATTGTGTTTCATTTTGCATGTTTTACTTCCTGAATAATTGGATTATTCAAATATCCACAGTCGATTACACTTTAAGGGAGTAAGTGTGAAGTAAGACTGTCATGAATTGGTAATAGATTGTCTAAGGAGTTAGACATTGCAATTGGATTGCTGAACCATTCGTGAGTACTTGGAAATGGAGATTTGAGTATTGGATAAACCCGCGCTCAATGGATTGCTTCATGGATTACATCACGAGCAATGTTGAGACGATAATATCTTTTGATCTTTAAGCTAAGACATATGAGTTATGATTTATTAGACGGTTGTTCATTGATAATATGAAAACGCATCGGTAACTCGGTGTTATAAAACGTATTGTTGTGAGTAATTTGTCTGGTAAAAGACATAAGTATATGAGTCGAAGTTTATTCGTCCCTTGACCCTAACGGGAAAACAGATATCTGTAGGCCTCTCGATGATTTTGAAGTTGACTAAAATGGTTGGCCAACCGGGACTAAATTGGTAGTCTAAGAGTCATATGCAAATCGGAAATCGAGGAACAGTGAATCAGACCAGATTGATTTTATCCATGTCTTGGGTCTGAAAATATCTTGTTGGACGGAGGATCATCTGATCACTTATCTATGGACATAACTGATTAGATCAGAGTTTGGCATTGGTTTCTAGGAAGCTACAAGTGCTAGTTAATTAGAGGCTAAATTGGTAATTATAGTCATAGACTTATCCAAGTGGGAGACTGTTGGATTAGGTGTCTAAGCCATGACTAATAATTAGTATTTACCTAGTTAATAGAAGCACGGTCCATTTGGGTTGCCCTCATGGCTAGAGGTTTGGTAGAAAATTCGGTAGAGAGAAAGGTTGATTTATTATGGGATTAATAAATCAACAGGAATTAAATATATGGTTTATTAATATATTAAAGTGATAATATATTAATTAGAAACTATATTAATTAATTAGGAATTAATCCAGAATTAATTGGATTTAATTTGGGGATTAAATTAATTAATTAAAAGGTGCAGGGACTGGTCTGGTATTTATTCAATAATTGAATAACTGGCCAGGAAAACCAGGGACCAAAAGTGGCGCCACCTTGGAGGCTTCTCCAAGGGTTTGGCGAAACCCTAATTAGGGTTTTGGTAAGCCTGGTCCAAGTGGTCAAAAGCCTTGTCCAATTGGAGGCTCCTTAGGGTTTCAGGTGTAACCCTTGGAGGCTATAAAAGGAACCCCCTGGCACCTCATATTCACGCCAACTTCAGATCTCTCTCTCTGGATTTTCGATTTCTCCTCTCCTCTGCTTGGGTGTGACTTTCATTTGAGGCAGGATAATTTTGCTGCTCAGCTTCTAAGAAATAAAGGTTGGTTTTTCTGTTTTGATCTTTAGTTTCTTTTTCTGGCCTCTAGGTTTTTGTTATATGTTCAATTAGAAGAAAACATAGATCCTTATAGGTTGCATGTGAACTTAGGTTATTTAGTTCATGGTTTGCAAAAACCTTTCAGGAGCAAGTACTGGAGGTCAGCAAATGTCATGAAAAAGATAAAGTTTATTATGCCTCACGAATGCTGAAAGACGATGCGCTGGTTTGATGGAATACCTTATACGAGTTGATTGGGAAGGATGTAATTTATAAATGGTCGTGGACCGAATTTACCACTCGCTTGAAGAACAAATATTGTCCCCTTCGGGACATAGAAAAACTTAAAGATGAATTTCTTACCCTAAAGAAAGGTAGCTTGACTATTGCGGAGTACACTAAGAAGTTCAGCGATATGCTACCATTTGTAGGCAATATTTACAATACGGAGCGGGCACGAATCAACCGTTACGTGAAAGGCCTACCTTGGGAGTATGAATTGGAAGTGAAACGGGCGGTAACAATGGATGAGGCATTTGTGGCAGCAAGAAATGTTGAAGATGTGTGGAAGCGAAGAACAATGCAGAGGCAAATTTCTGGGGATAAACGTAAATTCAGTGGCGGGAGTAGTAGTTGGAATAAGAAGGGGAAGTCGGTGGTGATGTCGAGCAAACAGGGCAGTCGAAAGACGTGTGACAAGTGTGGGAAAGAGCATACGGGTGAATGCAAGACGGGAAGCACAGCCTGCTTTAACTGTGGGAGAACGGGTCACAAGGCTAGGGAATGTACCTATCCGAAGCTCAGCGAAGTCGAGTGTTTCTCATGTCACGAAAAGCGGCACTATAGTTTCAACTGTCCGAAGAAGGGTGGTGAGACAATGGTATCAACTACGCAGAAAAAGACGGAGCCTCAAAAAGTGAAGACTCGCGCCTTCCATCTCACCCGGGAAGAAGCAAAAGAGACACAAGACGTGGTCTCAGGTACCTTATTAATTAACCAGATGCCTGCTTATGTATTATTTGATTCTGGCGCTACGTGTTCGTTTGTGTCTCATGAGTTTGGTCTAAATTCAACGTGTCGTTAGAACCATTAGATTATATATGTGAGGTCGAATTGGCAAGTGGTAAGAAGGTGGAGATAAAGCACGTGTATCGCGGTTGTGAACTCAGCATAGATGACATGAAATTCTCATTGAATCTTCTTCCAATAGGAGTGAAGACTTTTGATGTTGTCATTGGTATGGATTGGCTTGGGGCCAACGATGCGAAAATTGCATGTGGAAAGAATATAGTGTCGGTGAAAATTCCGGATGGTAGTAAGGTGTATGTCTATGGTGAAAAACCCAAGAGGATGTCAAGTTTGATTAGTGCAGCGAAAGTTAGAAGATGTTTGGTGAAAGGATGTTTATCCTATGTGGCGTATGTAATGATGGAAGATAAAGCAAAGAAAACAGTAAATGACATCGATGTGGTGAGAGAATACCCCGAAGTATTTCCAGACGATCTACCCGGTTTACCACCTGAGAGACAAGTAGAATTCCGAATTGATCTTGTACCCGGAGCTTCTCCTATCGCTCGTGCTCCATACCGTTTAGCCCCGACTGAAATGCGGGAGTTGATGTCACAATTACAGGAATTGCTTGATAAAGGCTTCATACGTCCTAGTTCGTCACCTTGGGGTGCACCGGTGCTGTTTCTCAAAAAGAAGGATGGTACGATGCGAATGTGCATTGACTATCGCGAGCTCAACAAAATTACCATTAAAAATCGCTACCCGTTACCACGTATAGACGACCTGTTTGACCAATTGCAAGGTGCTGACTATTTCTCTAAGATTGACCTTCGATCTGGTTACCATCAGGTGCGCGTAAGAAACGAAGATATTAAGAAGACTGCTTTCCGCACTCGCTATGGGCATTATGAATTCCTGGTCATGCCTTTTGGTTTGACGAATGCCCCGGCAATTTTCATGGATTTGATGAATAGGGTGTGCAAACCATTCCTTGATAAGTTTGTTATCGTCTTTATTGATGACATTCTTATCTACTCGAAGAATGCAGAAGAACACAAGAGTCATCTAAGGACGGTACTGGAAGTTTTAAAGAAAGAGAAGCTATATGCAAAATTTTCGAAGTGCGAATTCTGGCTGAGGGAAGTGCAATTCCTTGGACACGTCGTCTCAATCCAAGGCATTAAAGTTGATCCAGCAAAGATGGAAGCAGTGATGAAATGGGAAATACCCAAGACCCCGACAAAAGTGAGAAGTTTTCTTGGACTCGCCGGGTACTACCGACGATTCATCCAAGATTTTTCACGAATTGCAGTACCTCTTACAAAGCTAACAAGAAAAGGGGTAAAATTTGAATGGGGGGCGGAACAGGAGAAAGAGTTTGAAACATTAAAAGAAAAATTATGTGATGCACCGATTCTTACCTTGCCGGAGGGAACTGAAGACTTCGTGGTGTACAGTGATGCCTCGAACAAAGGATTGGGTTGTGTACTTATGCAGCGGGGGAAAGTGATAGCATACGCCTCTCGCCAATTAAAAGAACCAGAAACAAGATATGCAACGCACGATTTGGAACTGGCAGCAATTGTGTTTGCATTAAAAATCTGGAGGCATTACCTATACGGAACCAAGTGCACTTTGTACACGGATCACAAAAGTCTGCAGTATGTATTCTCACAGAAGGAACTTAATATGAGGCAAAGTAGGTGGCTGGAACTGATAAATGATTACGATTGTGAAATCGCTTACCACCCTGGGAAAGCAAATGTGGTAGCAGACGCTTTAAGCAGAAAGTTTCACGAAAAGAAAAGTCAGGAAAGGTTGATGTAGATGGAACTGAAATCAAGTCTAATAGAAAGAATTAAAGAAGCACAAAAGCAAGTATTGGAAAGAGGTGACTTAAAGAAGGAAAAGCTGGGTAAGGATTTGGTGTTTGGAGAAAATACTCAGGGATTGAAGACAGTCAGAAACCGCGTATGGGTACCAAAAGCTGGTGGAATCAGAAAGTTGATTCTAGAAGAATCCCATAAGTCAAAGTATTCCATTCATCCTGGAAGTACGAAAACTTATAGGGATCTCAAAGAACAGTACTGGTGGCCGGGAATGAAGAAAGGAATAGTCAAGTATATTTCCAAATGTGCAACTTGTGCACAGGTGAAGGCGGAACACCAAGCCCCGTATGGAAATACTCAACCTCTGCAAATTCCAGAGGGAAAATGGGAAGATATAACCATGGATTTCATAGTTGGGTTGCCAAGAACTAGAAGAGGTCATAATTGTATATGGGTCATTGTTGACCGCTTGACCAAGAGTGCAATGTTTTTGGCAATTAAAGAAACTACCCAACTGGAGACATTGGCACAGATATACATGGATGAAGTTATAAGACTTCATGGAGCTCCTTTGTCAATTGTGTCTGATAGAGACCCACGATTTACCTCAAAATTGTGGGAGGCACTACAGGAACGAATGGGGACAAAAATTAAAATGAGTACAGCTTATCATCCCCAGACAGACGGGCAAAGTGAATGAACCATTCAGACCGTAGAAGATATGCTACGATCGTGTGTTTTGGATTTTGGTGGAAATTGGGACGAACACTTGCCATTGGTAGAGTTTTCTTATAACAACAGCTATCATTCGAGTATTGGAATGCCACCATTCGAAGCTCTATATGGCAAAAAGTGTAGAACCCCTTTATGTTGGTTGGAGGCAGGGGAGACCAAAATAACTGGACCAGAAATCGTAAGGATAACCAACGAAAAGATCAAAATAATTCAAGCTAATATGAAAGCTGCTCAAGATAGGCAGAAGAGTTATGCAGACTTGAAGAAGAGACCTTACGATTTGAAAGAAGGTGATCTGGTAATGCTCAAAGTATCACCGTGGAAAGGCGTAGTCAGATTCGGGAAGAAAGGTAAACTGAGTCCAAGATACATTGGACCTTTCAAGATCTTAAAAAGAATTGGTGAACAAGCTTTCAAGCTAGAGTTACCATGTGAACTAAGTGGTATACATGATACGTTTCATGTATGTTACCTGAAAAGGTACTTTGGAAAAAGTGAGCTTGTTATTCCGTTGGAAGACTTAAAAGTAGAGGCGCCGAATAAGCTTATAGAAGAACTAGAAGCAATGTTAGAAGTGAGAACCAAGAAGTTGAGAAACAAGGACATTGACTTAGTATTGGTCAAATGGAAGCACTCGTCAGGTTCAGATTTGACTTGGGAAACGCTGGAAGAAATGAAGAAAAAATACCCGAATTTCACGAATTACGAAGAGATTCCGAGGACGGAATCCTCTTAAGGGGGAGAGGTTGTAAGATTAGATTTTTAGTGTCCAAGTGAAAGAATTAGAACTAGAGGGGTTAAAAGGGAAAGTTTGGAGGTATAAATAGAGAGAAACTTCTAGTTCTCTCTACTGAAATCGTGAAACACCTCCAGCAAGAGAAAGAGAGCTCGGGACCTGGAAGATTCTGGAGAATTAACGCAGGAATTGAACAATCAAGTTTGAAGATTCTGATTCCTAAGTCATCTAAGGTTAGAGTTCCATTATTGCAAGTTATCTAAACCAGATTAGCTATTTTGAATGGGGGAAAACGGGTTGCATAAGTGGTGTGGAGTTCATGTCACGTTTCCAACTTAGAAAATGTGTTCCAAACATTATTAGAACTCAATTTCACTTCTGGAATCGGTCAAAAGAAGGAGGAATTGAGAATTTTCCTCAAGAACCCTAAATTAAGAATTTATGTAATTAAGTTGTTTCTATGGGTTAAAACCTGATGTAAACTGAAGGTTTTAGTCATAGAATGATGTATATTGGTTAGGATAAGTATTAAGGACTTAATGGACCAAAACAGGGGGCTGCAGCACAAAAATCGGGCAAAAACCCGTATCTGCAGCACAGACACGAGTCGTGCTCTTTTTGCCTAGCATGAGCACGGGTCGTGCTCCACTATTTAAGCCAGAAATAGCATCCTACAAAGAGCACGAGTCGTGCTCTTTTATACACACAATATGCACGACTCGTGCATATCCCCTGATGTCCAAAACGTCCGAAATTTCGTGGAAAATGGTGCTAGACATGCCCGTTTGGTCTATAATTCATACCATATGTCTAAAATGGTGTGAAAACACGTAAAAAATTATTAAACCGGGAATACGACCTCCCGAGAGTACTGTAGCAAAATACGCGTATTTCGGGAAAATTTACAAATTAAAGGAAGCTATTATAATGAGGGTTGTAGTCTAATATAACCTGTAATTGCATAGTATAGCACTCTGGTGCTGTAAAGCTGATTATTATATATATGAATTGAATATAAATGTATATTTTGAATATAATAGGTGGTGGTTCAAATACGGATAACCAAGTGAAAGGAAAAGGAGTTCAGGAAGCTAAATAACTCCTAGGTGATTTGAGGTGAGTGTTATGTGGATTTTCGGGTACATAGCAAAATGAATTTTATTCAAAAATGTTTTGGAGTCAAAGTGTTTTTATGGCTTTAAAAGTATTTTACAAAAAAAAAAATATGATTATAATGTGTAAAGAAAGAGAATCAGAAATACAGTGAACTAATAATGTGATTGGGCCATGATGATAAGTTGTTTAGTATCCGGATAAAGACCACGGCCTGCTGCGGTAGGGGTGGCAAAAAGACACTACTGGGATGGTACCTCCCGTCGCGAAGTAGTTGTCTTACCTTGATAGATGAATCCGTTTCATGCTATTGGGGAAGTAGTTATACGGGTGCGTCTCGTATAAAACCTACGGGTGCGCTCGTAGGAATGTACCATCACAAAATAAGGAATACCTATGGGTGCGCTCATAGGAAATAAGATATTGGAAATTTAAAGAATAATGTTATTATTGGAAAACTGTTTTGGGTCTAAACCCATAATGCTCACGAGACATTATGTCTCACGTATTATTTTTAAAATGCTATGTACTCAGGTAAGCAGGAAGGGCGTTAGAAGAGTCGGGTGTGAGACCGTAGCTTCTGTTGTACAAAATGTAAAATAAACAGATTTGAACAGTGGTTATGATGCGAATTTGTGATACCCCGTTTGTAAAAACTTAAATGGTTTGTATGACTAAATATTTGTAATATAAGTTTAGATAAAAAAAAAATTTGTGTAAAAGTTGGGGTGTTACATAAACTAAGGCATAAATAAAACAAGAAGACTATATACATTAATAATTAACAAAATGCAATTTGTTTTATATTTAGACCTCGTAAAAGTAACACTAAAAAACATTTTCATGATCGTCTCATAACACAATGCAGATTATTCAGAAACTATTAGCCTACAAATATATATCTATAGCGATAGCTTTTTGGCATTACAAATGTATGACATATCACCATCGATGGCTGAAAAAAATTGGCATGAAAGACATTGGTCCATTCTATTAAAGTGTGTTCCATGAAATGAAATAAAGTAAAAGCACTATTGCAATATTTATTTTTATATTTACAATTTCATAGGTTTTACTTAAAAAATCGAACTTTCAAACTTGCATTGCTTGTGTTTATTTTTTTATTTGTTCTTAGACATAAAATAGCAAGTTTAGTTAGTTTTCTAAATGTCATATCTGCAGTTTCATTTAAATCAATTATTACAATTGTTAAATGTGAAAAGAAAATACTCAGAATAATAATTTTGATTTAGCGCCGGTAGGTTCTTTTCGGGCGGCGCCGGCAAAGAGTTTACAAGGGGATGCGGCGGGGCCATAACTACTGTAATTAAATCTAGAGCGATGTAGAAACGGCAATATGTTTTTCTGAAAAATAAGAGAGTTTGTATTGTTGGAAGAAAAATTCTTACAACCGATGAACGAAACGGGATCTCTATAATTGAAAAGATGTCTAGAACAATTGATTGATGAGGAAAATGCGTTGGAATATAACATGAAAGGTTTTGAAGATGACCTTCAAAAAATAATTAGCCTGATAGGAGACAATTAACCTCTTTTCGATTGACGTGTTTTAATTTTCAGGAGGGTATTGTCATCCTTGTTTTACGGTTAGCATGCTATTTGTTTTTGCAGACCACATCTGCAGACATTTGTAAAAGAATAGGTGAACCAAATGTCTACAGTCTGTAAAAATAAAACTGTTTATTTTTTAAAGTCTGCAGACTGATTTTTATTAAACATAAGAGTTTTCAACATTAAAATTTAAACAATTCTAGTTTTTGAACACCGAAATATAAATCATCCACCACAATAACAATTTTTTTGAAAGTATTCATTCTCTATTTTGCATTAAATGTTTTGCAATTTCATCACGTAAATTAACCATATAATCTCGGTCCGCTGCACTACCATGTTCTTGAACCTCGTCTTCATAATCACCAATATACACACGGTTATTCCGAAGCGGCATATTGAGTTGCTTCTCAGCCATTTATAAAAGCTAAATATAATCCAAATAAACCAAATTCAGCAACCAAACTAACACATTCAGCAACAAAATAATCAATTTAACAGCAAAAATAACCAAGAAAAACCTCAAAATCAGCATAAAAACCATATTAATCATATTTCAGCAATAAACAACAACAAAAACCTCAAAATTTTCAGCATTTGAACAACAATTCACCATTACAACCTTAAAAAATTTCACCAACAATTTCAGCAAAAAACAGCAAGAAAACCTCAAAATTTTCAGTATTTCAACAACAATTCACCAAGTTCAGTCCTAAACAATTTCAGCAATTGCAAACAAAATCAGGAAGCAATTTCAGCAATCAGGAGCAAAATCAGGAAGCAGTTCAAATCGGGAACAAGAAATTAGAAATCGGGAACAAAATCAGGAAGCAAATTCAGCAAAAAAAAAACCAACAATTCACAAATCGGGAACAAGTCATCAGAAGCATACCTTTGTGGAGTATGAAACCAATCAGGGGACAGCAGCGACGCTGAAGAGAGAAACGACAGTAGAGGGAAACGACGTTGGCTTGCCCGGAGACAACAGCGACGCCGGAGGAAGGAAGCAACGGAGGCGCGCCGAAGGGATGAGGAAGGAAGCAGCAGCAGTCGCGTAATTGGGAATAGAAGGGAGAATACCGTGTTCTATTTTTTTAGGAAACAAACGAGTTTTTTTAAAGAGGTCAGAAGAGGCAGGTATATCACTTTTAGTAAAAGAGGACGCACATACCTTTTAAGGTCTGCGGGCTGCGAAAAAACAAACGATCTGCTAATTAAAAACGTCTACGCACGTCTGCGAACCTGCAGACAAAAGAGCTTAGAAGTGTTTTTCAGAAAAAACAAACAGCTCCTAAGTTTTGATTGGTTTGTTGTTTTTCATATACAAGTTTGTTTCTTACTAGGTTCTTGCTAGTTTGTATTTTATTTTATTTATAAAATCTTCAGTCGTTCAAAAATAATATTTTTTATACATTTAGAAAAAAAATTATTTATACTTTTAAAAAGTTCCATCGCAACCGGTATTACTTGCTAATTCATGTTTTACCGATTATATATATATATATATATATATATATATATATATATATATATATATATATATATATATATATATATATATATATATATATATATATATATATATATATATATATATATATATATGTTATAAAATAAAAGCATCCATATTTTCAGAAAACTCCATCAAGACCATTATTTGTTTTGTAATATTTATAGGACTTATTTTTTATTTATTGAAAACATGTTTCAAGCTCTTATGGTTGGTAAATATTTTGAATTTTTATATCGTACAAGTAGTGACTTTGTATCTTTTAAAAGAATATGACCACCGCTAGTTGCCTCGATAGATTTGGAGGTTTTTTTTTGTTGTTTTTTTGGACATATGTATCATGCAACATAACGTTGTTGTCTTAAAATTTAAATATTTTTGGCCAAACACGTGTTTCAAGCTCTGGTGGTCAATAAAGATTTGGAATTTACCTCATACAAGTAGTGACTCTATATCTTCATGGCGAATATGATTACCACTAGTTGTTGACCGAGTTGGATATCTTTGCTTCAAGTTTCTTGAGTTGAGAAGATACATAAGCGATCATCCCAGCCCATTGCATCAAAATGCATCTCAATCCAATTTTAGGCGTGTCATAACAACTATTTCATTTTTGGTAAAGCCTTCTCTTTTTATTCCACACATTCAAACTCTTCATTCGTTGAGGTCAATTTAGTCGAATAAGATGCAATACTAGAATAGTGTTGAATATATTAGTGAGAGTATCCCACCAACTTGAGAAAACTCATTACCTCTGGTTGGTTCTAAGACACTCTGTAACACCACGATACTTTTGTTAAGTATTATATGTTAATCATAGTGTATTTATGATTTAATATGGTGTTTTAAGTATTAGAAAGCTAATACTAGAAAAAGGGTAAATTGGTCATTTTACCATAAAAGGGTAATTTGGTCATTCGACCAAGTGAAGGACCAATTATGTAAAAATATTGTTTCTTGTGGCAAAAATATAAGAAATGAAAGTTTTATTGTAATAAAACTTGATTATAGTGCCAAAAGTTCAAGAAATGGAACTTAGGGACTAAATTTGTAAAATCTGGAAGTATAAATAGTTGGAAACTTCTCCCATTTTGTGCAGATTTTTAGAGGCTTACGGGAGAGAGTGTTGTGACTGAATTTTCCAGAAACTTGAAGAATTCTTGAAGGTTTGAACTTGGAATTCGATTCTTGGCTTCAAAGGGTAGAATTGGAAGTTTTGGAGGTAAGTTTTCCAAGTTCTAGTTTATGTGTTCTTGATGAGTTTTGTAGAACTCAAAACTGCATTTACAGTTATGATTGGGTGATTAAAATGATGTAATACTTCCATTAAGTCGTGCTAATAAGGGCTTAATTCAAGATAATGGAAGTAGATTGTTATTTATGATGAATTTGAAGTTTTGGGGTTTTTGGAACTAAGAACCCTAATTCTTCATATGATTGATTGAGTGGGTTTTGAGGGTTGAAAACCTTGTATTAATAGAAGGTTTTAGCCTAGGAATAAACCCCAAACGATTAAGAACAGCATTAAGGACTTAAATATCAAAACTGCAAGCTACAGTGCACAATTCGCGACTGGTCTGGAGACCTGCACTGGCGCTAGGCGCAGTGCGCCCTACTTCCAGGCGCAGTGAGCCCCTGGGACAGGGGATCAGAAACGCTAACTTTTGTTTGGCTTGTCCGATTTACCTCAAACTTGAACCATAGGTTCATAATGGTTTGAAAAGTCTGGGAAAAATATTAAATTGAGTTTTCGACTTCTCGGGGGCACTGTAGATCAATACGAATGCCTCGGTGAATAGTAAAACTCATGAAAAGATGGTAAATGGAAAGTTTATCATCTAGACATTGTTTGTAGTGTTGTAATATTGAACTCTTATGCATTAGAGTCAATTAAAACAGTTGTTAACCTATAATCATTGTGAAAATGAATGACATTATAGGTATGGGACAAATGGTTGTGGTGCATGCAAAGGCAAGAAACAACCGGGATTTAAATGCAGCTAGCATCCAGGTGAGTAATCTCACTGATATGACATATGATATGTGTTGATTGAACTGTTGCAGATTGAAACAGATTCAGGGGACGAAACTTGACAGTTTACAGACGCATTGAAAAGACAATACCAGATAAGCCGTGAGTCTATGATAGACAAGAACGGAGCTGTGAGTCAATAACAGAAATAATATGACAATACCAGATAAGCCGTGAGTCTACGATAGACAAGAACGGAGCTGTGAGTCAAACCTTGAAAAGGCAATACCGGATAAGCCGTGAGTCAATGAAATGACAAGAACGGAGCCGTGAGCCATAAATGATTATAAAATGAAATGAAATTAACTGGTGCGGCCTATATGGCTATGATATTTGGTGCGGCCTATATGGCTATGATATTGGATTTTATATCCAACTGGTGCGGCCTATTTGGCTATGATATTGGATACTATATCCAACTGGTGCGGCCTATACGGCTATGATATTGTTACAGGTACATGGTGCGGCCTTTTGGCTATGATATTATTACAGGAACATGGTGCGGCCTTATGGCTATGATATCAGGTTATTGAAACCAATTGGTGCGGCCTGAGGGCTATGATTTATATATTGAAAATGTTTTGGTGCAACTTATATAGCTATGACACAGGGTGCGGCTTAAATAGCCATGAAATACGGTGCGGTCCATTGTGACTAAGAAACATGGGACAGTAATGGTTAGATACGATTATCTGTGCAAATAACTGGCGTGGCTTGATAATTGCAGGTTATTATGATTTAGCCTGTAAGGCTATAAATTAGGATGTGAAATCCTAGTAGATATGTGGCCAGCCAGTAAGGCTAGGTGTTTGGATTCGATATCCAGACAGATATATGATTGTATTTTTATACATGTTATTTGCAGATACGATTACTCACTGAGCTTTATAGCTCACGTTATTGTTAAATGTCCCTGCAGGTTAGCATGATCCTGATAAGAGAATAGATAGAGTCCGTGACTCGAGAAGTGGGACTCTTAGATGCTGTCAGTAGCAGCCCGGCTTCAAAGGAGACTATGGTATTTTATACCCTCCTTGATACACTTGTACCCGTTTTTAATAAAATATACCCAT
The DNA here is from genome assembly GCA_023525715.1 of Cichorium intybus. Classification (NCBI taxonomy): domain Eukaryota; kingdom Viridiplantae; phylum Streptophyta; class Magnoliopsida; order Asterales; family Asteraceae; genus Cichorium; species Cichorium intybus. The sequence goes on along the minus strand of CM042010.1, from coordinate 51,322,144 downwards.
TTCGTTATGGTTTTATGTAGTGAAACCTTTGTTAAAAATGATAAATTTTCAGGGGTGTTTTGTTTTAAAAGCTGGGTGTCACAAGTTGGTATCAGAGTCGTGGTTTAAGTGAACTAGGTGTCTATAGAGTAGATTCCTGGACTTAAACCTTGAAATAGTAGTCATGACAAATAGTTAGGTGTATATAGTTGATATTATACATATATAACCTAACCGTTGCTGACTTCTGACGTATAAGAAGTATGAGCAGTAAATCTTCTTAGGAAGAATTTAGGGCATGGAGCTTTAAGAGGCGGACCAGCCCTTTCTCAAGGCTCCATTAAACGAGGGGCAAAGAGACAAGTAGCAGAAAATCCACATGACAAGCAACAGTAGTTGCTGTGGTCAGAGAAAGAAATTTGGGTGCTCACCCTGATTGATATCAATGTGAAAGAAAAGTAGCTGAGACTACAAGAAAAGCAGAAAAAGATTAGTGGACGCTTCAGGAGAAGTTACCACGAACTGAGTCCAACCTTAAAGGGAAGGGACCAAAACAGAGCAACTATGTATTTTGAGCAGTGCAGGAAAGGCACTAAGAAATTAGTAGAGTTGAGACTCTACCGTTGAATCACTGAAATTGCAGAAAGCAGGAGCATATTGCTCGAGTCTGTTGAATGAACGGAAGTGTGTCTAGCGCGGAGCTATAGAACACTTTCCTATGAAATGTTCACATGTTAAATGTGGAGTAACGGGTGATAAACCCAGGAAAGAACGGGGAGGAAAGAAAGAAGAAACGAATAGTCGAAAAGGACCAGTGATACCATGAGCATTCCAGCAGAATGTGGAAAAAGCTCGTGAGTAGATTAATATGGTCTCAGATATCATTGTCTTGAATATAATCCCCGTATATGTTATATTTGATCCATGAAGCTATGCTTTGGATCGATGACTTTGATGTTTTGTCTGAATATTTCATCAACGATTATGGGTGAAATTTTGGAACTGGCTATAGCAAATAGCAAATATGTTCAAGATATTGAACACCTGGAAGGTAGTCTGCCTAGGATTTACGGGACCATTTTTCCCTATAAATCTGGAGCCGATGCCTACCAATGAATTTGAAGAAATAGTGCATATGAATTGGTTAGCAATGAATGATGCTAACATGAATTGTAGAAAATGAACATGATGGTTCAAAAATCAGAAGTGAAACGGATGAAATCCATGATAAATAACCGTTGTTGAGAATACCGGTTATTTTCCTTTGCTTAAACTCGGAAAAGAGTTAGTAAAGGAATGATGTTGTAGTTGGCATACATGGTATGGGCCAAGCTAAATAAAGCGGTGACAGAAGTGTAAAACTTTAAATGAATTCTTGGATGTTTCTTCCAAATAACCTCCAGAATTTTCACCAGATTGATTAAAAGAGTTTATGATTAAACTAGTCTTGGGAGGCGTTCCTGTTATTTAGGCTCTATATTGATTAACATCTGCAGAGATGGCAGAATGGTAAAACAATTAGAAGAAATTGCTTTGAATCGGGGTCTCATATGGCCGAAAGTGTCATCATGTGGAGCCCTGTCTTGTTTGAAAAGAAGAAAGACAAGCTGATATGTATGTGCATTGGCTACTGAGAATCTGATATTCTCGAAACCAGACTGAATATGGGGTACATTTGTACCAGATATTGGAGTTACTTCACTGAGTTAAGTGATATGTAAAATTCTCCAAGTATGAAATTTGGCTAAAAGAAGTTTCATATTCTTTGGGCATGTTATTGATGCCGAAAATGTTAAACTGGATCCAGTAGAAATGATGCTATGATAAAACAGAAACTGCCTTGGAATTTGACTGAAATTAGTAGTTCCCTTGAATTGGCGGGTTACTATGGGAGAGTTGTAGAAAACTGCTCCTTGACTATTGTTCTATTGACTAAAGTTGATCAAAAAAAAAGTGAAAAGTCTGAGTGGTAGAAAGACCACATGTAACTTTTCAAAGGTTGAAATAAACCTTATGTGAAGCTCCGGTGTTAGCATTATCGCTAAGCGGAGAAGATAAATTGTTTTATAGAAATGCATCCAGAGTTGATTTTGGATACATGATATTGCAGTAGCAATTATGATTTGACATTGAAGCTTTGGAGACACTACTTATATGGTGTAAAGCTTACTGTTTATATGGATCATAAAAGTTGAAGTACTTAATTGATCAAAAAGAAGCTGAATATGAGATAGCAAAGATAGATGGGTTACTTAAAGATTTCGGTTATGAAATCTTGTACCATCTCAGTAAAGCAAATGTGGCTATAGATGCCTTGAATTGAAAAGAAAATATCCTTTGAGGATTATATCCACATGTATGAGTGTGGCGAAGTGATTACCTGGGTTGATTCGGGTAGCACAAAAGAAATGTGCAGATCTGAAAACGTGAAAAGTGAATGAATGAATAGCTATCGAAAGAAGCTAGTTAGGAACTCATGGCGATTGAAAACCCTTGGGGTTGTGTATGTGAGTTCCAAGCAAGGTGAGATATGAAATCTACCCTTAAAAGACGTATATTGGGGTAGATATGCAAAATGTCTGGGGCAGTACCAAACTGTGTAGGATGATGTAACCTACGTATTGGTGGCCGGGACTGAAGAAAGACATTGAAAGACATGTGAAAAGTGTTTGACTTGTGTGTAACTACAGTCAAATCATTAGAAACATACGGAAAATTTAGCCGTTGTCGGTCCCAAAGAAGAAATGGGACGATATTATTATAGACTTTATAAGGAAGTCTCCGTAAATACTATATGGGTATGACACCATATGAGTAATTGTTGATTGGTTGATGAAACCAGTGCAAATTTATACCGACTAGGGAAGAAATTAAGATCGAAAAGTAGTGAAAAACTACATAGAAAGAGAAATTTGCCGACGTGCGTTATCGGTGTCAACTGTATCGGGTCGAGCTAATAGAATTATTCTTTGATTTTGGCATAAATCCCAAGAAAAATTCATTCAAAAGTACTAGTAAGTACTGTATATGATTTGCAGATTGGTAGACGAGACGGGATAATGATGCAGACTTTAGAAGATATGCCCGAAATGTGCATAACAAACCCTGGTGAAAGATGAGAAAATCATCTATCTTTGGTAGAATTGGTAAGGAATAATAGCTTACACACTAGTATTTTAATGACTTATATGGTGTGGGGTACAGAATACCGTGTCCTACTTGACTTTGTTAGATTGAAATTGTGAAAAAGCAGCTGGCTAGATCCTAGATTTTGAAACAAGTTAAAAAGAAGACTTGATGAATACGAGAAAAAGTTGAAAATGGCTAAGAAGCAGTAAAGGTAGTACATGAACCAAAGAGTAAAACCGTTGAAATTCCAGATGAGGGATGACGGGGTAATCAAAATATCCCTTGGAAAGACTAAAAATTTGTTTGGGACGAAAGGAAAGTTAAGTCCTCATCTATTGGACCTTTCCATATATCCCAAAGAGTAAGAATTAGGGTGTACCGATCGAAGATTCTTGATGAACTTCAAGATATTTGTAATGTTTTCTATGGGTCTCATAGTTCTGAGAACATGGATTGATATATTTCAACAAATACCTCATGTTGAAATGGAGGTAGATAAGTAGTTAAGGTACCCGGGACAACCGGAGGAATGTTAGATGAACAGTGATATAACTACCAAATAAGAAGACTAGTATGGTAAAAGTGCTTTGGCAATACCATGAATGTTTCCATATGATATGGGAAACCGAAATTGTAACGAGATAGAAATATCCCCAACTCTTTGCATGATTTCGGGGACGAAATCTTTTGAAGGAGGGGAGAATTTGTAACACCACGATACTTTTGTTAAGTATTATATGTTAATCATAGTGTATTTATGATTTAATATGGTGTTTTAAGTATTAGAAAGCTAATACTAGAAAAAGGGTAAATTGGTCATTTTACCATAAAAGGGTAATTTGGTCATTCGACCAAGTGAAGGACCAATTATGTAAAAATATTGTTGGTTGTGGCAAAAGTATAAGAAATAAAAGTTTTATTGTAATAAAACTTGATTATAGTGCCAAAAGTTCAAGAAATGGAACTTAGGGACTAAATTTGTAAAATCTGGAAGTATAAATAGTTGGAAACTTCTCCCATTTTGTGCAGATTTTTAGAGGCTTACGGGAGAGAGTGTTGTGACTGAATTTTCCAGAAACTTGAAGAATTCTTGAAGGTTTGAACTTGGAATTCGTTTCTTGGCTTCAAAGGGTAGAATTGGAAGTTTTGGAGGTAAGTTTTCCAAGTTCTAGTTTATGTGTTCTTGATGAGTTTTGTAGAACTCAAAACTGCATTTACAGTTATGATTGGGTGATTAAAATGATGTAATACTTCCATTAAGTCATGCTAATAAGGGCTTAATTCAAGATAATGGAAGTAGATTGTTATTTATGATGAATTTGAAGTTTTGGGGTTTTTGGAACTAAGAACCCTAATTCTTCATATGATTGATTGAGTGGGTTTTGAGGGTTGAAAACATTGTATTAATAGAAGGTTTTAGCCTAGGAATAAACCCCAAACGATTAAGAACAGTATTAAGGACTTAAATATCAAAACTGCAAGCTACAGTGCACAATTCGCGACTGGTCTGGAGACATGCACTGGCGCTAGGCGCAGTGCGCCCTACTTCCAGGCGCAGTGCGCCCCTGGGACAGGGGATCAGAAACGCTAACTTTTGTTTGGCTTGTCCGATTTACCTCAAACTTGAACCATAGGTTCATAATGGTTTGAAAAGTCTGGGAAAAATATTAAATTGAGTTTTCGACTTCTCGGGGACACTGTAGATCAATACGAATGCCTCGGTGAATAGTAAAACTCATGAAAAGATGGTAAATGGAAAGTTTATCATCTAGACATTGTTTGTAGCGTTGTAATATTGAACTCTTATACATTAGAGTCAATCAAAACAATTGTTAACCTATAATCATTGTGAAAATGAATGACATTATAGGTATGAGACAAATGGTTGTGGTGCATGCAAAGGCAAGAAACAACCGGGATTTAAATGCAGCTAGCATCTAGGTGAGTAATCTCACTGATATCACATATGATATGTGTTGATTGAACTGTTGCATATTGAAACAGATTCAGGGGACGAAACTTGACAGTTTACAGACGCATTGAAAAGACAATACCAGATAAGCCGTGAGTCTATGATAGACAAGAACGGAGCTGTGAGTCAATAACAGAAATAATATGACAATACCAGATAAGCCGTGAGTCTACGATAGACAAGAACGGAGCTGTGAGTCAAACCTTGAAAAGGCAATACCGGATAAGCCGTGAGTTAATGAAATGACAAGAACGGAGCCGTGAGCCATAAATGATTATAAAATGAAATGAAATTAACTGGTGCGACCTATATGGCTATGATATTTGGTGCGGCATATATGGCTATGATATTGGATTTTATATCCAACTGGTGCGGCCTATTTGGCTATGATATTGGATACTATATCCAACTGGTGCGGCCTATACGGCTATGATATTGTTACAGGTACATGGTGCGGCCTTTTGGCTATGATATTATTACAGGAACATGGTGCGGCCTTATGGCTATGATATCAGGTTATTGAAACCAATTGGTGCGGCCTGAGGGCTATGATTTATATATTGAAAATGTTTTGGTGCAACTTATATAGCTATGACACAAGGTGCGGCTTAAATAGCCATGAAATACGGTGCGGTCCATTGTGACTAAGAAACATGGGACAGTAATGGTTAGATACGATTATCTGTGCAAATAACTGGCGTGGCTTGATAATTGCAGGTTATTATGATTTAGCCTGTAAGGCTATAAATTAGGATGTGAAATCCTAGTAGATATGTGGTCAGCCAGTAAGGCTAGGTGTTTGGATTCGATATCCAGACAGATATATGATTGTATTTTTATACATGTTATTTGCAGATACGATTACTCACTGAGCTTTATAGCTCACGTTATTGTTAAATGTCCCTGCAGGTTAGCATGATCCTGATAAGAGAATAGATAGAGTCCGTGACTCGAGAAGTGGGACTCTTAGATGCTGTCAGTAGCAGCCCGGCTTCAAAGGAGACTATGGTATTTTATACCCTCCTTGATACACTTGTACCCGTTTTTAATAAAATATACCCCTTTCGTTATGGTTTTATGTATTGAAACCTTTGTTAAAAATGAAAAATTTTCAGGGGTGTTTTGTTTTAAAAGTCGGGTGTCACACACTCCATAACACATGACCACTTCAACGTCTGATGGATTTATTTGGACACTCTATTCACTCATAACGTGTCCAAAAGGTGTCCTTACTAAGCCAAAATTCAAATATAGAGATTTTTTTCATATAATCATTCATTGGAAAGAAGTTACAATATTTGCTTCAAATATTGATATGGATGACTGTTTATAGAAGATAACAAATGTAAATATTGATATATTCTTTCAATAAAAATAAGTTCTAAAAATTAAAAAAAAATGAATAGTAATCACGATGGAATTTCTTGAAAATATGTATGATTTTATTAGAACAAAAAAAAACTTGTAAAACCTCCAGTAGCATGTAATAGTTTGCAACGAATTATTTTGAAAGTATGAATGAATTAAAAAAAAAACCTATGGTGGTTAAACTGAAAATTTGATCAAACTTAGTGACTTTTATGTTATTAAACTTTTGATATAATTAACTCTAATTTTAGAGAAAATTATAAAAATGTCTTTGTGGTTGTTACAAGTTTGTACTTTGAGTTTAAGTTTTAAAATTGACATAAGCAGTTCCTAAAGTTTCAACTTTTTGCTCAAACGGTCTTTCAGGCTAACTCCGTCAGAAAATATTTGAAAAGACAAACGAAGGATAGAGTGAGTATTTTATTCAAACTTTATATTTTATTTCTAACGAAATTAGACTGAAATACCATCATACAAGAAATTGAAACCTTAACGACCACTTGTGCCATTTTTTTAGCACTTGGGCTCAAAATGCGAATTTGTGCGAACCACGGGGGCAAGATCTGTAAATTACTTATTTTCTAAAGTTATCAACACACCATCTCAGAAAGAACTAGCCGTATAGCTTGTGCCCATATAACGACCGTTTCGATGCAATTAATGTTAACTAATTTAAACTTGAAATTATATCTTAACTAGAAGGGGCTTTTGGGGATGCGCCTAAAGAAAAGGATAGATGATTGCTCCTTTTTGGAAAATAGCGATTGAAAGGAATAATTATATGGTCAAGATTCATACCATGCCCATGTCTAAAAGTAATCGAAGAGTTCGAACTTAATCATACGTTGTATAATTACAAATTTACGTTTTGCAGATTTTAACATCTAAATTCCAATATTTCATATTTTTTGAGAATTATAAATTTAAATTTGAATATAATTTATAAGACCATGAAAAAAAATGTTTTATGATTTTATGCAAACCTCTTCGAGAAACATTTTATGATAACATTGATATTCAAGACTTGTGACTTAAGCAATGACAATTGTATTTGTACCAAGAGTTTGACAAAATGAAAAAAACCTCCACAATTGGCAAACGCTTTGGATTCTCTTGTTTCCAAGAGACGCTTTTCAAGAAATTGTTGTGGGTTGATTCCTTTAATCTTCCAATATAAGATTGGTTGTATTTGGGCTTTAGAAAGTGCACACTGTACTGGAGAACACTTTAGTTTCTGAACACCCTTTTCATCCACAGTATCAAAGCCTCACATTACTTGCTTTAATATGTTGTACTTTATGCAGAAAATGTAGTAATCCATTTCGGGGGGTCATATGGCATAACTCTATAAGCCATGATACTTTGAATGGTTTTACTACAAGTCTACAACTAGAGATCAACAGCCCAAAACTACAGAAAATACACATCCAAAAGCGTTTTTTAATACAATAAAAACTTAATTAGATTAAGCAAACGCGTTTTCTGTTGAAAATGAAAATGAAAACTCATTTCATTTTTCTGAAAATGAAAAATGAAAAACGGAAAACAGTTTTCCGCAACTAAACGCACCCTAATGATCATAAAAATGACTGGACTGATAGTTTCCGGTATAATATACTTTTATTGTTACACCTTCAAGTTTGTTTGTTTACTTTGTAATTATAAGTTATACATGTTTAGTTCAGATTTAGGACGTGTTTGGCAAAATTAGCTGGTAGCGGGTAGTTGTGGCTTTTATTAGCGTAAAAATGTTCGAAAAAAATAGTTGTTAGCTTTTAGAAGTGTAAAATAATAAAAACAAATAGCTAAACGCTAAACGCTTTCAAAAGCTACTTGAAGTAGCTTTTAAATTAGAAGCATTTTGATAAAAATAAAAGCTAAAAGCTCCTGCTGCTGAATGAAACTTTTTCTTTTTTTTTTTTCGAGTTTTTTCCTAAAAGCTAAAAGCTGCTTACCTCTCGTTTTTTTTTGAGCTTTTTACTGTCATACTACTCACTAAGTTTTTAGAGTAAATTACATTTTGGTCCCTGTGGTTGTCCCAAAATTGCGGTATTAGTCATTCTTTTCAAATTTCTCGCTGATGGTCCCTATGGTGGGCAAAATCTTGCACTTTTGGTCCCTTAGCCAGGTAAAAGGACCAATATACCCTTTTTAATTTTTTTTTTCCTTTTGAGATATTATTATTTTGCTAATTAAAAAAAAATAAAAATTCAACCCCTACCCCCAACCCTACCCCACTACGTCTCTATCTCTCTAGTCTTCAATCAATTCTCCGGCGAAAGAACGAGGAGTAGATCGTAGTAACAATTCTTAATCAAGGCTTAGAAGATCTACCTGCATTCAGAGAGCATCTAACAGAAGATCGAGAAACCTGCAATTGAGGAGTAGATCATAGTAACGATGCTAATGGAGGATCTATAAGAGGTGATAGAGAGATAAAATGGGTTCGATTCTGTTTACCCTTCTCCCCCACCGGTTCTAAGTCCAAAATCCGAGCAACTATGTATGTCTACCTCATCGCCACTACCACCACCGTCACGGATGCATCATCGTCCATTGGTCACCACCATTTGTCATCCTTCATCGTCCCTGTTTTTGAAACCCTAAAAAGTTTTTTTGAAACGACACCACTATCTCTCCTCCATCGCTTTGTAGATATTCGAACTCACACCACATTGTGCTTCGTTTACTACTCTCACCTCCTGCTTTTCTCACTCATTTTTTTTTCAAAATTTAATGCACCCATCTTGCTCTATTTTGACTTTAAGGAGCAACGACGGTAAGAAGAACTAGAAAGAAAGTCTCTCTCTAACTCACCTGACATCAACTCTCACTGAATTTATTCAACATCGACTTTCTTGGAAGCCCAGGGTAAGAATCCCTTTTTCAGTTTTTAAGATTGTGGTAGAACTGAGTTTATTCTTTCATACCGAGTGAATGTCACTGTATCTATGGTCATTTAATTGACGATACAAAACACAAGGTTTGTATTATTGGAACTTTAGCATATGCATTAATCTTTTTCATTCTTTTTCTTTTATGTATGGAGTTGTATCCGTGTGCCTGCAAGGTATTTGTAAAAATGTCTCAATGAAGTCAAGAATAGCAAGTAACACCCAAGCCAACCACGACCTAAATATTTTGTGATTTAAGGGAGTAAATCCAAATACATGCATCTCATCTCCCTAATAATTGCAGGTTTCTCGATCTTCTAAGCCTTGATTGAGAATTGTTACTATGATCTACTCCTCGTTCTTTCGCCGGAGAATTGATTGAAGACGAGAGAGATAGAGACGTAGTGGGTAGGGTTGGGGGTGGGGGTTGAATTTTTCTTTTTTTTAAGACAAAACTTCATAAATGGTCCCTGTGGTTTTACAGGATATCAACTTCAGTCCCTAACTTTAAAAAACCTCAAGGATAGTCCCGATGGTTTCATTTTTTATCATGGCTGGTCCCTCACTCATATAAAATGACTTATTTACCCTTTTTATTTTCTTTTACATTTTTTTTTTACTAAAACTTGTTTTCAAGAAAAACAAAAAAGAATAAAAGAATAAAAACTAAATACAACCCAAAGTCTATGTTGTTTTGATGCTTTGCCAGTTTGCCCTAACTCCATCTTCTTCCCGATCCTCCGCCTCTCCCTCATGTCTTTCGGAGCCATTATCACCACCACAAACCCTCTCAACACTAATCACGAAATCAACAAATAGATTGCTAATTCGAAATCGGTGCTTGCCTTCACGATCTCCGAGGTCCTTCTGAAATTCACTAATTCGAATCTTCCGATTGAACTAATTGCATCTGGCACCGGAAGGGGGAAGATTGTGAGCACGCTGGAAGAAATGATGACGAATGAGTCGAATTGCAAATAGAGTCAAGGAGAGAGTGATTCAGGGGCGACGGTGGTGGTTCCGTCCAAGTTCAAGAATGTTGTTGAATTGAGTTTGAGTTATGTGGGCTTACTTGGATCGATTCCTTCTGATTTCAGCTCCTTGTTGACTTTGAAGAAGCTTGTGTTATCGGGAACGAATCTCACTGGTTCGATTCCGAAAGCAATTGGGTCATTACAGACGTGAGTTACTTGGATTTAAGTTGAGTTACTTGGATTTAAGTGACAATCGGTTGACTGGAGAAATTCCGAAAGAGCTTTGTGATCTCGAGAAGCTTGTGGAGCTTTACATCAACACCAACAGGCTCGAAGGTTCGATACCTGTTGAAATTGGGAAGCTTAAGAACCTGGTTGTGTTGACCTGCTATGATAATCAACTAGGTGGAAGGATTCCGAGTTCCATCGGTGAGCTGAAAAATCTCCAGGTGATAAGAGCCGGTGGAAACAAGAACATTGAGGGGCCGTTGCCAGAAGAAATCAGTAATTGTACTGGTTTAGTGATGTTGGGTGTTGCAGAAACAAGCTTATCGGGTTTTCTACCTTCCACGATTGGTAGTCTCAAGAAGCTCCAGACACTTGCAATTGATTTATCACAGAATTCATTGACAGGACCGATTCCGAAAGGTTTGTTCAATTTGTAGAATCTGAAAAAGTTATTATTGTTAGGAAACGATTTGTCCGGCCAAATACCGCGGAGATCGGGAACTGCTCGTCATTGATTCGTTTCCGTGCAAAGTGGTCGGTGGTGGAATCTTGGAGAGGGAAATGGATGGGAAATGATGAATGGTGATGGTGTTTGACGTTGGGTGGTGGTAGACGGTAAGGGTTATCGTGGTGCACGGTGGTGGTATTGGTGGAAACACATAAACCTTCCATTGATTCTAAATTAACCTAAAAAAGATAAAATAAAGAGTAAATTACAATTTTGGTCCCTGTGGTTTGCATGAAATTTCACTTTTAGTCATCGTTTCGTTTTTCCACGCTGATAGTCCCTGAACTGGTTGTTTGCTTACACATTTGGTCCCTCGTCCAAGTTAAATGACCAAAATGCCCTTTTATAATTTCTTTTTCATTTTTCTTTTAATGTAAACTTTATTAAATTAATTAAAAAAATAAAAAAAGAAAACAAATGTTTCCTTGCATGCTTCGCCGGTGAACTTCGCCTGCTAAAACAAATCGATTCATTACACCGAATCAAGAATCGATTTCAATGGTGGTTTGAGCGGTTGAAACAATCCAAGGGTTAGCATATATTTTGAGTAATACTCAAAGGAAGTCATAAGTAACTTCACAAAGCTACGGCATGAAAGTGACGAAGGGCAATTGAAGGTTCTCAGTTGTGTTTCCTTTTGAATTCCTGAACGAAATGGTTTACCATTCTGATCTGCATCCTGGTTTACCATTCTGATCTGCATCCCTTCATCCCGAGTACTTGATGCTTGCGTTTAAAAACCCTAGGCGAAAAAAATCCCCTTCCTCTTCTGATCACGAATTTCATTCAGGGTTGATGTTTGCGTTTGAAAACCCTAGGCGAAAAAATCCCACCGTTACTTGGGTGGTTCCGGTGCTCTAAGTTCCCTTACAACAGGTGCGTCGGAACTCATATTAGGAACAACTTCTGATTCGAGTTTATTGATGAATTTCATTGGAACGCCATGATTGACAACCTTGAAGAATCTGAACTCTTGAACTCTTGAACTCTTGTGTTTTGAATCGGATTTTGAGAAGTCAATGAGGGGAATACCTGTAAAAGTCGGTAGATCATTAATGTTGTTGTTTGCAGGGCTTGGCGAATAACAGTTCCAGATCTAAGCTCCACAATTTCTGCTACACAACCTTCGTTCAGTTCTCAGTCTGTATACGATTGAGAGAAAGGATTTTTGTTTTTTTCTTTGTATACGATTGAGAGAAAAGGACTAGAAGCAGCGGCGGGGATAGCAGCTTCACACCGGCGATAGTGGCTTGCAGCAACAGAAGGAATCCGACGGCGTCAGGCCGCCGATCGGCGATGCCTGTGAGCTCCGGCAACTGCTATGGTCGAGGGTGACTCGGTTCTTGCTATAACCCGACCTTAAGCTTTCTTATGACTAAACCATTGAACACAAAGTCACATCAGGTGTTGCTGATGTGTTTTCCGGCGAGGACCAACGTTGTCGGCGACGGTTGCTGCTGGAGGCGGCGGTGGACGGTTGTAGGGACCAGAGATTTGTTTTTTTTTTAATTTAATAATTACTAAATTAAAAGAAAAGTAAAAAAAGAAATTAAAAAGGGTATATTGGTCTTTTTACCTGGCCAAGGGACCAATAGTGTAAGCAAAAGTGTAATTCAGGGACCATCAGCGTGGAAAAACGAAACGATGACCAAAAGTGAAATTTCATGCAAACCACAGGGACCAAAATTGTAATTTACTCTAAAATAAAATAAAAAAGGTAAATTTGTCATTTTATATGGGTGAATGACCAACCATGATAAAAAAATGAAACCATCGGGACTATCCTTGAGATTTTTGAAAGTTAGGGACCAAACTCGATATCCTCTGAAACCACAGGGACCATTTATGAAGTTTTGTCTTTTTTTAATTACCAAAATAATAATATCTCAAAAGAAAAAAGAAAAAGAAATTAAAAAGGGTATATTGGTCTTTTTACCTGGCCAAGGGACCAAAAGTGCAAGATTTTGCCCACCACAGGGACCATCAGCGTGAAATTTGAAAATGATGACTAATACCGCAATTTTGGGGCGACCACAAGGACCAAAATTGTAATTTACTCAAGTTTTTATATTAAAAACTGTTTTATAATATTATTTTAATCTATTGTCGAAATGATCCGTCAAAATGAAAAAAGTCACCTTAAAGCGAACTGGTGGTTGTGGTCGTTTTTTTTTTTTTTTTTTTTAATTAGACTTAGTTGCATCTTTGATACTTGAATATAATTGACTTTTACAAGGTTTGCTCCCAATAAGTTTTCTTTGCAACTTTAATTCAAGTTTTTGTAACTTTGACTTTTATTCCAAGTAAATGAGCATTTATGGTGTGACTGTAGATGGCTCTTGCAATTGTAATTGTAGTCCCACAAAAATAGTCGTATACTCGTATTACTGGAAACATGAAACAAAAACTGACCAAATTTATAAGAGGATTTTTATGGTACTTCAAACATGAAATAAAACCGACTAAACATGCAAATAACATGAAACAAAAATCGACTAAAAATGCAAGATAATTTTTTTTAGAACCAAATCGCATGAGTAAGCGCACTCAAAAACCAAAAAACATAATATACATTACATACCATCCATACATGACCCTTGATTTTGGACGCTCACAAGTAACATATATTTACAGCCGTTCAAAAAATTAAAAAAAACATATATTTACAGAAATAGTCTTCTACATAGTTAAACTACAGAAATAATCCCTGTATAATAGAAAGTTACAAAATAGTCATTTTGTAATACCGAAATTACCAAAGCGCTCCCTTGATGCTTTCGAGAATACATGAATTGTTTTCTGTGTAAGTGTAATAGTAATCTATCCTATATAATAAAAGAAGCATATATAAGTGCCACATGTCACTTTTTTAAACCTCTTCTTTGCCATGTGTCCTCTTATTAGCAATGCAGTTTTTCTTTTTCCCGCTCAACCCGAACTTCATCGGTTATCTTCCCGCATAACTCTATCTCCGCTAATTTCTACTTAAAATGTTCTGTGTGATATGATTCAAATTATATGTTCATCGGTTATCTTCCAGGATAACTCTATCTCCGCTAATTTCTCCTTAAAATCATCTGTGTGATATAATTCAAATTTTAAAATGCTTACATCCGGCATTCCCTGAAACCTAGAATCGTTGATTTGCTCAACCCTAACCTATTCAAAGGAACTCTCTCTAGCTTAGAGAATCAGAGACTCCCACCGTTACTGTCTCAGTTTGTGTTTCTTATTCTACTTGTATGTACCCCTGTTCTCACCCGCATTTCTTGATCGACCCACTTTTTTTCTCAACTAGAGCGATTAAAGAAACTTACATTTACACCGATGTGTTATACCATGTCAAGATAAATCAAAAATATACTTTTGTTACTTTCTAATTTCAATTTGCATACAGTTTTGGGATTAGGATTTCTGATTCGCACGTCCTGCCTTATTTGAAGCATCGTCATTCTCTCATTCTCTTCCTATATATTTCTTTTGAAAACGATTCAGGGGTAAAGCCTAAATAACAGGAGGAGAGGCAGAGAGAGTATTTACTTCTCTATTTGTGAGCCCTAATTGTATGAAATTCAATATCCGCAAGCCTAAAATGGTGGAGATAAGGTCAAGAATATGACATGCATAGAATAGAAGATGCGTGGATATTATAAAGATGCAATCATAGGTAAATGTTTTTCAAATTTGAATTTTGTAATCCTTATCTTATCTTTTGATATTCGTTGGTTTAAAAAATCTGAAACGTCTGTCATCTCACTGCCAAAATTCATGAGTGTAGACCGAAGACGATGGGGGGTAATGTTTACTCTTGCATCAATTGTTTCTTTGAATTCTCTTTCTGTTACAATTCTATCAAACATATTAGGGCATTTTGGTATGTCTAATATATGGTTTTGAAATTAACTTGATGTTTAACCTTCGTATTTATCTTGCATATAGATAACATTGTAGGTAGAACGAAAAGAGGAATCGTAATTTGAACAATGTGGATAGAACGAATTAGGGGATGATTTTAGAATTCGGAAACGCTTGTGTTATAGGGTGTTATAGGTACATGGAGATTGGCGGGTTGGTACTTCATTCTGAACAAGTAAATTCAATCTTGCGTTCTAGGTGTTTGATAAAATGCCTAGGAGAATGTTAGAATTCTTGTATATTTTGGTTCATGTCATTCTCTTCTATTCCATTGCATTCTCATTCTGTTTCTTCTGAAGCGCTTATGGGGGTGTGGTAATCAAATTTCATAGTCTTGCTTTTGTTTTATATTTTGCAGGATTTTTGTATTTGGATTTTGGATGGTGACATTAAACGTACTTTTGAGCCCTCTTACAACCGATAAAAAGTAAGTTCTTTTTCATTTCTACTTTTGACGGGATATTTTACTAAATATGATTCGTGTTTTGTTTTCGAATACAAAGAACATTATTGAGTGATTGTTGAGTGACAGTGGACAAAGCAACTGAATGCTCCACTTGAAGAAATTGATCCTGAAATTGCTAACATTGTTGAGCTCGAAAAAGCAAGGCAATGGAAGGTAACCTTGAACTTCATTCCCCCTTTTTCGTTTTTGTTACTTAATTTACAGTTGAAAAATAATTTCATCACCGATCTCTATAATTATTCTATCTTTTTTCTGTAGTTATTGATCTCTTTATTTCAAAAGTTAACAAACTAAATCAACCTGATTATTCTGTGTTGATATAGGGATTCGAGCTCATACCTTCAGAGAATTTCACCTCATTGTCAGTAATGCAAGCCGTTGGATCAGTGATGAACAACAAATACATTGAAGGGTATCCTGGTGCTAGATTCTATGGAGGAAACGAGTATGAAAACTCCAGTTTGATTTTATTGATTTTTCCCTTTAATATAGTGACAATTATCTCCGGTTCTTTTTTTACACTTTGTTTTTGTAAAGGTACATTGACATGGCCGAGAGATTGTGTCAAAAGTGTGCATTCGAAGCTTTTAATTTGGATCCTTCAAAATAGGGAGGTAATATTTCAAATCCTAAGTAACGAATCAAAATAAGTTAATTTAAAAATGATTCGATTAATGTTATGGACATTTAAGTAGTTTTACTTTTACATCAGATTTTGTGCTTAAATGGCTGCCATCTTTTTTTGCAGTTAATGTCCGGTCACTGTCTAGATCACCTGCTAACTTTCAAGTTTATACCGTGCTTTTAAAACCTCATGAGAGAATCATGGCACTTGGTCTTCCTCATGGTGGACATCTTTCACATGGTTACCAGGTGTCATGAATTTTTTCTTTTTAATTAGTTAAATCTGGACTTATTGTCTGAAAATTCCCAAAAAATATCCCGTTGTAATATGAGTTTCTTCTTTTTCATCATGTAGACCGACATAAAGAAGATTTCAGCTGTCTTAATTTTTTTTTCAGACAATGCCATACAGATTGGATGAAGGCACAGACTATGTTGACTGTGACCAAGTAAGTCATAAAATTTTGCATGATGTTTTTATTTCCATCATAATTTCTTTCTTTTTTCTTATAAAAAAGTTTATTGTATATCATAGATGGAGAAAAGTGTTGTGCTCTTTAGGCCAAAGCTAATTGTAGCCGGTGCAAATGCCTATGCTCGAGTATATGATTATGCACGTATGCGTAAGGTAAATCTTTCTATGCAAAAAGACTAATATACCCTCAAAGTATTTGTGTCCAGTTTATATTTTATAATAACAAATTAAGATGTAATTTCAGAGTTTGATGGGGAAGGGATATGATCTTGTATCTGATGGAACCGATAACCATTTGGTCTTGGTAAATTTAAGAAACAATGTACTTTCACCTTAAAATTTGAGTTACTAATTTTTTTCCATAATTTTTTATTATAGAATATAAAATATTTCTACGAAAAAAAAAGTTATTCTCTCATCCACCTCTGACCTGACACACACACACGGTGGCCCACCAATTTAGTAAATTCTTTGTGGCAATTTAGAAATTTAATTGCAGTCGCATAGTATGATTATATTGGTTACGAATACAGGGCATTGATGGGTCAAGAGTTGAAAAGGTGATGGAATTGGTACATATTTCCGCCAACATAAACACCGTTCCTGGTGACGTGTATGCCATGGTACCTGGCGGCATTCGTATGGGTAAATTTCATAGCCTCTAAATTTTACATTCATAGATGCTTTCTTTGCAATTTTGGTCCTTATTTTGTTGTTTAATAACCAGTTTGGTCCCTATCCTAAATGAAGTGACTACATCATCCATTTTGTTTTTTCTGTATAAATGTTTGTTTTATTTTATATTTTTGTTATTAATGTTGTTTTTGTTTAATCTTTACTTTGGAGGGAAGGTTTGTTGTTATTAAATAGCGTGGCTTCAAGGTTGGTTGTGGATCATTTATTACTCCTTGTGTCGTTATATGGTTGCTAATACTTGGGGTTGCAAAGCTTGCTGCTTCTAATTGAAGAGACTTTAAAGTATGTTGACGTTAATAAGCGAGATTTTTAAGCTTGCTGGTTTTATTTTTAATTGGTTTGGGTAAGTTTTTTATGATGAGTAATAGATGAGTCTGTGGAATTGGAATGAAGAAGGAAATTTGGAAAAAATGAAGAAAGGGAAAGTGGTAAGTTACTGTTTTTAATGCATTTTATCTGATAGCCATTCTACGATCTGATATGTGTGTGATTTTGACGACTTTCAGATTGACATGTGAGTGTCTATCTTTTGTGTGGGAAAAAGAGTAATAACAATTTTACCTTTTTTTGTTTTTATTAGATTCATCGATAAAAGTTCAATTGTAATTCAATTTTGCAAGCCCTTAATCTTGATGTGAAAAATATTTGAAAATGTAAATATATTGCTGTCAAAAAGTCGTTAAAATACATTTTATACCATCATATTCTCATTTCTTATTTGTCTTTACAGCGTTATTATGTCATCATATTCTCATTTCTTCATGTTATGACGATGTACTTTGAAACTTATACCAATTACGACAATATACTTTGCAAATTCAACAATTACAACAATGCACTTTGATAAGTGTACCAATTATGCCATTGTTTAGAACTTAAACAAATATTTTATTAAAATAAATTAGTGTAATGATGATTCTATCTCAAATGACTATTTTATGATGATAGATTATGTTTATATTTTAATAACACAATAAAGATAACAAAGTCTCATTCTTTCATATTTTTTTTAAAAATTAAATGAAACGATATGCCTTTATTTTGTGTTATTAGTTGTTATTGTCGTCGATGATTTTAACCGATGTAAATCAACGTTCATTGTCATATTATACGAAAATGCATAGTGATATAAAAAATTAAAATAAAAATCATTTTTATGAAAAAGATATTTAATTTGTCAACGCGTAATTATCACGGGCTTATAACCTAGTGTTACATAAATGGTCTCTTTATAAAGAGTTACATTAATGGACCCAATGTAATTACAAACCACAAAAATGGTCCATGTATAAACAGAACTGGTCCCAAATAATAGTGGAAATTATAAGTTCATTCAGGTTTACTTTTTCACTACACCACCGGCATCTTTAAACATTGGTTTCCAAATATTACAAAAACATCTTCTTTACAAACTCCATTAAAAATCTATTGTTTTCAGTAAATATTACAACACTACTATATAGTTCCTTTTATCCAAAAACCGCATAGATTATGTGACTCAATAGATTGATGTTTTAACAAATGTTGGTATCATGTCTTAGTTTAGATCCCTTCCGTAACTTTTTTTTTTAATACTTTGCTTTATACCAATATTTTGTATTGATTTATTCAGTCCACAAGAAAACTTACTAAAGTGAGATTTTATAAAACCAAAAGAGTAACTATACAAAAAGGAAAAAAAAAAGCCTCGTGTTCCTTCAAGGCCCATAGGAACTCAATCGTCCCAAATACAACAAATGGTGAAGAAATACCACCGGCCCACCCCACCAGTATGCACAACGGTCCAACTGTCCAAGTTAAACATCAATCCTAAAAACCCTAAAACTATTTTTTTTTCATTTAAAAAAAGAAAACTGTACACGTCACAATATTTCAAAAAACAGTATCAAAAGTAACCTGAAACCGGGCCGTATTACCCGGTTTTGGATCCGACGCATTCGCAAGCCCACCCAACAACTTTATAACATCTCCCGTATCATCCAAATAATACTTAGCCTTACTTGGCTTCCTTCCAACAGTACACGCAAATATTTCCGGCGTTTTTGAACTCAAAGAAGCACTCAAAACCGTATTCCTTATACTCTCAAACATATCTTCATCTGACCTGTCATCCCCAATACACATCACAAAATCCGCCCTCTCCCCTTTTTCCACCATCGTCGACAATATTTTCTCCGCCACTAATCCCTTCGTCACCCCCTGAAAAATCAAAATTGTCAAAACCAGTCCCTTAGGTTTTTTGTCAGTTAAATAAAAATCTCGTAATCCATTCATTCACCTGAGGTTTAACTTCGACTATGTGTTGACCACGTTTGACCACAGCCGGTTCATTAGCAAGCACGTTTTCTAAATGGATTAATAACTCCTTCGCTTGGCAAGAACCGAAATCCGGGTCAGCGTCTTGGTGGTGCCAGACTAGACCGGATTCTTTTATTTCAATATTTGAACCGTCGGTTGCTTCTGTGTACTGTCGCATAACCGGTTCAGCCACCTCTATCCACTCAAGATCTGTAGCCGGTAAGCTAGATTCCCACTCAGAAGCCCTACTCCACCTACCAATAAAAAAGGGTCAAATATCAAATAATGAAATAAATGTCTTTTACTTTTAATTTAATTTAATTATACCTTGTGAAATACCCATGTTCGGCGGCTAACCCTAGCCGCTCACACGGCTCAAGCCACTCGCTCAACGATTTTCTCCCACGTCCACTAACAATAAACACCGTGTTCTTTAAATCATTACATAAAGCACTCAAAATATTAATAATTTCGTCACTTGGACTTTTCACAATCGAAGATTGTGACACGAGTGTTCCGTCGTAATCCAAAAAAATGGCGCGCCGACTTGATTTTTTATACGCGGAAACGATATAATTCGGCGATAATTTCCTAAAACTCGGCGAAAGTGAAACGACCCGAAAACCGAGTCCGAACCCGATTCCCCAACACCGTTTATTGAAATGATCTCTCGACGCGCGTTCTAAATCTTGCATGAAGCTACGCGCCCAATACGACACGTCATGTGAGCTCACGTATCGGTAATGTTTTTCGTGTCTTAATTGCTTTTCGGATTCTTTCATTGTTATCGCCGACGTGATTGCTCCGGCCACCGATTCGATGTCCCACGGGTTGACCCGAATTGCCCCGCTTAAAGACGGTGAACACCCGATAAATTCCGACACGACTAACATACTTGTACGAGGATCTTTTTCCTTGGTTCCGTCAAAATAAGGGGAATTTTGTCGGCAAACGATGTATTTATACGGGACTAAATTCATTCCGTCGCGAACTGCGTTCACGATGCAACAATCCGCCATTGAATAGTAAGCGGATTTTTCCCAACGGGCAACGGGTCGGTCAATTAAAACCACGGGTCGGTAATCGGGCGACCCATATTGTTCGTTGATTCTATTCACAATCAAATAAGTCTCTCTTTTTGCTTCTTGTACGTCTTTACCCGAACTTCTTTCCGGGTTCACAATTTGGATTAAAACAATGTTACCTTGAAGAACCGGATGGTGGTGTAAGAGGTATTCAAACGCTAGTAATTTGAGACTTATACCTTTGAAAATGTCCATGTCATCGACCCCGACAATTACCTTTTTACCCTTGTACAGTTCCGCTATCTCTTTAACTTTTCGCGATGTAATTGGAAGGTTCAAAACCGATTCCAATCTCCCCATGTGGATTCCGACCGGGAGAATCTTGATGTAAACCGTACGCCCGAAGTAATCGAGACCAATATGCCCTCGTTTGGATTCGTAATCCAATCCCATCATTCGACTGCAACAAGAAAGGAAATGACGGGCGTAATCGAAAGTATGGAATCCGATTAAGTCGGAATTGAGAAGCCCTTTTAGAATTTCGTCTCTCACAGGCAAAGTCCGGTAAATTTCCGATGACGGAAAAGGGCTGTGAAGGAAAAAACCGAGCTTCACTCGATTGTAACGTTTTCGTAAAAAAGTCGGGAGAATCATGAGATGGTAATCGTGAATCCAGATGTAATCGTATTCCGGGTCAGCAATTTCCATGACTTTATCCGCGAAGATTTTGTTTGCGGACACGTAAGCTTGCCATAGAACTCGGTCAAACCGGTCAGCGTGGTCCGGGCAGATGGGCAGCATGTAGTGAAAAAGAGGCCATAGTTGTTGTTTACAGAAACCAGAGTAGAATTTTTTTTGAAGATCGTGTGGGAGAAAAGTCGGGACACAGTTGAATTCATCGAGTAGTTTTTGAGCGACTTCTTCTTGCTCGCTAATGTCTACTTCGACCTTGAGTGAACCCACGTAGATGACTTCGGTTTCGGGGGTAAATCCGTCTTTTAGTTGGTAATATAGGGAGTCTTCATCGAAACTGAAGGTTAACTTTAGGGTGTCTGGGTCTCTTTGTATATGTAATGGTAACATATTTGAGACAATGATTTTTCTTTCGCGACAGTTGGATGAGATATCTGAGTCACCATCATTGTCATTGATGATTCCAGGAAGAGTCATGACACGTGGAAGAGATCTGGGTGTATGAGGGATGTCTAGGAGATTATCAGGAACTAAATCCAATATGTTTGAGGATGATTTTGATGCCATTGTTTGTACTTTGTATGTATATAGCAAGCAGTTCTTACTTGATCATACAGTTTTGTTGTTTATCTGGTTTAATGATCCTGTAGAACATATAACAAGAAGGTAAAAGTGTGAAGGAAGATGATTCTCAATTTAGAAAACATCATGAAAAGTAAGATAGAGGTTACAGATTATTCTTCATTATGTTTGAATGATGTTTTTTTTCTTTCCAAACTATAGGTCAAAACTCAGAACAGCCAAAAATGAAATTATTTGAAGGTACTGTGAGTACGACATTAGATTCAAGTGTCGCTCTTTTTCTTCAGAAAAAGTGGAGCATTATTAATGTCAACTAGGTACACAAACAAAACAAACCAGAAAGTACAAATTGTTCTTCATTGAACCAAAAATACCAACTGAGACGCTTTAGATTGGTTTCAACAATTAGGTAACATTTGATACAAGTACACCCCAAAACAAAATAAATCTTAGGTAGCGCGTGTTTATTCGAAACCCTCAAAATTTGGTTCCTACATAACAATAGATTGTACAGAACCATTAAAATGGAATGATATTGTAAATTCTGACTGGAAAACACATACAAAAACGTATGATTATCGGAGTACTTAACCATGGATTGCAGTTATTTTGGAAATTTAGTCTTCTTAGCGTGATTTGCAATGAATTTGTAACGGTTATCAAACACGCAAAAACTCCTTGCATAAGATACTAATTCAAAACACAACTTACAAGTTTTTCAATCAGCAATTCCTTGCAAAAACGAATATAATGATTTTTCAATAACTGACGCACAGAATCGAACGGAGCAACGGATTGAAATTTAAAACTCAAGAACAGATCAGATATAGAGAGAGATGGGGAGGGAGAACTTGAATCATGCCAAAACTTACTGTGAAACGATGTTCGACAAAACGTGGAAGTAATTGGTGACGTTGAACGGCGATGAGAGAGATTTTCCGGCAGTAGACGGAAACGAGAAAGACGAGAGAGAATTTTGGGTTTCGGAAGAGGGTTAATGACATTGTAGAGAGAGAAAGAGGATAAAGTTGCCACCACTTAACCGTGGTTAGTTTCCACTGCTTAACCATGGTTTAGGAACCAGGGTTTATTATATTTTCTCACATGCCCATCTACCTAATATCATTATCCCAAAATTGCCATTTTTACATATCTTTTCATAAAAGATTAGGTTATTTATGCATATACTTGTTCATAAATATTTCTTTTTAGAACGGCATGTTTCATGAATATTTATAGATAGCATACTGATTTTATAAATAATTTACTCCATCATATATTTTGAGAAGTATGATATGTTGGTTTTCATTATATTTTATGGTAAAACATACTTATATTCTTCTATCTATATCATGTCCCAATTTTAAAGATAATCATCGAAATTAATCATTTTTCTTAATTCTATTTGAAAATTTGGCTATCTTTAGATAAAAAAATCAAAATAATCATCAATTTCGGAATTGGATGAATTATGAATTACTTTATATGCTCTAAAACGGTTTTCTAGCATAGCTATTTAAAAACTATAAGACCATGTTCCCGGAATGATCAAATTGGGACTTAAAGGAGTTGATCTTGAGGAAAGTGGGAGATAGTGCCGCTATCTTTGGAGATAACGACACTATATTATGAAATTGTGTTACCCCACAATCGTGGAGATAGCGACGCCATCTTAAGAGATAGCGCTGCTATCTGACGCTGTTTGCACAAAACCCTAGATATCGAGTTTTGGGTTGTACTTAATGGCTCTAAACCCTAGGAGCCGTCATTTTCCTCCATTACAGCCCATAAAACTCTCTCACTCCGAACCACGACCTTTTTTGGTGATTCATTTATGGAACTTTATAAGTGTAAAGCTTCTGCTTTTTATTGTTCTAAGCTAGATCTTGTTGTATAAGTTGCATTTGATGGTATATAATGGAGAAATGGTCACTTTCTAGTGTTGTTCATGGATTGGAATGATAAATGTCTAAACTTTATGTCCCTAGAGCCTTCCTTGGAGTTTTGAACTGATTTTGGGGGTAAGCCAAGCTCCCTTGAGTGATTAAGAATGAATTGTTTAACTTTTGGACATAAGTGTGAGATTTAACATGCATGTCAAGAAAGTTTGGATTTTTATGGAATTTCAGAGCTTTTGGACGAGTCCTGGAGAGTATTAGTCCATGGCTTAATGGTTTAAGTGCTTAATGAAGTTTTGGAAAAATTCTTCAATAGCGATGCTATCTTGGGGAGATAGCGGCGCTATCTGGCCGTTGAATTTTGACCTCTAACTTTTATCGGTTGACTTTTTGGTCAACTTGGATGGTTTAGAGATTTGGACCGTATGATCGGTTTTGGGGTCTTCCAGATTATTGATTTACAACTTTGTGATAAGTTAGGAGTTCATGCTGTTTAGCGTGTGAGGATATCATACGCTTGTGGCTTGAGGTTGCGGGTCAGGTGAGTTTTCTCACTATACTATGGGTAATATCACATGCGTAGGTAGCCTTACTTACTATGTGTAGTATTGTGTCTTTAGATGGGTGTGTCTTAAGTTATTTGATTGTATGTTGGTAATAGAAACCTGGTGGGTTAGGCTGTATGCTTAGGCTTATGTGCTTATATGTGTTAGTCGTTTGATTCATTCTGGCGACTGAAGAATTAATGATGGCGGATCGGGGCAAGCTCGAGAGCCGGACGGATCGGGGCAAGCCCGAGAGTCCAAAGAATGAGTTGATTAATGGCGGATTGGGGTAAGCTCGATGACCTATATGAATATTCTTTATGTGATGGATCGTGTGGTATTTTGGGAAACTCATTAAGCTTTGTGCTTGCTCTTTCACCCTAAATGTTTTTCAGGTATTTACTGGCTTGAGCTCGGAGCACGGTGCGACTGTATCGCATCTGAGATTTTGGTACTCAACTATTGCGCTGGATAATGTTTGTAACTGTTTTGATAAACTCGGTTTTAATGAATAAATTATTGTAATTAAATCATATGACTTTATTTCCAACCTGTTTTATGTATATCAACCGCCTTTTAAAAATGAAAATTTTACCCTAGGATTTGGGGCGTTACAAAAACACATAATTTATGTAGCACCCATGAGTTTCAAAATACATATTATAGACAACAGTTTTGTCTATTTTGAAATACCAATTTCAAAAAAAAATCTTTGAGAATTTATGATTTTTTACAATATTATTAACAGTGTTGTAGGTGTAATATCTGTCTATCTATGTTATCTTCAAACACACTTTCTACACGTGTTCAATTAAAAGAACTCCTCTGACAAGTTATTAGAGTACTTTGTACTAGAGGTTCTTGGAATCGAGATCAATGACAGTATGCATTATATATCTTCACATTGGTTAAATTATAATATAGTTTTACTGTAACATATTATAATTATGATATAATACAATTATAGTAATTGGGGATGATGATTCAAGTTAATTATTGGTTTGGGAAGTTATAAACATGGGAAATTAATGCAAATTGTAAGTATGCTTTAAATGTACATTGAAGGTAAGAACTATGTTTTGGACAAGTTGTAATATGCATTATGATGAAAATGGTGTAAATAATATGTTTTTGTACAAGAAATGGACAAAACCCCAAATTGTGTTGTTATTTTGCAATAAAGTGGGACAAAGAGAGAATTTGGAGAAATGATGAGGAAAATAAGGAAACAAGTTGTAGAAACATTTATGAACACCAATATTTTGTTATGGAACTTGGGAACTTAGTGTTTCGAGACTAGAAAAGTAAAGTACCATCTTTTGCTAAAAGATGAAAAGATATGGAAAAACCTTAATTAGTTATTATCAATCTTTACATGTAAACACGATTGAGGCATTAAGAAGAAGTTTCTTTTGTGTGTTTATATGTCTCTAAAGTATAAATAAAATGAAATATGATTAATAGGGTTAGTTAAGAAAAATGGCAAAGAAGTAGGGTTATCGACATTAGTATACGGACCAAATACCCATCGAACAAAAATCGTATGGATTAAGCGACTTGACAGAAAATGGTACTCGGTTACACGATATGTACAAACCATACATGTCTCGCCTTAGGTGGTACGTGACAACGCCTAGTAATATCACATATTTTAGTCGTTGTTGAGCCCTATTCTTAGTGAAATTATATCATATATATTGTGGTATTCTCACTTTTCGTGCCAGTACTTGTTTGGAAAGAAATAATGAAAACAGGGACTAAAAGCGAGCAATTTGGAAGAAGTTTGAAGATCAAGGCAATATCAGGAAAATACGTACGCGCGCCACGAAAATCCTCAATACGCGACACGGATATAAGGCGGTGGAACAAATTCAAATTCCGAAGAAACTGGGATAAACCCCTACGCGCAACGCGGAAACCATAAAAGCGCGGCGTGGCTGCAGGAATTTAGCAACTATAAATAGAGGTTTTTTCAGCCGAAAACCCTAGCAAAGACCTGGTGAAAAATCGACCTCAAGGCTCTTTGACTCCGAGATTAAGCTTCAGCAACTCCATATTTGGTATTTCTATGTTTTAGAATTTATTTTCATTTAGCTAGATAGTTGGTAATCATTGGCTAGTATCTTTGGGAGTGACAACCACTGATATTTGGCTTTAGTTTATGTTTTTGAATTGTTTTGTTACTGTTTGTATTGTTGGATCTGAGTTTGGTTTATAATAATCATTTGGTTACAAGTAATTGTTGGTTTTCGGTGTTTTATGATTGTTATTGGATTGTGCATGTTTGGATTGTGTTTGGATGCTTGTTTAACCTTGATTGGACTGATTTCCCTTGCTGATTTCAGTGACCAAGTAGGGTTAGATTTTGGGTTTGAACTTTAGTTATTGGTTTAGTTTATGCCTTGTTTATGTTTGTTTGGATACCTTTGCTTGCTTCTGAATTGGAGATGTACTTCTGATTTCAGTAAGTAACTAGGTTTGTTTGGAAGTTTTAGTTTAGTTTATGCTTGTTTGGAATTGTGTTGACTTATGTTTTCTGGGTTTAGTAGTCAAAAGCTTAGAAACTAGGTCCTCTGACTATAGCGTGACACTATAGTTGGTAATCTGTCACCTGTCTTGACCACGTAACTCCTGCGGATCGACCCTGACTACCACTGTGCTAGTGTGTGTTAGGTATTTCTCTTATTTTTGACCGCACGACGACGCTGGGATGTCAAATTTTGGCGCCGTTTCCGGGGAGTTGTGATATTAAGATTAGGTGATTTGTAGGAATTTTAGTTTCTGAATTTTTGTGAGTTTCATTTGGTTAGTATTTTGCTTTTTGATTTTTTTAGGCGTGTTGCACTAGTGCATGCGTACCCGCAGGGGTGAGCAAGTATCCCCTTTGCGTTTTGACCCTAAGATTGAGTGAACTGCGTGCAAAATCCGTGCACGTAGGCGTTCCAATATCATGAGTTTTAGTAACATCAGTAGTAGTCCAGAGCATGTTGCCCAGGAACCCTCGGGTGAGGCAATGGGGATGTCATTTATTCCCCCGGTTTCGGAGTTTCATTTAGGGAGCACGAGTGTATCTGGTGGTGCAGTTTCAACCCCTGCACCTATACCATCATGTACTCCACCATCGATTCCACCATTTCAACCTGTATTCCAACCACAATCCACAAACCCATTTACATCTGCCATGTCCTAGGGAGCGCCGACCCGTGATGGCACCCCAGTATCTAGACAGCAGTCACCCATTTCACAACCATTTTCACAACCACAACCAGTACTTTTTAAACCTCAAACCACATTCCAACCTACACAACCACAACAATACCAGCAACCTCCTCAGCAAAAGTACTAGTATCAAGAGGCAGAGGAGAGATACGATGAGGAAGATGAAGGATGGGTTCCACAAGCACCACAGCAGCCATGGAACCGAGGTCGAGGACCTCCAAGAAGAGCACAGCAACATCAACCACTACAAGGTCAGCAAGGATATAACGATCATCACTTCTACGGTAATCCTGCTCAACCTTTATATTTTGCACAACAGAGGAGGCAATCGGTTGCATCATACTTCCAGCCACGGGAGTATGATGACTCATCGCCAATTTATATTCCTGACAATCAAGTAGAAATAAGGCCTCAATTGTTAGGGATATTACCGGAGTTTAGGGGGTACAAGCAGGATGACCCATACAATCATTTGTATGAATTTATAGCGATTGCAAATGCTAACACCCCTAGGAATACTAATAGGAACATCTTTAGGCTTAGGTTATTCCCATTCACTCTTAAAGACAAAGCCAAATATTGGTTTACATCTTTACCATCAAATAGCATCACCACTTGGGACCAACTCAAGGCCAAGTTCTTACAAGAATTCTATCCGGTGAGCAAGACGACGGAGATTAGGAGGGTTATTCAGGACTTCCAGCAAAAACCAAGAGAAGCTTTCCACGAAGCATTTGATCGGTTAAATGAGTTATTGCGATCCTGCCCGCACCACGAAGTTCCCAAATGGCAGTTAGTGAAATTGTTCTTTGAAGGAGTCAGCGAAACACATCAAGCAATGATAAATGCCTCGTCAAGTGGGACATTTATGTGGCAAGACCCAGAAGAGGCTTGGCAGTTCTTGGAACAATTAAGCAATGGCTCCAAAGCAAATTTTTTTGTACGAGAAAGACTGTAGGCACAACAGCAGTAGTGGGAGCTGATGCCGATTGGAAGAAGGAGGTAAAAAAGGAAATAAGCGAATTAAATAAAAAGTTTGACAGGCTTATGTCTACGCTGCAAAATGGACCTCCAGGTCAACCACAAGGAGGTCAAGGAGGACCAAAAACTCAGGAAGTGAATCAAGTTTATGGCCAGGGTCAAGGTCAGTACAACAATGGACGACCCTACAAACCGTATAATCAAGGGCAGCAACAGAATTACAATAACCAGAGGCAGAATAACTACCAAGGCCAATCATCTAATCAGTCTAAGCCATACCAGCCCACAAACAATAATGGAAATGCGAGTGGGAGTGGTAGCAACCATAATAATAGGGGGCCCAACACTGCTGTCAACAATGCCCCAGGAACTCAAGAAGATTTTGTTGCAAAAATGTACGAAATGTTCAGTGCTACTCAGCAGCAGTCTCAAGCTAACGCAAAAGCTATCGCTAACATGGAAAGGCAAATTGGACAAATGGCCGAGGATCAGCGAAAAAGAGACAACGAAAAACTGCCAAGTGCCACGGAAGTTAATCCAACCCATAATCAGCGAGCCGGGAAGGAACACGTTAATAATGTCAAGGCTGAATGGAGAAAGGTCACCTTGGAGGACTTATTAGATTCAGGAAGTGAGGCAGAACTTGAGAAAAAAGAAGAAGTACAGGAGAAAGCGAAGATTAAAGAGGAAGGAATGGAAGAAAAGGAAATTCCTGTTGAGGAGGGAACTCAACCAAAAAGTGGACAAGGAAGTCCAGGAAGAAAAGCAGTCGACAATAGCAGGAATCAAGCAAAGAAAGAAAGATAAGAAAGGGAAGAAAAAACAGGAAGCGCCTAAAACGATAGGGCCATTGATGAACCAACCTCTGTGGGATGAACTTAAGGACGCTCCTGAGGATACTAGAATTCTTCAGGAAATGTGCGAGAGAAATGAAAAAAGTAAGATTCCCACACCGGACACCGTTAGATTGACAATTAAGGCAAGTGAGGCACTGTTGGGAACACTGCCCAAAAAAGAGAAGGATCCTGGATCACCATTGATCACTACTACTGTAGGAGATGTGGTCATTCGGAACACCTTGCTGGACTTGGGAGCAAGTGTAAATGTGCTACCGGGGGTACTTGTATGATAAGTACAAGAATGAAGAATTAGAGCCAGCAAAGATCGTACTGCAACTGGCTGACCAGTCAACAAAGGTATCCCGAGTAAAATTGACCAATGTCATAGTAAAGGTTGGGGACTTATTTTATCCTGTAGATTTCCTAGTCATGGAGTATGAAAGTTTGGAGGACACGCCTGCACTCATATTAGGACGCCCATTTCTGGCTACGGCTGGCGCCGTGATTGACTGCAAGACGGGAGATGTGGACATCTCCTTTGGGACGCGAAAAAGAAGGCTGAATATGTTTGGAAGCCCTGTGTCTTTACCTCTAGGGAACGATGATAAGCAATTGGACAGAAGTGTGCTAATGGAGCCTGGGATTAGGAACAAAGGGAAAATATGGACGCGAACGGGAGAAGGAGGAAAAGAGGAGATTTTAAAGGAAGCAAAGGATCACCCGTTGTCCACTATTGACAAGGAGCAGCTGCTGGATATGATGGAAATGCTAGAGGCAAGACACCAGCAGTATGAGAAAGAATCAAGAGAAAGGGAAGCAAAAGTCTTCAAGCTTCTGGAATCGCAGCAGCAATGGATTAGTGGAGTGAGTGATAGGATGACTCAACTCACATCCTTAATGTCAATGATGGCCCATAATTTCATACCGGAGTTCAAGCAGATGTCATCAGGAGTTCAAGAAAAAGAAGAATAGGAGTAGGAACGCTACGTCTGGCTGAAGACGTTAAACTTAGTGCTTGTTGGTAGGCAACCCATCTTTTCATAGGTTATGACTGTATTCTTAGGAGTAATTAGGAAAATATCATCATTAATTGCAGGTACAAGTGGTCCAAGGCAAGTGTGGGGTCGTGTGAAGAATTTGGAATTTTTAATGACCGCGCCGCGGGATCGTAAACCAACCCGATGCGCAGGGGTTGATTTGGGGACACGCGCGTCGCGGTTTGTTCATTTGCACGCTGCGGGAATTGATCGGTCGGAATTATTTGATATTAAGGTAAGCCGCGACACTATTCACACACACACACACGCCTCGGAGCTCTGATCAACAAAAATTTCTCGTGTTTTTTCTTGCTCATTTCATTCCTACTACTACGGTACGTCATTCTAACTAGCTTTTACTTGTTAAAACTAGCGATTAGGTGGTTAATTTGGTTGATTTCTCCAAAAACTTCAAAACTTAGAAATCGCCAATGCTGACTCATAGGGTGTTTATTTTGCCAAATAGAGACCCTAGATGAGTTAGTCGGCACTTAGGCTACCTTGTAGTGCATTTGGATTGAGTTTAAACAGGTTAAAACTCGATTTGGGTTTGGATTTTGGAAACAGTCGCTCGGCGCGACGCGCCTGGTTCTTGGGCCGCGTCGCGGTGCGGTGGGGAAGAAAAAGGACTAAAATTGCAAAAAAAAAAAATTTCTTTTATGCAGATGTCATTCAGATTAGACCACCAGTTCCTCCAGTTCCCCGCTGAGCTGGATAGCTCAGCCGAGTATATTTCACGGAGAAACGCCCTCATTGGTCGCCGGGTTCTCGAGGCGACAGTCATCGATCGAGACATTCTACGAGACGCGGGGCTCTGGGGTGAGATCGAGCCATTTTTGCACCGCACATGGGCCGATGGAGAGGCCCGGTTCACTTGTCGCGGCTGGGACAGACTCATGGCTACCGAGGAGGACACCGTATATACCGAGCTTCTGTTGGAGTTCCTATCTACTGTCCGTTTTGCACCGGGATCCCAGGAGGCCCGTTCCAGGCTTGTACGGTTCAGACTAGGGGGTGTGCACTGGGAGTGCAACCTCCGGGAGTTCGGAGGCGTACCGGTATATACACGGAGGCGGACCTACAGCACTGCCACTTCACGCAGTTCCTTGCGGCATGCATTCAGGGGCAACCCGAGAGGGCTGCCAATATGGAGGTTTGGACACCGCTGTCCAATGTATTCTACGAGGCAGGGACATCCAGAGAGCGTCATCTTCACGACCCACTTCATCGACTCATGCACCGGATCGTCTCCACCTCCATCATGCATTGGGAGGGGGGCGAGAAGGTGTTCGGCGAGGACATGACATATCTCTGGGTCCTCCTTGACCCCTCCAGGTTCCTTCACCTCTCGTTCGCCCTAGCCATCGCCCTGTCCACCCGTGCGACGGGTGCATCCGCCATCAGTCCCCTGGGCCGTGGATATTTCAACACCCGCTTGGCCCGTTCGTACCGGATTCTTACTGCTCCGGTTGTGGCATCCTTGACCGCTATAACTCCAATTCGCACTACAGCGCGAGCCCTGGAGAAGATGGGGCTGATTGAGCAGCAGCGCCCGGGCCAGTTTGTGAGGGTGGCGACTGAGGCACCCCAGGACCCCCTGCCAGCGTATGCTCAGCCAGGTAGGAGACGCAGGAGGCAGGAAGCTCCAGCAGATCCAGCGCCACCACAGCCACAGCAGGAGGAGGTGACAGAGATGAGGCGACTGCAGGACCGAGTCGCCAGGATGGAGGACCAGCTGGAGTGGATCGGGGAGGTACTTTTGGAGTTAGCCACACGACAGGGACAGCGCCCCCGACCATTCCCAGTCCGAGCACATGATCATGAGGCTGGTTCTTCCAGGCCACCAGGTGGCGATTGATGTATTTTTTCTTTTTCTTTTTGTGGATATATGTACTGTACCTATGAAACTACTTCTTTTTAGTTGTTTATGTTTCTATTTGTTTAGTCTGTTTGCATTTGATGTTTTTGTTGAGTCATGCATGTTATACCAAAAAATGGGAGGAGTTGTTTCAAGCAAGTGTGGGGTCACCGTGCCCCCTCCACTTGTCTTGACTACCGGCGTATTCACTGTTGCGCTACAACTCCAGAACGCGAAATCGAGGACCTTTTTGTTCGTAATTTGTACCTGTGATACCGAGTACCAACCAAGCGATCTACCGTCCAAAGGGGTAACTCTTTCTCCCTTGTTTTAAATAGTTTTTGTACAACGGGGACGTTGTACGATTTTAAGTGTGGGGTGTGGACGGTCGAAAGAGTAACTTTTTGAAATTTTTGCAGAAATGACTGATTTTCAAAATTTTTAGCAACTTTTTCAAAATTTTTATTAGATTATTATTTTGAAATGAATAGTTTGTAATTGTTTATAGAATTAGTATTTTTCGAGAGATACTATTTAGTTGTGATCATGCTATTAGTTGAGTTAAATAAGTTGAGTTTTAGGAGTTAGAAGATTGGACTGTTTTAGGATTGGAATTTAGGAAGGAACTGTCAATCAGTGGCCTTTGTTGTTCGAGCCGGTAGGTCCGAAAAGGGTGGCCTCGAAGAGGCATTTATGCATCTTACCACCTAAGATCGTCTGGTCTGGGATGGTATTTTCGAAAGCTCGTTACATGAACAACATCGAAAGTCGTGGACACTTCTTTTATGGCCTTTAGAATCTGAATGAGTATGTACACTTCATTGTGGACATAAAATTTGTAATCAAGGGTTCTCTAGAAAGCTATGAATTCCAAAGAACATTCCGATTATGTTTTCACAAACTATTCCACTCTGACTCATAAGGCAATAAGCTTTGAAACTGAACACAGTACAAAATTGTTTGAGTCTTAGTTAAAATCTATTAAAAACTCTCTTGCTTGGGGACAAGCAAGGCACAAGTGTGGGGTGTTTGACAACGCCTAGTAATATCACATATTTTAGTCGTTGTTGAGCCCTATTCTTAGTGAAATTATATCATATATATCGTGGTATTCTCACTTTTTGTGCCAGTACTTGTTTGGAAAGAAATAATAAAAACAGGGACTAAAAGCGTGCAATTTGGAATAAGTTTGAAGATCAAGGCAATATCAGGAAGATACGTATGCGCGCCGCGGAAATCCTCAATGCGTGACGCGGATATAAGGCGGTGGAACAAATTCAAATTCCGAAGAAACGGGGATACGCCCCTACGCGCGACGCGGAAACCATAAAAGCGCGGCGCGGCTGCGAGAATTTTGCAACTATAAATAGAGGCTTTTTCAGTCGAAAACCCTAGCAAAGACCTGGTGAAAAATCGACCTCAAGGCTCTTTGACTCCGAGATTAAGCTTCAGCAACTTCATATTTGGTATTTCTATGTTTTAGAATTTATTTTCATTTAGCTAGATAGTTGGTAATCATTGGCTAGTATCTTTGGGAGTGACAACCACTGATATTTGGCTTTAGTTTATGTTTTTGAATTGTTTTGTTACTGTTTGTATTGTTGGATCTGAGTTTGGTTTATAATAATCATTTGGTTACAAGTAATTGTTGGTTTTCGGTGTTTTATGCTTGTTATTGGATTGTGCATGTTTGGATTGTGTTTGGATGCTTGTTTGACCTTGATTGGACTGATTTCCCTTGCTGATTTCAGTGACCAACTAGGGTTAGATTTTGGGTTTGAACTTTAGCCAGTGACTGTTCAGTTGGACCTTAGTTATTGGTTTAGTTTATGCCTTGTTTATGTTTATTTGGATACCTTTGCTTGCTTCTGAATTGGAGATGTACTTCTGATTTCAGTAAGTAACTAGGTTTGTTTGGAAGTTTTAGTTTAGTTTATGCTTATTTGGAATTGTGTTGACTTATGTTTTCTAGGTTTAGTAGTCAAAAGCTTAGAAACCAGGTCCTCTGACTATAGCGTGACACTATAGTTGGTAATCTGTCACCTGTCTTGACCACGTAACTCCTGCGGATCGACCCTGACTACCACTGTGCTAGTGTACGCCTTCATAATGGGCGATTACATGTACCCGAATCAGTATTATGAGTATTATGAAAATCCGGCCGACACCTATTACGAGGATGATTGCTACAATGGATCATTCGATGACAATGGATGGCGGACCGAGGAGTCATCTCAAGCTGAGAATCTTGCAACTCGGGCCCAACTTTGGGTACTCATGTATAACACCTACCAAGTGCAGAAGGACCAGGCTGATGCTCTTGAAAGATTGCAAGTTTCATTAGATAAGTTAGAGAAAAGTTGGAAATATCCACCACCCTCGCCAGAACCTAAGGCGAGTGATTTTAATACCAATGATATGGTGTGTGAACCTGCAGCACCTGAGCATGTGATGGAAGGGCATACACCTTGGGAAAGTCAAGAGACCATTGAGAGGGTCGAAAATGTTGTTGAGGAAGAGGTTGTAGGTGACAATGCTTCCCCTGACTCAACAGCTTTTGATGTTTTTGAAAATGTTGATAATATTGATCTGGTGATGAGTGAATCCATACCATCACCAGACAATTTGGTTGAGGAGGATGTTGTGGAGGGGGCTGTAAGTGACAGTACAGATCCCAGCCCAACAATTCCCGAAATTGTTGAAGTTATTGATACTTTTGAGGGAGGGGCGTAGATGACAATACTACCCCCGACCCTTTACTTTTTGAAAATTTTGAAAGTAAGGATCTGGTGATGGGTGACTTTATACCACCACCAGATGAAACCAGTCGCTCGCTCTTGGTCCCGATCCACCTGTTGGACGATGACCAAGAAGACGATGCCGACGAGTTGGTCTTTGAAAATAATAAACATGAATTCTTTGGCACTCATGATCCATTCATGAATGGAAAATTAGATGTGATCAATACCATCGAGGTGGATATATGGAAGCATCCCGATATGTTGCCTTCCGATCCCATTCGATTGAAAAACCTTTATTGGTACTGCAAGCCAAAATTGCAAACTGAAGATAGCACGCGAGACGCAAGCAAAATGAAATCTGCAAAACAATTACTGGGAGAGGCACTGGGCGCGCTTCATGTCAAGCCTGTGAGCTTGAAGAGATACAGAAGGAAGGACCGAGCTTGGAGGTTTAAAGCTATTTCTAAGCATTCGCATGAAATAATCAGAAAACGACAACCAGGCAGCAGCAGAGGAACCAGCAAACCGTTTAATCCGGGGAAATTGGAGTATGGAATCAACGAAGGGACGGTGATGACTGGAAATCAGCGGAGTCAAATGGCGTACGATCCACCGTAGCCGCAGAAAGACGGTCCAGCTAAAAGACCGAACAAAGAAGCGCTTTCGGGAGGCAACCCGGCATTTCGATAAGTATTTTTAATTTTTGCTTTTTAGTTTTTAGTTTTTATTTTGTCAAAATATCTCTTGGAAAATTTTTCAAAAGGACATGGCATGGCCCGAGTGTGGGGTGGTCGAACGGGATTTTAAAATAAATGAAAAACAAAAAAATTGGAAAAATCGAAGATAGAGCCGCTATCTTTAATGATAGAGGCGCTATCTTTGGGTGGGCCGCGATTCTGGTTTAAACCCGAAATAGAGCCGCTATTTTCCAAACCCCCCTCCCATTTTCGCGACTGTTAACGCCGACCACGACCAAAACCGCCGGATTTTTATTGTTTTTGCGCAATTGTTTCGACCAAGTTCTGATTAAACATCAAAGGTATGTTTCTAACTCATTGCTTCTGCCTTTTATCGCAAATGTAGCATGAATTGAGGGTTTCTGGCCGATTTTTGGGGTTCGGCTATCGAACCCTTCAACCTCAAATCGGTCGATTTTAGTGGTGTTTTTCGTGAATGTGAAGCTTAGGGTTTGCTAGTCGGACCTTTAGCAACATGTTGGTACAATCAATTTAGCAAAAACATGCAAAAATCATAAATTTGTGAATTAGGGCTCGATTTTAGTGTTCTTCGGCTTTTTGCTCAATTTGGTGAACTTGTAGCTTAAGTTGTTTGAAATTGACAGAGGGCTTTTGTTAATGGTTAGTATAGGATGCTATTGGCATGTTTAATTTGATAAAAACAGGTCGGATTCGAAATCAAGAAATCTAGGGTTCATAATTAGGGGTTTTTGACCCAAATGAGAAATTAGGGCAATTTTAGCTTGTTTTTCTGAAATTAAACTTAGGGCTTTTACTAGTCACTAGTTTAGGAACATATTGGTATGATCAATTTGAAAAACGGACTAAAATGGAAAAATCGAAAAGTTTGGGGCTGCGTTCGTCAGCAACGAAACTGATCTTTTGATCAGTGACGCTACTGATGTCAGGGACCAATTTTGCAACTATTTCTCATACTTGTGCACTTGGTTTGTTCTTGATTAATTTTTGCAGATGGCTCAACAACCACAAAGGAACCGCGCTCCCGTCCCAATTACTGATTTGTCACGACATGCATTCCTGCAGTTCCCAGAGGACGACCCCGCTACTCCGGGTTATCGGAGACGATTAGCGATCATGTCCGCCAGAGAGATCGAGGTAGCACCCACTCTGGGCCGAGATTTTTTGATGGCCTGCGGACTACAGGCCCGATTGGCGCCGCATTTGGTTCGTACATGGACCAGTGATGACCGCACGCACATCTTCATGTGTGGAGGATGGGACCGACTGATACCTGCTGGAGAGACGATCTATAGAGAGCTCATTCTAGAGTTCTATTCGACGTGTACCTTCGGTCCTACGCACCAGGATCCGCTACAGCAGAGACTATACTTCAGACTTGGCGGAGTTCACCGAGAGTGCTCGGTCGGGGAGTTGCGTACGTATATATACACACGAGAGGAGATGGCCAGCCCTCATTTCGGTCCATTCCTGGCTGCATGCCACACCCACTTTCCTGACAGAGTCTCTCACGCAGCCGTCTGGGCTGCCGTTAGCATTTTCGAGTACGATCCTGCGGAGAACCGCGAGAGCAGGATCCGTTCCCCAGTGCACCACCTGCTTCATCGGATCGTGGCCCTCACTGTTGCTCACCGCAAGGGCGGTGAAAAGATACCAACGACCGACATGTTTCCTCTGTGGGGTATCATCAACCCCACCCAATTTGTACATCTTTCACGCTTGTTGGCCGACTTCATGGTCAACAAGGGTAAGGTGACGCAAGGAGCCAGCCCACTGGCCGGGGGGCATTATATTACCAGATTGGCTGAGTCTTACGAGATTTTGACGGCTGATGTGAGGGGACTATTAACCTCATATCGGCCTAGATCGATGGGGGCTGCCTTTCTGGTGACGATGGATATAGTTACACCTGTTGGAGGTCTTTACTACATAGCAGCATATAGAGCAGCGGATGTACCCGAGCAGCAGGCTCACCAGGATGAGGAGATGGAGGCTGACATCGAGGGAGTCGAGGCACCAGTGATACACCCAGAGGCTCGCACTCCACGAGGACAGAGACGAAGGAGAGAGCCATCTCAGGCTCAGCGAGACCAGGAGCCGGCAGGCAGGGAGGATGGATTGGACGCGAGGCTCACCAGGATTGAGACTGCCCAGGCTGCACTGGCAGTCGGTTAGGCAGAGATTCGAGCCGATATACGACGACTGGAGAGCATCATTTTGAGGCATTTTGGGGCACCGACTGGTGGAGATGACGGAGCAAGACCATCTGGGACGCATCATGATTCTGAGTGATATTTTCTTGTACCTTTTTATTTCTTCTTTTTATTTTTAGTTTAGCTTTTTGTATTTAATTTCTTATGTCTGTAATTAAACTTAACATCGTTGCATGATGTAACGCCCCAATTTCAAAAATTTTAAAAATCATTTATTACCAAGGTTCCAATAAAACATTTATTCCAAATCATAAAAACTGTTCAACATAATACTTAAATTAACAGCGGAAACATTTGAAAATACTATTATAGTTCATTGACATCAATCTCTTGAATGCGACGCGCTGCCGTCAAGCCTTGCCCTTCCCTTTATCATTTGAATTACCTGAAATGTTATAAAAACAACGGGTAAGCTTAAAGCTTAGTGAGTCCACAAGTTACCATACATGCCCACACATTAAACAACCCGTCCTCGAGAACGACCCGACCCTACCCGCTATACAACAGCTACGGGCGTCCATCATACAACAGCTATGGACACGGGAAGGTTCTACCCATCATACAACAGCTATGGGTTCCCGGTTATGGCCCAACCCATCATACAACAGCTATGGGACAAGGCAATAGTCCAACTCGCCATACAACAGCTACGAGGGGACACGTATCAGTACTGAGCCCAACAATAAATAACCACAGATATAGAGCAAATCATATAACTGTAAATAACATACAAGATGCCTAGCATGCAACATCATATAGTAAGGTGAGGATACTCACCTGATTCGAAACCGCACAGATATACTTTAATATCTCCACTAGCTCGTCCACACACCTATATCCCACATATACAACTTGTCAAGCACTGACTAAACTTCTATAGACTTGCCTAAAGGTCAGACCCAACGTTTACCACCAAACCAGGGTCGAAACCAGACGCCTCTGCTTCAGAAAACTCCCAAAAACACGAACCCTAGGGCTGGGTCCCTTTATATAGGCGTTTAAATCCGAATTAGGGTTTTTCACCTTAGAGGCGCACCGCGTCGCGGGTTCTGTAGAACAGCGCCGCGCGTACAAATTTCACGCGTTTCTGGATCCTTCCTAAAGCCGCGCCGCGGATTAGTCCGAGCCGCGACTCGGCGGAACGGGTCTTACAATTCTCTCCCCACTTAACTGGATTTCGTCCCCGAAATCCGCGCCGGTAAATAATTTTGGATAATGCCTCCGCATTTCCTCCTCCGGTTCCCAAGTCCACTCGGACCCTTTTCGATGCTGCCACTGAACCTTAACTAATCCTATTGTTTTATTTCGTAAGGTCTTTATATTCCTTTCAATGATGGCAATTGGTCGCTCCACATAATTTAGGCGTTCGTCTAATTGAATATCCTCCAAAGGTACTATTGTAGATTCCTCAGTAATGCACTTCCTGAGCTGCGAAACGTGGAACGTGTCGTGAATCTGACTAAGCTGCTCGGGCAGCTCCAACCGGTAAGCTACCTTACCTACACGGGCGACAATTCGATATGGTCCAATATACCTAGGGCCAAGCTTTCCTCGCTTCCTAAAACGAATAACTCCCTTCCAAGGTGACACCTTAAGAAGAACATAATCCCCAATTTGAAACTCGAGATCGGACCGTCGCCTATCCGCATAACTTTTCTGTCGACTTTGAGTCGTTAACAATCTCTCCCGAACCTTCTGAATTAACTCAGTTGTCTTGAGCACCACCTCAGTACTACCCAATACCTGCTGGCCAACCTCGCCCCAGCAAATAGGTGTCCGACATTTCCTTCCATACAACATTTCAAAGGGAGCCCTGCCAATGCTCGCGTGATAACTGTTATTGTAAGAAAACTCAGCTAAAGGGAGATGGGAATCCCAACTCCCGCCAAAATCGATGACACATGCTCTAAGCATATCCTCCAGCGTTTGAATCGTCCTTTCACTCTGCCCATCCGTCTGAGGATGATATGATGTGCTGAAATGAAGGCGAGTGGCTAATTCCTCATGAAACTTCTTCCAAAACCTTGACGTAAATCGAACATCCCGGTCGGATATCACCGAGACCGGTATACCATGCCGAGAGATAATCTCATCTACGTAGACCTTAGCCAACTCCTTTGCAGAGCAAGTCTCTTGGATGGGGAGGAAATGAGCACTTTTAGTCAACCTATCCACGATAACCCAAATAGTGTCCATATATCGAGGGGTTCTTGGCAACTTCATGATGAAATCCATTGTGATATGCTCCCATTTCCATTCTGGGATCTCAAGAGGCTGCAATCTACCATGAGGCCGTTGGTGCTCTGCCTTGACCTTACGACAGGTCATGCATCTTTCGACAAACCAAGCTACTTCCCTCTTCATTCCTGGCCACTAATAATATTCGCACAGATCCCTATACATTTTAGTTGCTCCAGGGTGAATAGAGAACTTGGATTTATGTGCCTCCTCCAATAGGGTTTGACGAACCCCGCCAAACTTCGGTACCCAAATCCTCTCATGACAAGTTAACAAATCCCTACTATCCTTGACCATAGCTGCCAACTGTCCCACAATTCTTTCACCTTTTTGATTTTCGCTCTTGCTTGCTTCCACCTGGGCTTTCCTAACCAGCTCAAGCAGCGGTGTCACAATTGTCATCCTTAGACAAACGCCCCGAAGGGGTGCACCCGAAGCCTTACGACTTAACGCATCCGCTACCACATTGACCTTTCTAGGATGGTAGTGTATCTCACAATCATAGTCTTTCAATACATCCAACCATCTTCTCTGTTTCATATTGAGGTTTGCCTGATCCACCATGTACTTCAAACTCTTGTGGTCCGTGAAGATGGTGCACTTCACTCCATACAAATAGTGTCTCCAAATCTTGAGAGTGAAGACCACCGCTCCCAATTCTAAATCATGAGTAGGGTAGTTAGCTTCATGGGGCTTCAACTGTCGCAAGGCGTAAGCAATCACCCTGCCTCGTTGCATCAAGACTGCCCCCAATCCCGAGATAGATGCATCGCAATAAACTACCATGTCCTCTATGCCTTCAGGCAACGTCAAAACCGGAGCTTCACACAATTTCCGCCGCAAAGTCTCAAAAGCCTGCTGCTGCTCCTCACCCCACCGAAAAGCAGTGTTTTTCTTAGTTAGCCGAGTCAAAGGTACCGCAACCTTTGAGAAGTCTTGGATGAAACGACGAAAATAACCAGCCAGACCCAAGAAACTTCTAATTTCAGAGGGAGTCTTCGGAACCTCCCACCGCATCACGGCCTCCACCTTAGCCGGGTCTACCATGATTCCTTGCTCGTTAACGATGTGACCCAAAAACTGAACCTCCCTCAGCCAAAAGTCACACTTGGATAGCTTTGCATAAAGCTTCTCCTTCCTTAAGGTTTCTAACACTTCCTTTAAGTGTTGTTCATGTTGCTCCCTGCTCCGAGAGTAGACTAAGATGTCGTCAATGAAAACTATAACCGACCGATCCAACATCGGTCGACACACCCGATTCATTAAATCCATAAAAGCTGCAGGGGCATTGGTTAGTCCGAACGGCATCACTACAAACTCGAAGTGGCCGTACCTCGTCCTAAAAGCCGTTTTCGGGATGTCTTCCTCCCGTACTCGCATTTGATGGTATCCTGACCGTAAATCAATTTTTGAGAACCACGAGGTGCTCTGCAGTTGATCGAATAAGTCGTCGATGCGAGGTAATGGATATCGATTCTTCACCGTAAGCTTGTTCAGCTCACGATAATCTATGCACATCCTATTGGAACCATCCTTCTTCTTAACAAACAAAATAGGCGCTCCCCACGTTGAGCAACTGGGTCGAATAAATCCCTTATCTAATAATTCCCGAAGTTGAATAGACAACTCCAGCATCTCTGGAGGCGCAAGACGATACAGTGCTTTAGCTATTGGAGCCGCACTGGGAGTTAAGTCGATCTTAAATTCCACCTGTCTCTCTGGCGGTACGCCAGGCAGGTCCTCGGGAAACACATTAGGAAAATCCCGAACCACCGGTATATCACCTGCTTTCTGCTGTGGCTTCTTTTCTCGCGCGTCTAAAACATAAGCCACAAATCCCGAACCTCCATGCTGAAAATGTCTGCGTGCCCTAGCAGCTGAACAGAAAACTGCACCTCGATTCTTTCTCTCGCCCTGCACAACCAGCTCTCCCCCACTTGGGGTTTGAATCCACACTCGCTTGTTCTTACAATCGATCCATGATTCGTGCTGACCCAACCAATCC
Organism: Cichorium intybus; assembly: GCA_023525715.1. Taxonomy (NCBI): domain Eukaryota; kingdom Viridiplantae; phylum Streptophyta; class Magnoliopsida; order Asterales; family Asteraceae; genus Cichorium; species Cichorium intybus. Next base: position 51,280,028 of record CM042010.1, on the reverse strand, counting down.
ATATCGATGATGACTCGAGAGTCACTCAACGGTATAAGGATGAGATCGATCGAAAACTTTATTCCTTGAATCACTACTTCACATCCACGATAAACACTAGTCGCTTGCACGGTTTTATCATCCGCAATTTCTACTTCTAACGGCCGATGAAGAGTTCCTAAAGCAATACCGAAACTCTTTCCCAACGCGGCAGACACAAAAGAATGACTAGCACCCGAATCAAATAGTACAAAGGTAGGCATAGAGTTGACTAAGAATGTTCCTAATCAAAACATAATAGACACATTAAGTACATACACCACAAACACGAGGCAAGTAAAGAAAGAGTACCCGTGACGACGTCGGGCGCATCCTGTGCCTCCTCGGCGGTCATGACGAATGCTCGACCCTTGGTCTTAGGGGCTTCCCCTTTCCCCTGCCTACCATCGGTAATCCAGAGTGTAGTGGGTGTCGGATTCTGAACCACTCCCTGAGTCAGACGGGGACATTGGGCCTTGAAGTGGCCTACCTGATTACAATTAAAACAAATCTTGACCTCTTGCCGACAATCTTTAGCATAGTGGCCCTTCTTTCCACACTTATGGCATATTAACACCCAGCAACGCCCCTCATGATTCCTTCCACATTTACTGCATTTACCATGGCTCCTTTGCCATTGCTTTCCCTGATCTGACCCTCGAAATTTCTTCGACACCAGCTGAGTTTGAGTAGGCGCCGGACGCTTCTGCTTTTGTTGGGTTTCCAGTTCCAACTCTCGGGCCCGAGCGGCCGCGATCATATCAGTAAGAGTTTGGTGCCTAGCAGCAGACACAAATTCCCGAATGTCTGTCCGAAGCATCGCCAAGTATCGTGTCATCCTCATTCGCTCGGTCGCCGCAAACTCTGGACAGAAGAGTGCTCGTTCATTAAACTTTTTGGTGATCTCCGTCACCGTTTCAGTGGTCTGGGTCAGATTCAGGTATTCCTGCGCCAAGCGTTCCATTTCCACCTATGGAACATACTCCAGTTTGAACTGTTCCTTAAACTGCGGCCACATAATGGCATCCAACTGAGCAGGAGTGAGATCTTTCGTTCGTATTTCCCACCAATCTTTTGCACCCTCTCTCAGAAGATTCACTGCAAATGTTACCTTGGAGTTCTCAGGACACGAACAGGTGCGGAAGGCACCTTCTACCGCAGAAATCCACCGCATACTAACAATCGGATCCTTGCCCCCATCGAACATCGGAGGCGAACAAGCCGAAAAGTCCTTGTAACTTGCATCCCTAGCACGTGATGTGCCCTGAGTAGCCAGTCGCTCGTCGAGCATTGCCCATAGCTCAGCCTTAATCGTACCAAAGAACTGAGGTATCGCAGCCAACACTTCTCGCGAAACCTCCTCCGCTATCAGGTTGCGGAGATTTTCATCAGTCGGTCCTCCCCCACTCGAGGCACCCGCATCTGGTCCACCGTTACTTCGAGTGACTGCTATTCTGAAATGCGCAGCAGTTTCTAATATCAATACTCGGGTCACTCCTATCTACCCGACTACTTGACTTTCTAGCACTTTGGTTGACTACCCTTGACTCAAGCGTGAATCTTGTGCTTTCGGTAATACTGGCCTGGTACTACCTTCCACACCTATTCGCCCTTGTTCCAAGTTCGTCAATCATCCTCCTAAAATGTCACACGTACTAAACCATTTCCTATGACTCATGCTGTCATGCACCGTGGTTCCTAATCTTTTGATCTAACTCTCCATCTCACACGTGCCTAAGAGATCTACTGCTAATGTCGTCGAGTCGCCTCACGGACGCACAGCCGTATACAATCGGGAATAAGATAGACGTTTGAATATCTGATCCTACCCTAGAGTCACAACCAAACAAGGAACAGCCAGTAAGTCCAGACTAAAAATTCTTAGGCTATCTTACCCTAATTGCATATAACCTACCAGCATTAACTAAGCAACCTAACGACAGAGGCATAAAATTTCAAAGCAGCACATATGGCACAAAACAGTCTACAAAGTATATTATCCAGGCAACTTTACATTCTAGCACAATAAATTTTATAACATAACACAAACTTGGCATGGGTAATTGGGAATCACAAAACTTAAATGAGCTCGGCTGACGGGTCGCATCGCATCTTCTTTTACTTTAATTTAACCTTCCAAAAACATTTTCTTAACAAAATCGCTCAGTCCTAAGTTTGAGTTTGGATTCCCAATACAGTTCATCCAAATCCCTCAAACCAAGGCTCTGATACCAATTTGTAATGCCCCAATTTCAAAAATTTTAAAAATCATTTATTACCAAGGTTCCAATAAAACATTTATTCCAAAACATAAAAACTGTTCAACATAATACTTAAATTAACAGCGGAAACATTTGAAAATACTATTATAGTTCATTGACATCAATCTCTTGAATGCGACGCGCTGCCGTCAAGCCTTGCCCTTCCCTTTGTCATTTGAATTACCTGAAATGTTATAAAAACAACGGGTAAGCTTAAAGCTTAGTGAGTCTACAAGTTACCATACATGCCCACACATTAAACAAACCGTCCTCGAGAATGACCCGACCCTACCCACCATACAACAGCTACGGGCGTCCATCATACAACAGCTATGGACACGGGAAGGTTCTACCCATCATACAACAGCTATGGGTTCCCGGTTATGGCCCAGCCCATCATACAACAGCTATGGGACAAGGCAATAGTCCAACTCGCCATACAACAGCTACGAGGGGACACGCATCAGTACTGAGCCCAACAACAAATAACCACAGATATAGAGCAAATCATATAAATGTAAACAACACACACAAGATGCCTAACATGCAACATCATATAGTAAGGTGAGGATACTCACCTGGTTCGAAACCGTGTAGATATTCTCTAATATCCCCACTTAGCTCGTCCACACACCTAAATCCCACACACATACAACATATCAATTACTGACCAGGCTCTTACAGACCTGCCTAAAGGTTAAACTCAATATTTGCTATCAAACCGTGGTCAAAACTAAGTTCCTGGTCAAACAGTCGCTCGCCGCGGCGTGGCTCCTCATCCTACGCGCCGCGGCTATCATCGAATAAACACAGGGTTTCCACCGATTCTGCGCCGCTGACATAGCCAGTCCGCGTCGCGGCTCATAACATTCCAAAATGTTTTTAGCGTTTAACAGTGCATCAATCGGCTAGGGTTTCACTCTAAACCCTTCCTGAGATCAGAAACTACCCTAAGATCACTTCCTTAGGGACATGCAAGTCTATTCATGTCCTTAGTCTAACCCTAAGGGTTACAAGTCATCTAAGACTACTACTTAAGGGATAACACCATAAAAATGGGATAAACTGAAATATCAGAAGGTAGATCCTCTTACATTGCTTCTGGAAAACAGAGAAATGCACCCGATCGACTACAGCCTTTCCCCACGTTGTATTTCTTCCTTCAAACCTCCAAAGCCTTGGAACCAAAGAGTCTCTGCCGAAACCAGACGCCTCTGCTTCAGAAAACTCCCAAAAACACGAACCCTAGGGCTGGGTCCCTTTATATAGGCGTTTAAATCCGAATTAGGGTTTTTCACCTTAGAGGCGCACCGCGTCGCGGGTTCTTTAGAACTGCGCCGCGCGTACAAATTTCACGCGTTTCTGGATCCTTCCTAAAGCCGCGGCCGCGGATTAGTCCGAGCCGCGACTCGGCGGAACGGGTCTTACACATGAGTTAATATTTTTGTTAGTAGATTGCTATTACCTGCCAAACTGTGATTGTTGCACCAACTGAGGGAGCTGCATAACGCAAGTGTGGGGTCACCGTACCCCTGCACTTGCATCATGTCGGCGTGTTTACTGCTGCGCCCCGACTTTCGGATTTCATCATGAATGACGCGAACGATCGACCCTGCTACAGTATGATCCCGATAATCAAGCAATTCGACGTTCCTAAGGGGGTAACTCTTTCTCCCTTGGTTTGACATTTTTTATTTACAACAGGGACGTTGTACGGTTTTAGGTGTGGGGTGTGGACGGTCGAAAGTGTATTTTGGAAAATTTTGCGGGAAATGACTAGTTTTCAAAATTTTTAGCAATTTTTCAAAATTTTTAATAGATTGTAATGTTGAAACGAATAGTTTGTGAATGTTATAGCATTGGTATTTTTCAAGAAATACTATTTAGTTGTTATCATGCTATCTGTTTAGTCAAATAAATTGAGTTTTAGGAGTTAGAAGATTTGAGTATTTTAAGTTTGGAATTTAGGAAGGGACTGTCAATCAGTGGCCTTTGTTGTTCGAGCCAGTAGGTCCGAAAAGGGTGGCCTCGAAGAGGCACTTATGCACCTTACCACCTAAGATCGTCTAGTTTGAGATGGTATTTCTGAAAGCTCGTTATACGGACAACATCGAAAGTCATGGACAGTTCTTTAATGGCCTTTAGAATCTGAATGAGTATGTACACTTCATTATGGACAGAAAATTTGTAATCAAGGATTCTTCAGAAAGTCATAAATTCTAAAGAATATTCTGGTTATGTTTTCATAAACTATTTCCTCTAACTCTGGAAACAATAAGCTTTGAAATTAAACACGTTCAAAAATTGTTTGAGTCTTTATTATAATTTGTTAAAAACTCTCTTGCTTGGGGACAATCAATGCACAAGTGTGGGATGTTTGACAACGCCTATTAATATCAAGTATTTTAGGCGTTGTTTAGCCGTGTTTTAGTTAATTTATCATTATTAATTGGCTAATATCACTTACTTTTGTGCCAAAGTGCTTGGAAATGTTTTTAGTGTAAATGCAGGGGTTTTAGTGTAATTCTGGAGAAGTTGTGGAGCAAAAAAGGCAAAAAAATCGGATCTGGCGGAAATAGAGGCGCTATCTATCAGAGATAGCGCCGCTATCATTAATAGCGCCGCTATCTCGCGACCGGATAAAATCTTCGTTTTTGAATTTCAAATTCTGAGATTGCAGGATAAGGCAACACGTGCGTCGCGGATTTAGCTTGGCCACGACGCGGCAACCCTAATTTCGCACAACTATAAATATCGGAGTCCCGTCCGACTTTTGAAGCATCCTGGGACGCGAAGGAGGGATCCGAAGGCACAATTTTGTCAGTTTTTCAGTGGGAATCAATATTTTGGTTAGTAATTTAGTTTTTCTCTAGTTTTATCAACTCGGTATCGAGCTATTCCGCAATCGGGATTTCCGTCGATTACTCGATGTTCATTTAGATTCATAGTTTCTGATTTCAGTAGAATAGTCATTAGTTTAGATCTGATATTTGATTGTATGGTTTGGATTTGAGTTGGATTTAGATTTATAAAAGTTAATCATTCGGTTTGATGTTTAATTGCACTTTTTCGGGATTGTTTCTATTGAATGCTTGTTTGGATGTTTTGGAATTGTCATTGCTTCTGATTTTTCTGGAATTTACTTCTGGAATCAGTAAGTAATCTTAGTTTATCTTAGTTTAGTTTAGTTCATGCTTGATTTGGGTTTTGGCACTTGTTTTGGTATTGGGTTTTTGTGTGATTTTTGGGAAAGTAGAAACAATACCGTTGACTGTAGAGTGACACTACAGTTGGTATACTATCGTCTTGTCCTAACCACCAAACTCCTGCGGATCGACCCTGACTTCCACTGTGCTAAGTGAGAGTGAGGGTCGATCTACAGGAATTACGTGGTCAAGACAGGTGACAGATTACCAACTATAGTGTCACACTATAGTCAGAGGACCTAGTTTCTAAGCTTTTGACTACTAATCCCAGAAAACATAAATCAACACAATTCCAAACAAGCATAAACTAAACTAAAACTTCCAAAAAAACCTAGTTACTTACTGAAATCAGAAGTACATCTCCAATTCAGAAGCAAGAAAAGGTATCCAAACAAACATAACAAGGCATAAACTAAACCAATAACTAAGGTCAAACTGAACAGTCACTGGCTAAAGTTCAATCCCGAAATCTAACCCTAGTTGGTCACTGAAATCAGCAAGGGAAGTCAGTCAAATCAAGGTCAAACAAGCATCCAAACACAATCCAAACATGCACAATCCAATAACAATCATAAAACACCGAAAACCAACAATTACTTGTAACCAAATGATTATTATAAACCAAACTCAGATCCAACAATACAAACAGTAACAAAACGATTCAAAAACATAAACTAAAGCCAAATATCAGTGGTTGTCACTCCCAAAGATACTAGCCTATGATTACCAACTATCTAGTTAAATGAAAATAAATTCTAAAACATAGAAATTCCAAATATGGAGTTGCTGAAGCTTAATCTCGGAGTCAAAGAGCCTTGAGGTCGATTTTTCACCAGGTCTTTGCTAGGGTTTTCGGCTGAAAAAGCCTCTATTTATAGTTGCAAAATTCCCGCAGCCGCGCCGCGCTTTTATGGTTTCCGCGTCGCGCATAGGGGCTTATCCTTGTTTTTCGGAATTTGAATTTGTTCCACCGCCTTATATCCGCGTCGCACATTGAGGATTTCCGCGGCGCGCGTACGTATCTTCCTGATATTGCCTTGATCTTCAAACTTATTCCAAATTGCATGCTTTTAGTCCCTGTTTTCATTATTTCTTTCCAAACAAGTACTGGCACGAAAAGTGAGAATACCACGATATATATGATATAATTTCACTAAGAATAGGGCTCAACAACGACTAAAATATGTGATATTAGTAGGCGTTGTCAAACACCCCACACTTGTGCCTTGCTTGTCCCCAAGCAAGAGAGTTTTTAATAGATTTTAACTAAGACTCAAACAATTTTTGACTGTGTTCAGTTTCAAAGCTTATTGCCTTATGAGTCAGAGTGGAATAGTTTGTTAAAACATAATCTGAATGTTCTTTGGAATTCATGGTTTTCTAGAGAACCCTTGATTACAAATTTTATGTCCACAATGAAGTGTACATACTCATTCAGATTCTAAAGGCCATAAAAGAAGTGTCCACGACTTTCGATGTTGTTCGTGTAACGAGCTTTCGAAAATACCATCCCAGACCAGACGATCTTAGGTGGTAAGATGCATAAATGCCTCTTCGAGGCCACCCTTTTCGGACCTACCGGCTCGAACAACAAAGGCCACTGATTGACAGTTCCTTCCTAAATTCCAATCCTAAAACAGTCCAATCTTCTAACTCCTAAAACTCAACTTATTTAACTCAACTAATAGCATGATCACAACTAAATAGTATCTCTCGAAAAATACTAATGCTATAAACAATTACAAACTATTCATTTCAAAATTATAATCTAATAAAATTTTTGAAAAAGTTGCTAAAAAATTTGAAAATCGGTCATTTCTGCAAAAATTTCAAAAAGTTACTCTTTCGACCGTCCACACCCCACACTTAAAACCGTACAACGTCCCCGTTGTACAAAAACTATTTAAAACAAGGGAGAAAGAGTTACCCCTTTGGACGGTAGATCGCTTGGTTGGTACCCGGTATCACAGGTACAAATTACGAACAAAAAGGTCCTCGATTTCGCGTTCTGGTGTTGTAGCGCAACAGTGAATACGCCGGTAGTCAAGACAAGTGGAGGGGGCACGGTGACCCCACACTTGCTTGAAACAACTCCTCCCATTTTTTGGTATAACATGCATGACTCAAAAAAAACATCAAATGCAAACAGACTAAACAAATAGAAACATAAACAACTAAAAAGAAGTAGTTTCATAGGTACAATACATATATCCACAAAAAGAAAAAGAAAAAATACATCAATCGCCACCTGGTGGCCTAGAAGAACCAGCCTCATGATCATGTGCTCGGGCTGGGAATGGTCGGGGGCGCTGTCTCTGTCACCTCCTCCTGTTGTGGCTGTGGTGGCGCTGGATCTGCTGGAGCTTCCTGCCTCCTGCGTCTCCTACCTGGCTGAGCATACGCTGGCAGGGGGTCCTGGGGTGCCTCAGTCGCCACCCTCACAAACTGGCCCGGGCGCTGCTGCTCAATCAGCCCCATCTTCTCCAGGGCTCGCACTGTAGTGCGAACTGGAGTTATAGCGGTCAAGGATGCCACAACCGGAGCAGTAAGAATCCGGTACGAACGGGCCAAGCGGGTGATGAAATATCCACGGCCTAGGGGACTGCTTGTGACACCCTAGTTCCACTGTTTACAAATACTATGGTTTTTCGTAAAAATACTTGAATACAAAAATACGGTTTATCAAAAACCGATAATTTACATGTTTAAAACTGTGGGTGTTACAAATCCATACCAAATCTAACCATAGTAAGCAAGTGAAGGATTAAACATTGCGTCCAAGTTAGGAGCTAACTCAAGCTCCACTCCAGCTAAACGTCATCCCATTTATAGTAGCTTATTTTAACCTGGAATACATGGCAAAACATAGAATACGTAAGACAAAAATGTCTCGTGAGTTACATGAGTTTTAGACTCAAACCTTTAACTTCTTTTCCAATCTTTATATAAAACTTATGACATAAAACATCTTTCAAAGTTTTAAAATATTATCAAACCATAGCTCTTTATTCTTTTCAAAATCATTACATATCATACCTTGCATAATTATCTTCTTTCAAAACTTTATAATATCAACATAATATAACTCATTACTTCTCAAAAATCATTCTATGACATACTGTAAGACCCGTATCCTGATTATAACATATACTTAAAATAAGAGTGTTAGGAATTATATGGTCATTGGTAATTATAAAGCTAAGAAAAACTTTAGTTACAATTTCATATGAAAATCAGCATTTTGTGTCGTTTTTAGAAAAATCATAATTAATTCTAGAAACATCGTTTGGACCTCAAACCAGTGCACAAAGTTTACAAATTGAGTCTAGTACAATTACCAAAAATAATAGTAAGCTTGAAAATGACATTATCGATGGTAAAAAATGCAATCTTTACTGATTAGTTCGGAATTGACAGATTAGATAGTCTGTTTTCAAAAATTCATAATAAATCATAAAAAAATCGTATAAATACGTACTATACGTCCCTGGAAAGGTATTGAGATGAATATTCTGAATATCAAATAAAAACGTGAATTTAATGGGTATAAGATCGGCTAAACCAGTCTTGAACAGACTGATTCTAGAAGGTCCTTAATTTCAACAAAGTATATTATTAAAATCTTTTGTCAAAAGTGTCATGCCATTTTTTATTCAAGAATTCAAGTATAAATACCCCCCAAAGCATCTCATAAACCACACCAACAAATCTCAATCCAATATATAGAGGTTTCTAAGCACTAGAATGTAAGCAAGTGAGCGGAAGAAGCTCGAAAGCCTAACGAAGGAGTTATAGATCCTGACGAAGGGTCATAAGGTAACTACAAACCTTTCTATAGCTTAATTAGGTATTGTAAAATAATTTTTGTATTAAGAAGTAGAATATGTAATAAGTATAACATATTCATTTCCAACAATAGTAAATAAAAACCTTAAAAACGTCGTTATAACAATTCGTAATTCTGAAAATAATACCGATTGATTTACTTACGAGGACGGTGCCTAGGCCGATTACTTGGGATCTGGTTGTTGGATTTTCCGAAAGGCTAAAATGCTGAAAGGATCCTGCCACCCCATCTAATCTTCTACCTGGCCGTTCTTTACTTGATAAATCATGGAGTATCATGTTGGAATTATTGAAGGGTTTTATGATGCGACTATAATATAGTTAAGGATTAAGAAATGATAGATTTCTTATTATGTTAACAGTTAAAGTTGAAAGGAAATACAAAGGCGAGAAAGATAAACGATATAGTCAACTACAATCAGGTGAGTCTTCTCACTATACTATAGGTGATATTGCATGCGTAGGAAGGAAGATATGTTAGACTAAGGTGATCTTACCTGTTATGATAATTGTATGAATTATTGCTATGATAATGATTGTTTGTGGACGGAACGGGATAGCCCGCGAGCCAATAGGCGGAACGGGAATAGCCTGCGAGTCATTAGACGGAACGGGAAAAGCCTGCGACCGATAAGACAGAACGGGAACTGCCCGTGAGTCTTCAGGCGGAACAGGGATAGCCCGTGAGTCTCACAGACATATGAATGGTTATTGTGTGTTGTATGTTATGTGATGGATCATATGGTATTTTGAGGAACTCACTAAGCTCCGTGCTTACCCTTTCCCTATATAAACTACTGTTTCAGGTACATTAGGTACAATGGATGGCAAGGCGTGACGTGTATACACTGTGCTGCTTTATTGGAGGACTATTTTTGAATTAATATTCCGCTATATTTTGATTTCGTTAACTTCTGTTAATCCTGGGGTGTTTTCATTAAACTTATAAGTTATGGAATTTTATGAAAATTAATTAAGTGGCTTTTCTTATATTGAAGTTTTCGTTTAAAAATTTTTAAATTTACTCAAAAATTTTGGGATGTTACAAGTTGGTATCAGAGCACAGCTTGAGAGAATCAGGCTCACTTAGTGAGTTCTGGACTCAAGTTGAGGCTTAAGAGTTTTATTAAAACATTTTTACGAAAGAAAGATGTTTTATGAAGGGTGAACTGAAGACACAGTGTGTACCGTCAGCCGACGCCAGTATGAGAAAAGGGTTAAGTATTTAATATTGTGGATGTTAAAAAAAACATATGGTATATGTTTGCTGAAATGCCTGGTAGAGATCACACATTGTTGTATTATTATCTGCTATTTGCTAATAGAACTGTATGCTAGTGCCGATAGGTTGCTTAGAGATTTCCACTAAGTTGTATACAATATGGACTGAATAGTCATAGAATGTGTGAGTTGACCTTATTGCATGTTCCTTGTTTGGTTGTTGCCTTAGGGAAGATTCTCTTATTTGAAAGACTGTTTAGTTTGATATTGTATACAACTACGTTCGCGAAACAATCTGTCATCACTGGAGGAAGTTCCGTCTTAGTTAGAATAGCAGGGTGGGGGTGGGATTCCAAGTATTCCTAGAAGGGTTGACATATGCCTTGTAAGGGCATATGTGTTAAAATTATCGGTGAGAAGCGAATTGGATATTTCGAGACGGGTCTTGGAACGAACATGGATAGGTGTGGAAGGTAGTAGTAGAGCTCCTACTATCGAAAGCACAGGATCTGCGTTTGAGTCGGGCGTTCGTCACGAAGGATCCAAGGAGCTGAGTATGTGAGTGTCTAGCATAGTTGACTTAAATGCTAGTGTAATGTGGTAAACCTTTATCCATTCGATTGTTGAATGTTGATTGTGAGGTTCAGTAGGAACAATTAAGATGTGATCATACCAGTTTGGTTGGACCGATCATGCTTAAGTTGATTACTGAGCTTAAAGACTGTTGAAAGGGAGAATGTCAAAGTGCTATTGTGGTAGCTATTTTTCATGCAACTAATGGACGCACAAGTCAGACAGGGACTAGAGGATGCAAGGGTGAGTTTTCCAACTCACGGTCAAAGAGGTGCAAGCAGCGCCTGAGATGATAGCGGGTATTTTTGAGTCGACTCTGTACATGCCTAGTGCTGTGTAATATTGGGGCTACCTACCCTTGTATTGATCTTGCTTGAGTGATTGATCAGGTCGTGTGGGTTGAGAGTTTGGATCACTCACTCGTGATTGAGGTAACTGACGATAGAGGTGTTGACTAGGGTCGCAAGCGGATGACTAACATATGGTGGTTGATGTAAACGTCTTTACATTATCGAAACATGTTTATTGAGATAGTGTTTGCCCCGATGCAAGTTGTTGGCTGAGCAGAGTAGGCTTGTTTTTCGTTCGAGAGTAAGGGCTCGTAAAAAAAAAGTTATAAATCGAATAAACAGACTTGGACTTTAGTCCAAGTGGGAGAGGAATACAAAATTAAGGGAACAACATGAATATTATATTGAATCGATGAAATTATAAAAATTATAGTAACACGTCGATATGTTTAATTCATTACTACAACTTTATATTAATACATTAAGAAAAGTTTACAGAACTACTAAACTGGAGAATCAGAAAGAAGCGAGAGAATATCTTCTACACTCCACTCTTTGTCATCATTAGGTTGACTTGTACCTCTCGAGGATTTGGAAGTGGTATGCTTTCAGTTATTAGAGGAGGAGCTCCAAGGTATCGGGTCTCGATAGGGTTGGAACCTGTAACCCCATGATTAGGGGCTAAATATTGACTCATTTGGGGCGTGTGTAAGTAGGGCAGTGATGAGGAAGGGCTCTAATTCGGAACCAGTTGGGGGTAGCTATAAGAAGGAGGAAACCAGGCTAGGTCACATACAAAGCCTCAAAAATTCTCCTCACTCGAAGACTCGAGTAAACCAGGGTTAATACTACTCATACCAGAATTTGATGGCAGAGATTGCTGCTGTGTATGAGTTCTTGATGAAGTTTCCCCCTTTTCCTGAATTTTTCTTTTCCTAAATACAACCTTATGAGCAGCTTGTATTAGCTTCTTAGTGCCGTCTGTTAGACCCGATTGTGACCCTTCAATTATCGCTTCTTTTTCTTTTTTTAGGTTGGGTATTAAATCTCCCGATAATTCTGTTGCCTCAATAAATTCATTACCAAATTCCTGTGGCACAAATAACTTTAGTAATTTGAACCTTATGATATAAAGGAATTAAAAAAAAAATACAGTTCTTTACCTCAGCACGATCAATAAGGGTTTGCAAACTCGTAAGTTGTAGTTGGGGCCAATGATTGATACCTAATTCTCTACAGCATTTTTTTAATTGTGTCGTTCCAATGTTGAGTTCCTTCGCAGCTTTCTCAATTGGTTTGTTAAAGTGTTCAGCTATTATTTCCCTACTTAATAAATGTCTGAAACCTCTTCCACTGCCACCTGCTATGTTTTCTGAACTAGAAGGTTCAAATCCAATTGTATTGTTATCATTCTGGATCATTTGAACATGATCCTGATTTTCTGACCCAAGGATGGACATTGATTCATCAAAATTAGTGGCCTCTATCGGTAATAATTGTTGGTTTTCAACTAAAATTTCAGGATTCTGAAATCCTTCTAGGTTCCTTTGAATCACCTGAAGGTGATTTTGGTATTGAAAACCAACTCCAAACTCGGGATTCATATCAATATTGATGTTATCAATCGTCTGTAATTGATTGTCATTTTGAATGTCAGCCATGAATCCTTGATTCATGGGGATGATCTCACTGCTCATTGAGGGTACGTCTATGAATGGATTGTAATCGGATAGATCATCCACAAATGGGTCTACAAATAACAATTGTCAAATGATAAAACAAAATTGAATACTCATAGAAGCAATCATTTAAAATTTTTTTTAACCTGGTAGAAGGTATGGATGATCAAGTACAAAGTCTAAAGATGCATGCACCGGATCTTCTGAGTTAATGTTCAGCTCAGGAAAAATTTCTGGCTCACCGTGGAGTTGCTCTATTGGTAGTATATCTGGAAGACTATAACATAATTCAGAATCAAACAAAACATTAAAAGATAAACGAAATATGGACGATAGATGTCTAGAATGTTAGAGTCACCGAACTCTATTAAGAATGCTTGGTTTGAAGTACCCTCTCCTTGCGGAAAACCAGGTCCAGGGTTTGACAAATCGCCCATTGAAGATCTGTTTTCCATGACTCGACTTTAAATATGAGTTCGTTTACGAACAAACTAGTGATAAAGAGAGGATGAGACTGAAAATGAATGATACTACATACCTGTATATATAGTATCTTGCAGCTGGAACCGAAAGGACACACGGAACTGAAAGGACACCTCATGTTTTAATTACCGAAATTCAAACTAACTACAGTAGATGCGACTTTTCACTACCCCAAGTGACATTTTTTCAAATTCTCTGCTTGACTCTGGTGAGAACGAGATAATAAAGAGACTTTTGAAATAAAACAAAATTTTATGTCTCCATATAATGAAAATAGTTTAAAGAGTGTTCAGTACTCCAAAAAAAAAAAAAAAAAATTACAAAAGATGATGTAAGTTTTATATTTCGGTGAAACACAAAAATTTGGAGATTCTACAAAAATAGACTTATTTAGCCAAAAAGTATTTAAAAGAAATGTTGCATTGAGGCAAATGTGTGTTGAAATATGACGAATTCATATAAATACGAAATAGTGTTAAAATTAGGTATTGCAAGTTAACTAGGTTAACTATGTATATAGGTAGATTAGAAAGTACTAAATATGTACTGTAGATAGTAGTCGGTCAAGTCGATGTGTGGGACTGTGAGAAACAGTTAGAGTTTTTTTTTGTACATCTAGAGTAATTAGAAGAAAAGAAGTATGGAGTGAATGAGAATAATAGGACCTTAAGCATTATTACAGAGGTATGTGAATGTTGAAAGGGAAAGATAATTAAATCTTGTAAAGGTTCGGCAATAAGACGAGGAGGATTTTTGAAGGACATAAGGACTCGATGGGAAATACATAGAGGCGTCCGAGAATGCGGATTTCGGGACGAAATCCAAATAAGTGGGGGAGACTTGTAAGACCCGTATCCTGATTATAACATATACTTAAAATAAGAGTGTTAGGAATTATATGGTCATTGGTAATTATAAAGCTAAGAAAAACTTTAGTTACAATTTCATATGAAAATCAGCATTTTGTGTCGTTTTTAGAAAAATCATAATTAATTCTAGAAACATCGTTTGGACCTCAAACCAGTGCACAAAGTTTACAAATTGAGTCTAGTACAATTACCAAAAATAATAGTAAGCTTGAAAATGACATTATCGATGGTAAAAAATGCAATCTTTACTGATTAGTTCGGAATTGACAGATTAGATAGTCTGTTTTCAAAAATTCATAATAAATCATAAACAAATCGTATAAATACGTACTATACGTCCCTGGAAAGGTATTGTGATGAATATTCTGAATATCAAATAAAAACGTGAATTTAATGGGTATAATATCGGCTAAACCAGTCTTGAACAGACTGATTCTAGAAGGTCCTTAATTTCAACAAAGTATATTATTAAAATCTTTTGTCAAAAGTGTCATGCCATTTTTTATTCAAGAATTCAAGTATAAATACCCCCCAAAGCATCTCATAAACCACACCAACAAATCTCAATCCAATATATAGAGGTTTCTAAGCACTAGAATGTAAGCAAGTGAGCGGAAGAAGCTCGAAAGCCTAACGAAGGAGTTATAGATCCCGACGAAGGGTCATAAGGTAACTACAAACCTTTCTATAGCTTAATTAGGTATTGTAAAATAATTTTTGTATTAAGAAGTAGAATATGTAATAAGTATAACATATTCATTTCCAACAATAGTAAATAAAAACCTTAAAAACGTCGTTATAACAATTCGTAATTCTGAAAATAATACCGATTGATTTACTTACGAGGACGGTGCCTAGGCCGATTACTTGGGATCTGGTTGTTGGATTTTCCGAAAGGCTAAAATGCTGAAAGGATCCTGCCACCCCATCTAATCTTCTACCTGGCCGTTCTTTACTTGATAAATCATGGAGTATCATGTTGGAATTATTGAAGGGTTTTATGATGCGACTATAATATAGTTAAGGATTAAGAAATGATAGATTTCTTATTATGTTAACAGTTAAAGTTGAAAGGAAATACAAAGGCGAGAAAGATAAACGATATAGTCAACTACAATCAGGTGAGTCTTCTCACTATACTATAGGTGATATTGCATGCGTAGGAAGGAAGATATGTTAGACTAAGGTGATCTTACCTGTTATGATAATTGTATGAATTATTGCTATGATAATGATTGTTTGTGGACGGAACGGGATAGCCCGCGAGCCAATAGGCGGAACGGGAATAGCCTGCGAGTCATTAGACGGAACGGGAAAAGCCTGCGACCGATAAGACAGAACGGGAACTGCCCGTGAGTCTTCAGGCGGAACAGGGATAGCCCGTGAGTCTCACAGACATATGAATGGTTATTGTGTGTTGTATGTTATGTGATGGATCGTATGGTATTTTGAGGAACTCACTAAGCTCCGTGCTTACCCTTTCCCTATATAAACTACTGTTTCAGGTACATTAGGTACAATGGATGGCAAGGCGTGACGTGTATACACTGTGCTGCTTTATTGGAGGACTATTTTTGAATTAATATTCCGCTATATTTTGATTTCGTTAACTTCTGTTAATCCTGGGGTGTTTTCATTAAACTTATAAGTTATGGAATTTTATGAAAATTAATTAAGTGGCTTTTCTTATATTGAAGTTTTCGTTTAAAAATTTTTAAATTTACTCAAAAATTTTGGGATGTTACACATACTTTACGAAAATAACTTCGTTCTTACTTTCTTTGACTGGTTTTATAAGCTTGCTGGATTTTTATACTTAGGGCTTTAATCACTATAAGTGATACCCCAAGTCTCTATGGCTAGAAAGAACGAATCATTCCTCACCATAGAAGTGCTGAGGCAATCTACTTCGCGATGGGGATTTTCCCCAGTAGACCCCTTACCTAACCCGGGTAGGTTGGAACATAGTTCCCTTACTAACGCTGCTTGCTACAATTACCAGTCATACAAAAAATTGCTGCTTGCTTGAATATTTCTCATAAACATATAACTTGTGGCTAGGTGCCAAACTACATCATTTTATGTCTTTATGGCTAGATGCCAAATATAGCTTTCATCACATAATTTTCATATGTTTAAAAATTATAACTTTCATCACATATGTAAATATTTGTTTTTATAACAATCTAAGCTTTATGTTAAATCATACTTTTCAACATCTTATGGCTATATGCCATTCATACTCGAAAACATATATAGTTTGTAACTAAAACATACTTCTTAAACATCTTGTGGCTATATGCCTATCCATACTTTCAAACATGTATAACTTGTATTCAAAATATACTTTCACATGATTGGTTCATAGACCAAAACATACTTTCACATAATTGGCTCATAGACCAAAACATAACTTCAAATATAGCATTATACTTTTACAAACAAGTTAGAAATAATACTCTTGCATATAATTTCACATATAGAAATTTTATAAGAAATCTTGAAAATACTTACTTGCCATGTACCCCAGAATGGGTAAAAATACTGCATGTACTCACCTCATGTATTGCTAGTGGATTGGCTACACGTTCCTTGTATTTATACTCTTTTGTGATTAAATAATCACTTGGCATGAACCTATAATTAACATATTATACATTAACATTCATGCTAACTGATTCTATAACTCATTAGAGTCCTTATAATACTCTCTTGGGTCATAACAAGTCTATAACTTTTAAATGACCAACTTTAGTTAAATCGTATTTTATACGTATTTTTACTACAGTACCCTCGGGGGGTCGTATTTCGATTCCGACAATTTTCCATGAAGTTTTAGGCCATAATAGACCTATGTTTAAAATTTGGGATCAAACGGACAAGTTTTGGACCAAAACTCAAAATTGAAAATTACTTGGCAGGAGACTCACTGCATGGTTCTGCTGCCGCCGCCTCGCGACTCGACCAAGGAGTGGTCGCGACTCGAAGGAGCCTCGCGACTCGACCAGGTTGTGGTCGCGACTCGAAGGCAAAGTAGATTGCCTTATTTGGCGATTTTCCAAACTGCAGATGTACTAATTCCTTACCTTAAGTTCTTAATACTTGTCTTAATCATTTTAGAATCATTCTAGGACTGGAATAACAACTCCTTTTTACATTTAAACCATAAGATCATCAATTCCATCCTTTTTTGCTTGAAATTTTCCCGTAACACCAAATTTTACACCAAAAACCATTTTAATGAATTTTCAAGCATGGAACTGATTTCTTACACTCTTTATGACTCTTTGAGCTTACTAAATCGTTTGAAATCAGTTTCAACTCATAAACCCATTTCTAGGGTTCTTGAGCTAAAAACCCATTTCTATGGATTTAACCACAATTTATGGTTGAAAATTCGTTCCTTGTGTTGATTTGAGCTAGATAGAATGTATGATTTCATCATAACAACTTTATACTAAATTTCAGTTTGTAGATTACCCACAAAACTTGAAGAACTAAACTTATATCACAGAAATCTTACCTTTAAAGCTTGGAATCACCAATTCCAAGTGTAATTCTTCAATTCCCGCTTCAATCCCTCGCTCATCTTCTTGAAATCGTGCTCTCGATTCTTCCAGAGAATTCCCAGAAGTTCTCTCCTAAATTATGACCATTTATGAGATATTTTCTCATATATATATTTTTCCAACTTTGGCTTAATGACGTTTCAGCCCCTGAACTTCCATTCCTTAGACTTTTGACACAAATATTAAATTTGGCCACATGAAGCTAAACTTCTTACATTTTTGGTCCAAACTAGAATTATACTTTTATAATAATTCTTGTATATGGTCAAATGACCAAATTACTCTTTTATGGTCAAATGACCAAATTACCCTATTTTAATAGAATTAACTTTCAAATTCTTATCACCATTATTTGGTGTCAAAATTTTATTTCAATATATATTAGCTCCAAACAAATCATATTTTCCTTACTTAAAAGTCATTTGGATGTCAAATGACCATTTTGCCCTTTTCTCATCATCTTTCTCCAAACTTTTGGTATTTTACCACATTTCGAAGTAATTTATTTTAAAACTTTCAAAATATTTTTAGTCTTTTCCTTACGTATTTTCTCGAATATAAATTCGAGATTTTTGGGTCGTTACACTGCTGGCGGATGCACCCGTCGCAAGGGTGGACAGGGCGACGGCTAGCGCAAACAGGAGGTGAAGGAACCTGGAGGGGTCAAGGAGGACCCAGAGATATGTCATGTCCTCGCCGAACACCTTCTCGCCCCCCTCCCGATGCATGATGGAGGTGGAGACGATCCGGTGCATGAGTCGATGAAGTGGGTCGTGAAGATGACTCTCTCTGGATGTCCCTGCCTCGTAGAATACATTGGACAGCGGTGTCCAAACCTCCATATTGGCAGTCTCCCCCGGGTTACCCCTGAATGCATGCCGCAAGGAACTGCGTGAAGTGGCGGTGCTGTAGGTCCGCCTCTGTGTATATACCGGTACGCCTCCCAAACTCCCGGAGGTTGCACTCCCTGTGCACACCCCCTAGTCTGAACCGTACAAGCCTGGAATGGGCCTCCTGGGAACCCGGTGCAAAACGGACAGTAGATAGGAACTCCAACAGAAGCTCGGTATATACGGTGTCCTCCTCGGTGGCCATGAGTCTGTCCCAGCCGCGACAAGTGAACCTGGCCTCTCCATCGGCCCATGTACGGTGCAAAAATGGCTCGATCTTTCCCCAGAGCCCCGCGTCTCGTAGAATGTCTCGATTGACGACTGTCGCCTCGAGAACCCGGCGACCGATGAGGGCGTCTCTCCGTGAAATATACTCGGCTGAGCTATCCACCTCAGCGGGGAACTGGAGGAACTGGTGGTCTAATCTGAATGACATCTGCACAAAAGAATTTTTTTTTTTTTGCAATTTTAGTCCTTTTTCTTCCCCACCGCACCGCGACGCGGCCCAAGAACCAGGCGCATCGCGCCGAGCGACTGTTTCCAAAATCCAAACCCAAATTGAGTTTTAACCTGTTTAAACTCAATCCAAATGCACTACAAGATAGCCTAAGTGCCGACTAACTCATCTAGGGTCTCTATTTGGCAAAATAAACACCCTATGAGTCAGCAATGGCTATTTCTAAGTTTTGAAGTTTTTGGAGAAATCAACCAAATTAACCACCTAATCGCTAGTTTTAACAAGTAAAAGCTAGTTAGAATGACGTACCGTAGTAGTAGGAATGAAATGAGCAAGAAAAAACACGAGAAATTTTTGTTGATCAGAGCTCCGAGGCGTGTGTGTGTGTGAATAGTGTCGCGGCTTACTTTAATATCGAAGAATTCCGACCGATCAATTCCCGCAGTGTGCAAATGAAAAACCCGCGACGCGCGTGTCCCCAAATCAACCCCTGTGCATCGGGTTGGTTTACGATCCCGCGGCGCGCAAATGAACAAACCGTGGTGCGGTCATTAAAAATTCAAAATTCTTCACACGACCCCACACTTTCCTTGGACCACTTGTACCTGCAATTAATGTTGATAATTTTCCTAATTTCTCCTAAGAATAGAGTACCTAACCTATGAAAAGATGGGTTGCCTACCAACAAGCGCTAAGTTTAACGTCTTCAGCCAGACGTAGCGTTCCTACTCCTATTCTTCTTTTTCTTGAACTCCTGATGACATCTGCTTGAACTCCGGTATGAAATTATGGGCCATCATTGACATTAAGGATGTGAGTTGAGTCATCCTATCACTCACTCCACTAATCCATTGCTGCTGCGATTCCAGAAGCTTGAAGACTTTTGCTTCCCTTTCTCTTGATTCTTTCTCATACCGCTGGTGTCTTGCCTCTAGCATTTCCATCATATCCAGCAGCTGCTCCTTGTCAATAGTGGACAACGGGTGATCCTTTGCTTCCTTTAAAATCTCCTCTTTTCCTCCTTCTCCCGTTCGCGTCCATATTTTCCCTTTGTTCCTAATCCCAGGCTCCATTAGCACACTTCTGTCCAATTGCTTATCATCGTTCCCTAGAGGTAAAGACACAGGGCTTCCAAACATATTCAGCCTTCTTTTTCGCGTCCCAAAGGAGATGTCCACATCTCCCGTCTTGCAGTCAATCAAGGCACCAGCCGTAGCCAGAAATAGGCGTCCTAATATGAGTACAGGCGCGTCCTCCAAACTTTCACACTCCATGACTAGGAAATCTACAGGATAAAAGAAGTCCCTAACCTTTACTATGACATTGGTCAATTTTTCTCGGGATACCTTTGTTGACTGGTCAACCAGTTGCAGTACGATCTTTGCTGGCTCTAATTCTTCATTCTTGTACTTATCATACAAGTACCCCGGTAGCACATTTACACTTGCTCCCAAGTCCAGCAAGGTGTTCCGAATGACCACATCTCCTACAGTAGTAGTGATCAATGGTGATCCAGGATCCTTCTCTTTTTTGGGCAGTGTTCCCAACAGTGCCTCACTTGCCTTAATTGTCAATCTAACAGTGTCCGGTGTGAGAATCTTACTTTTTCCATTTCTCTTGCACATTTCCTGAAGAATTCTAGTATCCTCAGGAGCGTCCTTAAGTTTATCCTACAGAGGTTGGTTCATCAATGGCCCTATCGTTTTAGGCGCTTCCTGTTTTTTCTTCCCATTCTTATCTTTCTTTCTTTGCTTGATTGCTGCTATTGTCGACTGCTTTTCTTCCTGGACTTCCTTGTCCACTTTTGGTTGAGTTCCCTCCTCAACAGGAATTTCCTTTTCTTCTATTCCTTCCTCTTTAATCTCCGCTTTCTCCTGGACTTCTTCTTTTTTCTCAAGTTCTGCCTCACTTCCTGAATCTAATAAGTCCTCCAAGGTGACCTTTCTCCATTCAGCCTTGACATTATTAACGTGTTCCTTCCCGGCTCGCTGATTATGGGTTGGATTAACTTCCGTGGCACTTGGCAGTTTTCCGTTGTCTCTTTTTCGCTGATCCTCGGCCATTTGTCCAATTTGCCTTTCCATGTTAGCGATAGCTTTTGCGTTAGGTTGAGACTGCTGTTGAGTAGCACTGAGCATTTCGTACATTTTTGCAACCAAATCTTCTTGAGTTCCTGGGGCATTGTTGACAGCAGTGTTGGGCCCCCTATTATTATTGTTGCTACCACTCCCACTCACATTTCCATTATTGTTTGTGGGCTGGTATGGCTTAGACTGATTAGATGATTGGCCTTGGTAGTTATTCTGCCTCTGGTTATTGTAATCCTGCTGCTGCCCTTGATTATACGGTCTGTAGGGTCGTCCATTGTTGTACTGACCTTGACCCTGGCCATAAACTTGATTCGCTTCCTGAGTTTTTGGTCCTCCTTGACCTCCTTGTGGTTGACCTGGAGGTCCATTTTGCAACGTAGACATAAGCCTGTCAAACTTTTTATTTAATTCGCTTATTTCCTTTTTTACCTCCTTCTTCCAATCGGCATCAGCTCCCACTACTGCCGTTGTGCCTACAGTCTTTCTCGTAGAAAAATTTGCTTTGGAGCCATTGCTTAATTGTTCCAAGAACTGCCAAGCCTCTTCTGGGTCTTGCCACATAAATGTCCCACTTGACGAGGCATTTATCATTGCTTGATGTGTTTCGCTGACTCCTTCAAAGAACAATTTCACTAACTGCCATTTGGGAACTTCGTGGTGCGGGCAGGATCGCAATAACTCCTTTAACCAATCAAATGCTTCGTGGAAAGCTTCTCCTGGTTTTTGCTGGAAGTCCTGAATAACCCTCCTAATCTCCATCGTCTTGCTCGCCGGATAGAATTCTTGTAAGAACTTGGCCTTGAGTTGGTCCCAAGTGGTGATGCTATTTGATGGTAAAGATGTAAACCAATATTTGGCTTTGTCTTTAAGAGTGAATGGGAATAACCTAAGCCTAAAGATGTTCCTATTAGTATTCCTAGGGGTGTTAGCATTTGCAATCACTATAAATTCATACAAATGATTGTATGGGTCATCCTGCTTGTACCCCCTAAACTCCGGTAATATCCCTAACAATTGAGGCCTTATTTCTACTTGATTGTCAGGAATATAAATTGGCGATGAGTCATCATACTCCCGTGGCTGGAAGTATGATGCAACCGATTGCCTCCTCTGTTGTGCAAAATATAAAGGTTGAGCAGGATTACCGTAGAAGTGATGATCGTTATATCCTTGCTGACCTTGTGGTGGTTGATGTTGCTGTGCTCTTCTTGGAGGTCCTCGACCTCGGTTCCATGGCTGCTGTGGTGCTGGTGGAACCCATCCTTCATCTTCCTCATCGTATCTCTCCTCTGCCTCTTGATACTGGTACTGTTGCTGAGGAGGTTGCTGGTATTGTTGTGGTTGTGTAGGTTGGAATGTGGTTTGAGGTTTAAAAAGTACTGGTTGTGGTTGTGAAAATGGTTGTGAAATGGGTGACTGCTGTCTAGATACTGGGGTGCCATCACGGGTCGGCGCTCCCTAGGACATGGCAGATGTAAATGGGTTTGTGGATTGTGGTTGGAATACAGGTTGAAATGGTGGAATCGATGGTGGAGTACATGATGGTATAGGTGCAGGGGCTGAAACTGCACCACCTGACGCACTCGTGCTCCCGAAATGAAACTCCGAAACTGGGGGAATAAATGACATCCTCGTTGCCTCACCCGAGGGTTCCTGGGCAACATGCTCTGGCCTACTACTGATGTTACTAAAACTCATGATATTGGAACGCCTACGTGCACGGATTTTGAGCGCAGTTCGCTCAATCTCAGGGTCAAAACGCAAAGGGGATACTTGCTCACCCCTGCGGGTACGCATGCACTGGTGCAACACGCCCGAAAAATCAAAAGCGAAATACTAACCAATATGAAACTCACAAAAATTCAAAAACTAAAATTCCTACAAATCACCTAATCTTAAGCTCACAACTCCCTGGAAACGGCGCCAAAATTTGACATCGCAGCGGTCGTCGTGCGGTCACAATTAAGAGAAAATACCTAACACACACTAGCACAATGGTTGTCAGGGTCGATCCGCAGGAGTTACGTGGTCAAGATATGTGACAGATTACCAACTATAGTGTCACGCTATAGTCAGAGGACCTAGTTTCTAAGCTTTTGACTACTAATCTCAGAAAACATAAATCAACACAATTCCAAACAAGCATAAACTAAACTAAAACTTCCAAACAAACCTAGTTACTTACTGAAATCAGAAGTACATCTCCAATTTAGAAGCAAGCAAAGGTATCCAAACAAACATAAACAAGGCATAAACTAAACCAATAACTAAGGTCCAACTGAACAGTCACTGGCTAAAGTTCAATCCCGAAATCTAACCCTAGTTGGTCACTGAAATCAGCAAGGGAAGTCAGTCCAATCAAGGTTAAACAAGCATCCAAACACAATCCAAACATGCACAATCCAATAACAATCATAAAACACCGAAAACCAACAATTACTTGTAACCAAATGATTATTATAAACCAAACTCAGATCCAACAATACAAACAGTAACCAAACGATTCAAAAACATAAACTAAAGCCAAATATCAATGGTTGTCACTCCCAAAGATACTACCCAATGATTACCAACTATCTAGCTAAATGAAAATAAATTATAAAACATAGAAATACCAAATATGGAGTTGCTGAAGCTTAATCTCGGAGTCAAAGAGCCTTGAGGTCGATTTTTTACCAGGTCTTTGCTAGGGTTTTCAGCTGAAAAAGCCTCTATTTATAGTTGCAAAATTCCCGCAAACGCGCCGCGCTTTTATGGTTTCCGCGTCGCGCGTAGGGGCTTATCCCCGTTTCTTCGGAATTTGAATTTGTTCCACTGCCTTATACCCGCGTCGCGCATTGAGGATTTCCGCGGCGCGCGTACGTATCTTCCTGATATTGCCTTGATCTTCAAACTTATTCCAAATTGCATGCTTTTAGTCCCTGTTTTCATTATTTCTTTCCAAACAAGTACTGGCACGAAAAGTGAGAATACCACGATATATATGATATAATTTCACTAAGAATAGGGCTCAACAACAACTAAAATATGTGATATTACTAGGCGTTGTCAGTACGCAGATCGCACAGGGTCCAAACCGGATAAGGTTTTACCCATTGACCAGCATTTGACTGATGTAAGTGTTGTTAGAAGCCCTATTTATCCTTAAAACTTTCTAGATATGAAGCTTCAATTTGTAGCATTTGTTTATTCTTATCTTCTTCATGGATGTATCAAGATCATTGGAATGAGTTATTGGCTCACATGAACCCTAAATTTTGGAGGAAATTAAAATCTATGTGATGATTTGAAATATATGGGTCAATTATATCCCTTGATGAATATTGCTAGTCTAGCTTAATAATCAGACCTTGGTGATTTTTGGACAAAAATTTTTGTTGTTGAAAAATGGGACAAAATTTGTTTTTAAAGAAATATCAATTAAATAACCAGAAGAGAGTGTTTAAAAATCATTCTAAGAACAAACCATCATCCTGGTATCCACCTCCACGAGGTCTAAATTTTTTGTCTCGCACCTCTCTAAGCATCGAGGAAGATGTTAAAATTTTTAAGCTTGAGGAGGATATGCATTTGCATGCATTTAGTTTAGTTGTTCCTAAAATTTTCAACTTTTTTTTAAATCTTCATTTTTTTCAAATTTTGCATGCATTTTGTTCAAAATTTTGTATTTAATTTGCACTGCATATAGGTTTTTGTTAAATTATTTCTAGTTTTTCTGCTTTTTGTTTTTGTTAAAATCTTAGATTTGCTGCATTTAACTTATACATTTTGTTTAAATTTTTTTTCTGCATTTTGGTTGTTATCTTGTTTCTGCATTTAGTTTAAAATTTTCTGCATTTTCAGTTTTAGTTCTTAAACCCCCTTTTTTGCATTTTATTTTAATTTTTAAACTTTGCTTTTAGATTTTAATTTTTAGTTGCATTAACAACATGCATTATTTTTTAATCTATTTTTAGTCTTTATTTTTAGTGTTTTTTGAACTATCATTTTTAGAGTTCGTTTGTAATCATTTTTATAGGTTTGTAAAAAATAGAGAATTTTCAAAAAATATTTTTATTATTAGCATAAAGCGCAGCTTCAAAAACCTTAAAAACAACCAAGAAGATTTTCTTATTCTGTTCAGTTTTCTTTATTTCATATTTCATATTTTTCATTTCATAAAATCGTTTAAGAAAAGAAACCAAAAAGATTTTTCATTTTTTTTCTAGGTTTTCTTAGTCTGTCCAGATCCCTTTTTAATTTCAGAAAAATATTTTCTTTTCCTTTTGTCCATTTTTTTGTTCAGACTTTTTCATTTTTCAGCTGAAATGTAAAAAGACCAAAAATATTTCGTTTTTGTCTAGATTTTTCATGTATTACATTCAATTTTTCCATTTCAGGAAATTGAAAAATAGCTAAAGGATATTTCCTTTTCTGTTCAGACTCTTATTCCATTTTCAAAAAATTAGAAAATTTTCATAAAAAGTCAAACAATAAATAAATATTCTCTTATGTCAAAACACGTCGTGAGGTAAAACAAGCAAGTGTTAAAATTTGTTCATTCTAATTACCAATGTGAAATCCCAATTTTGGAAAATTTTGGTTCCACAAAGATTGACCTTGCTCGTTCTTACTGTTGGTTATATGTCCATTGTTATAACAAGTTGGGAATATTACTATAAATAGTAGGGTCTTTTTTGGTTACACGTAAGAGACGATTTAGCTAAAATAGAACGAAAAATAAACTTGAGGGGTTAAGTTTATTAATATACCAAAGTAAAGGTTTATTAATTAGAAACTAATAAGGATAAAGGACTAAAGTGAAATTATCAACAGTTTGAATTTCAAATAGTCATTATCCACAAGGGAGGGGATAATGATGAGTAGCACTATAAATACAACCCTAGATCTGAGTTGTATTTCATCCCAGAACCCTAAAATTTGTCACCCTCCTCCCCACCCTTAGTATACGGCTGATTTCTTCATAAACCCTAAGTATTCCGTGCTAAAACTTCAAGCAAAGGTATATACTACATCAATGGGTGCTGGATCGTTGTCTTGGGTGCGATTACATTAGAGGAGTTCTACTTTGGGCTCTTGTCATCCTAACGAGATTAGATCTGGATCTGACAATGTATTTCTTGATTTCTCTTTCGTTTACAGTTACAAAAGTGTGCGTGATTCTGTGATCCCGGTTGAATACGATTTTGTTTTCTGTTTCCGCTGCGCTTCTTTTGTGCTATCGTATTCCAACAGAGGTATCAGAGCCACTTTATCATGATTTTGTACTGTTTTGATTCGATTAGATCTGTTAAAAATCGTTTATTTTAATTATCGAATCTGTTCGATGTCCGCATCGCGGTCTTCTATAAAGTTACGATCATTAGGGTTTTGTCGCGTCGTGTTTCCTAGTGTGCCACGCCGCGTCGTCCCTGTCATGATCGTGTTCAGTTGATTATCCACAACGTTGTAGTTTGCTTACCGCGTCGCGACGGTCGTAATGTTTTTCTGAAATCGTATTTTTTGATATGCAAAATGGTGAATTTTAGTATTATATGATTGTTTTGATTAATGATTGACATTGAATGCTTGCATGCTCAATAGGAGTAATAGCTAAACACAAAGTTTAAAATGCTTCAAAATTTAATGGATAAATGTTTAAATTAATTATTAACATTACATCCTTGCGTGTTTAATAAAATTAATTGTTAAATAGAAATTTCAAAATGCTTAAAATTTTTAAATGATATATATATATATATATATATATATATATATATATATATATATATATATATATATATATATATATATATATATATATATATATATATATATATATATATATATATATATATAGATAAGCGATCGGGTGAGGACTCTTCTTAAAGTGAGGACTCGTGAGGACACCTTAAAAAAATAAAAAAAAAACATAAAAAAGATATATATAAATAATAAAATGGATCATAGTATTATATTGGTGAGAAAAAAAATTCGAAAAAAAACTTTTGGATCATTCTTTTTTTTATAATGAAATAATGATCCACAAAATAAAATTTTTTGTGGATCATTATTGTTTCTCAATGATCCAATTTTTTTTTCCAATTTTTTTTGGATCATGATATAGTACTATTCTCGATTTTATGATTTGTGTTTTTTTTAATATTTTTTTTCAATTTTTTTAAGGTGTCCTTACGAGTCCTCACCGAAAAAAGAGTCATCACCGGAACGGGACCCTATATATATATATATATATATATATATATATATATATATATATATATATATATATATATATATATATATATATATATATATATATATATATATATATATATATATATATATATATATATATATATATATATATATATATATATAGAATAAGGATCATTTGAGGACCCAAAAAAGGTTGTGATATTGAGGCCAAATCTGAACCATCTGTTATTTTAGATCTAAGGCTGTAATAAATTGTCAATTTTATACTTATTAATTAAAAAAAATTATAAATTATAAATTAAATATAACCTAAAGGGTATTAAGGTAATTATCATTATCCTATTTATGTAAATGCCTACAATTACGTTCCTCACTCTTGAAATTAGTTTGTATAACAATCAAATCTTTGAAATCTTTGGAAACTAACCTAAAAGTCTGGAAGATAAAACCCTACCTATTGGCCGTCTTCAACCTCCACACCTATTATCCTGCATCTTTTCCGATACAGGGTCGTCTCCTTCAAGATTCAAGCCGAATTTCCCAAAACAATGAATCAAAAGTCCCCCCACTTGTTTAAACCCAACCAATTTTCCAAAAACAGGGCCGTCTCCTTCAAGGTTCAAGCCGCCAAGCTTCCCGCTGGTGTATGCATCTTCTTTTCTTAATAACTGCACCACATCAATTAAACTTATTTATATCGATCCAAAGTTCCTTCATGAGTTGAGTGTTCATTCTCAGGTAGAAATCCCAAAAGCACAGCCAAAATTCCAATACCCTTTTCTCGGATTCACAAAAACTGCTGAAATTTGGAACTCTAGAGCTTGTATGATTGGTCTCATCGGTACTTTTATCGTCGAACTGGTACTCAATTTCTCAATTTACTCTATTGATATATTCATACGGATTCAAAAAGTTATTAAGATTACTGTTTCATTCATGTATCTATTAATCGATTAAGCGTGTTTTTCCCAGATTTTGAACAAAGGCATACTTGAGATGATTGGAGTGGAAATTGGAAAAGGGATTGATATTCCCCTTTGAGAATACGTGTGTCCACTTTCATTGTTCAGATTATTTTCTGTTTTTGGAATTTGTAAACTGCGATCTATAAATCATTAAGAAATCATAAACAGTTAAACACAAATCTTTCTTCTTCTTGCCATAAACTAATCGCAAGTAACAACCAGAACGATGTCAATGAAATTTCCTACAGTGTTTCTACAGAAAGAAAAATCGCCATCTCCAGTGATTTTAACATTGTTTGTTACGATTACGGTACACTTAAACCTCCCACTGCAATTGAAATTAATCACTTTCTTTGTCGCTGATGATCCATGTATGTTCATATACCTCACATCGCTCACTTGTACTGCTGGTGCTGATGGCTACAAGATAAAAAAAACATATATTTTTCAGAAAAGGACGATGAAATTGGTGTTATGGACTACAAGACTTACCGACGCCGAACAATCATCATTTTTAGCACTACTACTGCAGTAATGTTGATCAATTAGAATTGGGTTTCTAACATATCTTTTGTGGCCTTGTGTAATTTCTAGAAGGTTGATCTCGGTAAACTAGAGATGGCAGCCTTAAGGAGATATTGGGCCCACTTCAACCTCGTGAGTATAATATAAAACAATCGGTATACAATTTCTTGCAGATTATATTATTCGATTTATGTGAAATGCTTGGGTTTTTACAGATGGATGCAAGTTCTAACTTGTCAAAAGATCAGCTTGTTGAGTGTCGTCTAGATTATCACTATTGGTCGCGAAGCATGGTGGCAGGAGGTCTTCCGACGGCTGTAGATGGCTAAGGTACCATTTATTGACCTCCCAAATTGAATTTCAATAATTATTGTTGAGCTAAAGCTACATGAATATAACATGGGAACTCATGATCTTACTTGATTGTAACTACGATTGTATAAATGCCTAAAACATAAGTTATAATCATTGATGATTACAACTATGTTTGTATAAATGATTAAAGATTGCAAACTCACTTTTGATTACAGAAAGTATAGTGTTAATCATTGACGATAGATTACCACTATAAAGATTGCAAACTCACTTATGATTATACCTATAATCATTGACGATTACCACTATAAAGATTGCAAACTCATTTATGATTATAACTATGATTGTATAAATGACTGCATAAATGATTAAAGATTGCAAACTCACTTTTGATTACAAAAAGTATAGTGATAATCATTGACGATTACCAATATAACAACCATTTTATATTAATTGTTAAATATGAGCATATAAACTCTATTGTTAATCATCAACGATTATAACTTTTGTGCAACTTTAATATAGTTTGTACATTATTTTTTTTAATATCTTTGAACTTGATTTTGCAGGCGTGAATCCAAGAATAACTATGATCACGGGTGCCCACTATTTGTTTATGATTAAAATTGCATTGTATTTTTTGTGTACATTGTGATGTAATCATCGATGATTGAAACGACATTGTACTTTTTATCTACATCGTGTTTTATATTCATTTGCGATTTCAATTGTAGTTGTTTTTTTAATTTATACATTGTTCTTTATTCATTCTTGATTACATACGTATTTCTTTTATATCTATATTGTGATTTATTCGTTCATGATTACAAATATATTGCATTTTTTTAACATTGCATTGTGTTTTATAATCATTTATGAATGAAATTGTATAAATCAAATGATACAAGAAAAAAAGTATTTTGACGGAAAATGATTATTACTATCTATTAACAAAATAAAAAAAGTAAAAATAAAGTAAAAAATTGAACCTATATAATCTGAAATTATTTAAAAAATAATAATTAATTTATTAGTTTTTTTTGGTAACTAACAATCAGTTTCCTAGATTTTAGGAAACTATAATTTTTTTATAATTTAATTAAAATACACAATTACTAATATACGCTTTTAAATTGATTGGTCCAGAATTGGCCTCGCGACCTCAACCTTTTCTTTGGCCTCGATTGAACCTCCATATATATATATATATATATATATATATATATATATATATATATATATATATATATATATATATATATATATATATTAGAATTGTATCTATATATATAACTTAAATTAAACATAAAACATTGGTCAGACCATGACTAGGCTCACCCACTCTAAATGTGTTTAGAAGGTTTGAGGAGGTTGACAACGCTTAGTAATATCAAGTATTTTAGTCGTTGTTAGACACTATTCTTGGTGAAATTATATCATATATACATTGGTATTTCTCACTTTTTGTGCTAGTGCTTATTTGCAAAGAAATGTTATAATCAGGGACTAAATACGGACAATTGAAGAAGTTTTGAGGATAAAGCCAAATTCAGTCGAATGAACACGCGCGCCGTGGGAATAAAGCCATGCGAGACGCGCCACGTCAAAAGTTGAGGCGGTGAAGAGAATTCAAATGGCGAAAAAATAGGGATAAGGCTCAACGCGCGACGCGGCTAGAGGCCTTACGCCTTGCGGGTTCTAATTTTCCACAAGTATAAATAGAGGCTTTTAGGTCGAATTTTGGAGGCGAAGATCAGACCCTAAGGTGGACTTACGGCGACTTTGACTCAAGTTTCGAGATTCCAGCAACCCTTTGTGGTATTTTTATGTTTTAACTTTACTTTCAATATTAGTTTAGTTGTTTTAGCTCTTAGCTTGGTGTTTCTGGAGTGTGACAGCCAGTAGCAGTAGGTTAAAGCTCTTTATTTTTGTATTTGGATGTTTTGGATCTTCTGGTTTTGAGTTTAATACAGTTAATCATTCGGTTCATGTTTTATTGCAATTTTTACCTTTTATTGTCTTTGGATGCTTTTGAATGCTTTTGCTTTGTGTTATTGTTTCTAGATTCTGAATATAGTTCCTGATTTCAGTAAGCAATATAGGATTAGACTTTGGTTTGGTTTCATTTAGTTTATGTTTGGTTTTGATTTTGGATTTAAGATTTCTGTGTGTTTTGGAAAAGTGGAAGTTAGTCCCTCTGGCTGTAGCGTGACACTACAGTTGGTAAGTTATCGTCTTGTCTTGACCACCAAACTCCCGTGGATCGACCCTTACTACCGCTGTACTAGTGTGTGTGAGGTTTTATTTTCTTATTTTTGACCGCACGACGACCTAGGCGTGCCAAATTTTGGCGCCGTTGCCGGGGAGTTGTGAGCTTAGGATAAGACGATCTGTAGGGAGGTGTTTTCTGATTTTCAGTTTTAGTTTTGATATTTAGGTTAGTAAGTATTTTTTGTTTTGGTTTTGGCGGGCGTTTTGCACTAGTGCATGCGTACCCGTCGGGGTGGGCATACATCACCCTTGTTTTTTGACTCTGAAATCGAACGAACCACGCGCAAGAATCGTGTGCGAAGGCGTCTAGATAGAACGAGTCCGAGTAGTGTCACTATAGAGGATGTAACCCATGAGCCTGTGGGCGAGGTAACAGGGGGAATTCCATTTATACCCCCAGTGTCGGAATTTCACTTAGGTAGCACGAGTGCTAGTGGTGGTGCGGTTTCAGCCCCCACATCGATACCATCATGCACTCCGCCTTCAGTTCCACCTTTAGGACAAACAACCACCAATCCTTTTTCTGCTGCGATGGCTTGGGGAGCGCCGACCCGAGATGGCAACCCACCGCCACGACAGCAAGCAACCATTTCTCAACCGCAACACTCACAACCATTACCACCACAGTACTAACAACCCATCTTTAAACCACAACCTGTTTTTCAAAACTTACCACAACAAACTCAACAACATGTGCAACCACAAAAACCTCCGCCACAGCAGTATCAATACCAGGAGGTAGAGCAAGGATATGACGAGGAGGATGAAGGATGGATTCCTCCGCAGCAGCAGCAACAATGGAACCGAGGTTGGGGACCTCCAAGGAGAATGCAACAACCGCAGCAACCACAAGGGCAACAATTTTACAACAACAACAATGATCATCATAACGGTAACTTTGTTCCACCCTTATATTTTGCACAACCGAGAGGGCAATCGATTGCGTCACACTTCCAACCTTGGGAGTGTTGGGTGTTGAAATCGATTTAATAATCAAGTAATGACTAGTATTCTAATAGTATAACTTGTACTAAGCAAACACACAGTAATAAAACAGTTAATGAACAGAGTGATATGGATAACTTGTGCCGAATGCTTTGATTGATTGATTTAGGGTTTTACAATTGGGACGATGATCAACTTGCACTCAGACATGGTATGGCATCACTGATATTTATACTTAATCAGTGATACACATAGTACAACTTTATTACAGAGAATATCCTATCAGAGTACTAACCAATAGGATACTAGATTCATGCACCACATAATATACTACTACGCGTGCCTACAAAAAGTTTGACAGTTATGAAGTCTTCGGATCCTTCAGGATACTCCCTTCGGAGTCTTCAGACTTAGGGGTTTTCTATTATTGTTTTACTTTGGGGTGTTCATTCAGGTCTTCGGATAGAGGAGCACTTCATCACAAATATATTTCAATAGGGAGTATGACGATGCGTCGCCCATATATATTCCTGAAAATGTAGATACTCAAATAGAGATTAGGCCTCAATTGATAGGAGTGTTAACACAATTTAGAGGATACAAGACTGATGATCCATATAATCACTTATATGAATTTTTAGCCATAGACAATGCCAACACTCCTAGGAATACCAATAGAGATATTTTTAGGTTAAGATTATTCCCTTTTACCCTAAAGGACAAAGCCAAATACTGGTTCACATCTTTACCACATAATAGTATCACTACTTGGGATCAACTGAAGGCCAAGTTTTTGCAAGAGATCTATCCAGCTAGTAAGACCACCGAAATCAGGCGGGCAATTCAAGATTTTCAGCAGAAGCCGAGGGAGGCATTCCATGAGGCTTTTGAGAGGTTAAAGGAATTGATGCGGTCATGCCCACATCATGAAATTCCAAAGTGGCAACTGGTGAAGTTATTTTTTGAAGGGGTGAATGAAACGCATCAAGCGATGATCAATTCTTCATCGAGTGGAACGTTTATGTGGCAAGAGCCGGAAGATGCGTGGAGATTTCTGGAGCTGTTAAGTTTAGGTCCAAAGGTTAGTGGATCCATAAAAGACAACACCGTGTATGTGGCAAGTGTGGAGGCCGAAAACAAGTGGAAGAATGAGATTCAAAATGAGTTAAGTGTGGTTACCAAGAAGTTCAATCAGATGCTCACAAGATTTTAGAAAGAAAAAGGAGCTTATGTATTACATGGGCAGGTCATTTTGTAATACATGTGGTGAGGTAGGTCACAACCACAGCAAGTGCTCGATGACACACGAGGAAATCAGCCAAGTGCATGGATATGGTCAGTTTCATAATACGCCACGACCATTCAGAAAAAATCAGCAGAGAGATGCGAGACAACCACAAGCACAACAGCAGAATGTGCAACCAGCACCACAAGTAGGAAATACAAACATTGGCACGAAGGATATTTATGAAATGTTGCTCAAACTCAAAGAAGCTGAAGACGCCAATACCCAAGCAATTTTAAGATTAGGGAATCAGCTAACAAAGTTGGAAAAGGAGAGGGAGCAAGAGAAGGTGCAAACACCAAAGATGCAAGTGAATGAAGTCATTACGCTCAGAAGTGGAAAGAAGGTGGACAATAAAGTTGTTGCTCCACCAGCAAAAGAGGATATCGATGTGGAGATAGTATTCGATGAAAAGGAAGAATTAGAAAAGGAGGAGAAAAAGGAAAAAGAAGAACAAGCGCAGAAAAAGGAACCTGCAAATAAATGGGAAAAGGGAGAAACTAATGGAACAGTTCCTTTTCCTGCGGCTTTGGAGAAGCCGGAAAAGAGACCATATGGAAAGAAAGGACCGCAAGCAGAGGAGATGTGGGAATTGTTCAGTCAGATCAAAGTTAATATACCATTAGTCAAACTAATCAAGGAAGTTCCTGCTTATGCGAAGTTTTTAAAGGATATGTGCATTCATAAGAAGCATATTTTATCGCATCTTCCCCAGAAGATTGAATTGACTGAGTATGTCAGATCAATAATTATAGATGCATTACCTCCCAAGATGAAGGACCCAGGAGCTCCTCTCATTTCTGTTGACTTGGGTGATGTGCACATTAAGAAGGCTTTATTAGATTTAGGTGCGAGTGTGAGTATTTTGCCAGTAGAACTCTTCGATAAGCACGAATTCGGTACCTTGAGACCTACGGATGTGATCTTACAGCTTGCCGATAAATCTACAAAGATTCCGAGGGGAATGCTTTCAGATGTTATCATCTAAGTGGGAAACTTCTATTACCCAGCCGATTTCTTAGTTCTGGACACTCGTCAGGCCGCCAATGGGGAGCAGCCTACAATCATTCTTGGGCGACCATTCTGAAAGGTTTTTCGCAACCATGAACTAAAAACCTAAGTTCACATGCAACCTAGAAAAGATCTATGTTTTCTTACTTTGAACATGTAACTAATTCCTAAAGGCCAAACAAAAATTAACTAAAAGAATAAATCAGAAAAACTAACCTTTAGTTTTAATCTTGAAGCTAAGCAGCACAAGTGTCCTGCCTCAAATGAGATCACACCCAGGGAGCCAGAGGAAGGACCGAAAATTCCAGAGAGAATAATAGAAATGAGCAACTGATAATGAGGTCTAGGGTTCCCTATTTATAGGGAACCAAAAGGTAAAGCTAGAAACCCTAGCCGCAGCCCATTTTCCGGATTATGTGTACGCGCGCCGCGGCCTTTACAATGGCGCGCCGCGCGCCCCAATTCAAATGTTGAATTCTTGCGGATATGTACGCGCGTCGCGACCTTTACATTGGCGCGCCGCGCGCCGCAATTCAACTATTGAATTTGTACGACTTTAATCCCTGACCTCCTGATTAATCCAATTAATGCCACAGGAATTAATCCAATTAATTCCTTATTAATTATTAATCAATCAATATAGTTTCTAATTAATATATCATCACTTTAATATATTAACAAACCATATCTTTTAATTCTATTGATTTGTTAATCCCATAATAAACCAACCTTTCTCTCTACCAAACTTTCTACCAAACCTCCAGCTATGAGGGCAACCCAAATGGACTTTGCTTCTATTAATTAGGTAAATACAAATTATTAGTCATGGCTTAGACACCTAATCCAACAGTCTCCCACTTGGATAAGTCTATGACTATAATTACCAATTTAACCTCTGATTAATCAGCAGCCTGCAGCTTCCTAGAAACTGCTGCCGAACTCTGACCTAGTCAGTTCTGTCCATAGATAAGTGATCAGATGATCCTCCGTCCAACAAGATATTTTCAGACATGAGACATGGATTTAGATCAATCTCTGTCTGACACACTGTTTCCCGATTTCCGATTTTGCTTATGACTTTTAGACTTCTAATTGAACGAATCAATTTAGTCCTGGCTGGCCAGCGCTTCAGTCAACTTCAAAATCATCGAGTGGCCAACAGATATCTGTTTCCCGTCAGGGTCAAGGGACGAATAAGCTTTGACTAATATGTTATATCTTTTACCCGACAAATCACTCACAACAGCACGTTTTATAACACCGAGTTACCTATGCGTTTTCGTACTATCAATGAGCAACCGCCTTGCAAATTATAACTCATATCTCTCCACTTCAAGACCATAAGATATTATCGTCTCAACATTGCTCGTGATATAATCCATGAAGCAATCCATTGAGCGCGGGTTTATCCAATACTCAAATCTCCATTTCCAAGTACTCATGAACGTTGCAGCAATCTTATTGCTATGTCTAACTCCTTAGACAATCTACAAACCAATTCATGACAGTCTTCCTTCATACTTACTCCCTAAGAGTATGAACGACTGTGGATATTTGAATAATCCAATTATTCAGGAAGTAAACATGCAATAGCGAAACATAAAATCTGACTGGCAGCTACTCCTGCTATTTACCAAGTCTCCACGAGGTAATCACCAAGTCGGATTTATCATAACTATTATCGGTTTCTTATTCTCTTTTAAACTTTCAATTCAAGCCTTTTATATCTATGTCTATGACCTTTTCACTCTTTCTATGTATCCAAGTGTCTAACACTTATACACTTTATTGCAGATGATCCTATCGGATACTCTTCCGATGATATCTCAATTTGTCATTTTTGTCATTCTCTCTCACAACTCCATTCCGGTGATGTGTACCGTGACTGCCCATGGTTCTCGGGTCTTTAGTCCACATGACTACACCCTAAGACAATTTCGAGGTGTCATGATGTGCCGGTGACCCACACGCGCTCCATCAGAAACCAACGAAATTCTTTAACCATGAAGTCCTACAGCACCACGTTCTGGTGTAAACAATTACCGATTTGAAAAACCCTTTCAAATCAATCACCCTAATCATTTCCCAATGATTTCTCACGTCTGTTCAAAAATCCATTCAGTATTCTCAGCCAAGCAATATCCTGAATCCAACTTACAATGCTCCAAGCATTAAGTCATCAGGATATGTTCACAACACTTCTGATTTGTCCAAGAGGCTCGAGGAACCTGATGTAATCTCATTCCAAGCACTTTCGGAATCCTAAGATTACCAATAATCCTTGTGTCATGATCTCCGGAAACCATTTCTTTACGGGGACTCTTTCTTATGCATCTTGAATCCCATCAAGATCATATTTTCAACGGCTAAGTCAATACTGTCGGTTTCATCTATTTGATAGATGTCTATGAACTACGTAAGTATACTGCACCTTCTTTGTTTCTTTCATGCCAATTCATTACACTTTGCAATGACAGGAAACTCCATTCCTGGGGTTATGCATCTTGAATCTCATCAAGATCATATTGGCAGAATTCTGATCTATCTAATAGATGTTCACAACCACCTGAGTATGTTGTATCTCTTAAAGTCTTTCATAGCGAACCGTTTCTTAACACCAAGTCATTACACTTTGTAATGATAAGATACGTTTCCTAGAACTAGTATGTAACCCACATACAATGATAGCATATAACAACGATACTCCCACTGGCTTTGACACCGTCATATGACTCTTTCGGACTATTCACAAAATCCAGAACTTATGGCACATTTTGCGAAACCGAAATCCAAACCTTTCCGACATATTAAAGGAAATCTTTCAGGCTATTCACAAAATCCAAACCTTTTGGCCTATTTTGAGAATCTGAATATCCTTTCTTGCGAGATGCCCATGAGACGAATCCCGGGGCCATGTACCTTTTGTAATGGCATGCTCTATGTGAGTCCATATTAGTGTGCCGGTAAACCACACACGCTCCACTAACGACTCACACTATGCCACGCAGAATCCTCTCGGATTTCATCTTCTATTGAGAGTGCTTTATTCGGAATCAATTACTTGACTCCAAGTGATGACTCAATCAACCAGATGTTCTGTAAGTACATTTCTATGTTCCCTTCTTTTGATGATTCAATTACTCCCACTGGTTCCTAGACCAGTTGTAAAGATCAATCAAACTGTCACATAGACTGTGTCCCGCGGTAAGGTTCTCTTATTTGGCAGCAACTGGGCTCACCAATGCTTCCAGCAGTCGGATTACTTATCCGTACCATCTTTAGTGTTTTACCACTACCCGGTATATCACCCAAATCATAACTCCTTATGACAGTGACAATAACTACTGGTCAAGCGAATAGAGGGTATGTCAGGTTTAACAGGAATCTAATTCCCGGTCAAGTCCCAGTGGTGACTAAAGGTTCTTTCACTTGGCTAAGTCCTGAACTCATTCAGAATTATTCTTACTCCCACTGTTTCCTTAGAACTTGAGTTCTTTCTAAAAGTACTCTTCATCAAAGGATAACTGGAGTGGCCAATGAAAACGACATTGCTGATCAGTTTCAGGCTTGTCATGAGATTCAAACGAATGCTACATGACCCTGGACTTTCTATGTACCAGTGGGACGATCCCAGCTTTACATTTCAGACAGTGTCCACAAAACCTTCTTAGTCTAAGATGTGGTCGGAATATGGCTTCTGCGGTCTGACTGGTTGAATATTCAATTCATTGAAATATTAGACGGAAATGTATCCAGTGTATCTTATACACCGAGGATCAAAACTATTTCGATCAATGCTCTATCATCTTCCCTAAGACACATTATAACCATTAGTGTTCTTGGAAGAGGTTAAACTGTGAAACTTTTTCTCAGTCTCTGTTGTTACTCAGGTTCTGTTGATCTTATACTTCCTTTGAAATCCTTGAACACTTCAAGGTTCCAATCAATCGCTTATTCCGATAAGCGAAGCCATATTTGTCAAACCATTTGGCAAATATCATGAAGCATAACTAATCGTGATCTGTTCGAAGATTCGAGCAATACACAGTAACTTATGTGTCTGTTGCTCAAAATCTTAATACCTTTACAGTTCCATGTAAATTTATGACTTTGTTAATATTGTTCAAGACATGCAATCATCACCTGACTCCAAGTCAACTGATTCCAAAATCCTATCCATTGGATCTTTGGGCGATTCCTTTCTTGCCACAATTAATTTTATTAAGCACTCAATTCATCATGTGACTCTAAGTCAAATGATTCCAAAGTCCTGTCCAACTGGACCTTTGGTTGAAGTGATTCTCATAAAATTCACTTTAACAATCATAAGGAACACAATTCATAAATCCAATCCCATTGGATGTATCAACATTCAAGTCATTACCATTTATGCCATTAACACATTCACACAAACATTTCGAGGATAATTAAAACAATCAAAAGAAAATCAACATTTTATTAAAACACAAAAACCCTCGAACAATGTACTGTGTGAAAACAATGTCGTTTGCATCTAATAATCTAATAACAAGATTGTAATATCTAACTAAACTTCAAAACTGCATGAGCTGGAGATCCAATCCAAAAGTGCTCCTATGCGTCAAAGTCCTGTACCCTACTGATTCCCTGCATACAAACCAAACGTGACTATCACATTATGTATCAAGGAATTATGGATCAGGAGTTTCGAAGTTTTTAGATAAACCTGAGTTTCTAGAGATTTTACCTTGGAGCATTTTCCAATCTTTCCGTGACTGTATCCGATCCTATGGATTCCCAGTCTAAGACATCTCAGAACATGTCCAGACGATCTGGAACGTTTCTTGCTGCGTCTCTTCACTGGACTCAATCCAGAAGTAGCTGAACCAGTGGAGCAATGCCTGTCCATGAGTGACTCGTATAGGGTCAACAGAGAACGCATTTCCACAAAAGTCTTTTTCCGGTCTTCCTTTCTATACGTCTGAATGAACAGATCGTACCTATTAGTCAGCGAATCAAGCAGGATCTTAACACTCATTTCCTGACTAATTGGATGACCAAGTTTGTACAATTCGCCTATGTATCTCTCAATCTTGAGAACATGCGAATCGATGCTACTTCCTTCTTTTAGCTTGCACTCTGCAAGTCTTTTGAAGATCCTAGCTCGTTCCTCTTCAACCGGTTCTTGGAACTTTTCCTCAACCAGTTGTATTAACTCATACGGCCCTAGGGATCCAAAATCCCTGCGGAACTCGGGCTCAATGGTTAATAGCATGAGGTCACGAACTTCCTCGGATTCATCAAATAATAGGTCATGCTCATCATAAAGACCTTTTGTGATGACATGTTTTGGTGGAACTGGGATCGGGTACTCAATGAGGTGTAGCTTTCCAGCAATAACAAGAACCATTCTCCAATTGCGAAGCCATTCCACATAGTTAAGGCCAGTCAGACTTTCCATATTTAGCAGGCGCTTTCTGATGCCCTCAGAAATGGGTGAATGAGGAGGAGGATGAGAATAGACACTCGATTCAGACATCTATAAAAGGAAATAGAATTTATTAGTTTAATTAATCCTTTTAAATAATTACCCAATTTATTATTTAACAAGGCTAGGACCCAAAATACCCCAACTATGCTGTGAAGAGGGATGCCGTAGTCACAACACAGTGGTCATTAAGGTAGATAACTTTTATCAATTTCAGTCTTATGAAATTCCTAGATCTGTGAGACTCATTGAACTGTTCAATGGCATGTTTAATCTCGGATATGCCCCACCATTTGTGACTGGGATGCCGAGGATCACAAACCGGGTGTGAATAACCATGCAAATTAGCTTGGTACTCTCGGGGTCCATTATCATCTCAAATTGATGTGCCGGTTAACCACACACGCTCCATCAACAATGATAACACCCGGGAAACCCATTGCCACTCTTTATGAACCCCCATTGGTGTGCCGGTAACCCACACACGCTCCACCAACGTTTCATAAAGTGCAATGTGCAATTTCATGGGTTAGCATCAAATTCACATTTTTTAAAGTAACTAGATTGGGAATTCTTGTACGGGTTCTAGTACTTTTATCATTATACTTTTAATGATTAAGCGGTCCTATCAAAACTGTTCGGCTAACGACCCTCCACTGATCAGACGAGCGGTGGGTGAGAGTGAACACCCATTAGACCGCCATTTTATAGGCAGTCTCCTTATACCCACTTTATAGACCAGCTTCGTGAATGA
Source organism: Cichorium intybus (assembly GCA_023525715.1). Taxonomy (NCBI): domain Eukaryota; kingdom Viridiplantae; phylum Streptophyta; class Magnoliopsida; order Asterales; family Asteraceae; genus Cichorium; species Cichorium intybus. The sequence continues at coordinate 51,238,840 of CM042010.1, read as the reverse complement.
GGCCTACTAATGATTTGACTAACCAATTTATCTTATACATATAGTATTAACCTTTAATAATATATATAAGATGTATTTTAAATCTTTTAAAATATTCCTGGTTTATCTTTTAATTTCCTGAAATTTAACTATTAAACTTCAAATTAAATTAAACCTTTAATTTTGATTTAATTTATCTTTTAATTAAACTATTAATTAAATTAATTAAATCTTGATATTTTAAACCTTTTAAAATATTTTAGGATTTATCCTTTAATTTTCGAAATTTAACCATTAAATTAAAATTAAATTAAATCCCTTGAATTATCTTTTAATTAAACAATTAATTAAATTAATTCAAATATAGATAGGTTTTTCCAAATTAATCAAATCAATTTTAAACCTATCTTAAACCCCTAATTATCGAATTCATACAAACTGGGTTTAAGGTTATCCATTTAATTAAACAATTAAAGTTACCAAAAATAGAAAACCTCCTAAAACCCTAATAGGCAAATCGAAAAAGAAGGGGGGAAGGGCTAGGGTTTCAAAAACCCTAAACCCTAAAAACGAAATCAGGCCCAAAAGATTTATAAACAATAAACCCTAATTAGGAAAACTATTACAGCCATTTAATAAGAAAACAACCAAATGCTCTGATACCACTGAAAGGTTTTTCGCAACCATGAACTAAAAACCTAAGTTCACATGCAACCTAGAAAAGATCTATGTTTTCTTACTTTGAACATGTAACTAATTCCTAAAGGCCAAACAAAAATTAACTAAAAGAATAAATCAGAAAAACTAACCTTTAGTTTTAATCTTGAAGCTAAGCAGCACAAGTGTCCTGCCTCAAATGAGATCACACCCAGGAAGCCAGAGGAAGGACCGAAAATTCCAGAGAGAATAATAGAAATGAGCAACTGATAATGAGGTCTAGGGTTCCCTATTTATAGGGAACCAAAAGGTAAAGCTAGAAACCCTAGCCGCAGCCCATTTTCCGGATTATGTGTACGCGCGCCGCGGCCTTTACAATGGCGCGCCGCGCGCCCCAATTCAAATGTTGAATTCTTGCGGATATGTACGCGCGTCGCGACCTTTACATTGGCGCGCCGCGCGCCGCAATTCAACTATTGAATTTGTACGACTTTAATCCCTGACCTCCTGATTAATCCAATTAATGCCACAGGAATTAATCCAATTAATTCCTTATTAATTATTAATCAATCAATATAGTTTCTAATTAATATATCATCACTTTAATATATTAACAAACCATATCTTTTAATTCTATTGATTTGTTAATCCCATAATAAACCAACCTTTCTCTCTACCGAACTTTCTACCAAACCTCCAGCTATGAGGGCAACCCAAATGGACTTTGCTTCTATTAATTAGGTAAATACAAATTATTAGTCATGGCTTAGACACCTAATCCAACACATTCTTGGCTACAGCCAATGCGAATATTGACTGTCGTACAGGAGAGATGGGGATATCTTTTGGGCATCAGCAGACTAAGATCAAAATTTTCAATGCAAAAGGAAGCACAATGGAGGAAGAAGAATGTTATCAGGTGGATATTATAGACGAATTAGTGCAACAATACACGTATGAAGTATTGCAACAAGAAGCAATGAACATTCCCGAAGAGAGAGATGCGGAGCAAGAAGATCAAAAAGAGGTAGAAGGGAAGGAGAAAGGTGTGAAGCACGAGGAATGTGCACAAATAGAGAAGTTGCCAATGGAGATTCCGAAAACATTAAAGCCATCTTTACAGGAGCCACCAACCTTGGAGTTGAAACCGTTACCAGCTCATCTTAAGTATGCATTCTTGGGAGAAAAGGAAACTTTGCCGGTAATCTTGGCAGTTGACCTGACAATGGAGCAGGAGAAGGCATTGCTTGAAGTCTTGTCCAAACATAAGGAAGCCATCGGGTGGACAATTGCGGATTTGAAGGGGATTAGTCCAACCACATGCATGCATCGTATCATCACTGAGGATGGAGCCAAGCCTGCTAGGGACACGCAACGTAGATTGAATCCAAATTTGAAAGAGGTCGTAAAGAAAGAAGTGTTGAAATGGTTGGATACAGGAATCATATATCCAATCTCCGACAGCGAGTGGGTCAGTCCGACGCAAACTGTGCCAAATAAATCTTGAATTACTGTAGTGGATACCAAGGATGGTGATAAGGTATCCACGAGACCTGTGACTGGATGGAGAGTGTGTATTGATTATAAGAAACTTAATGCTGCAACCTCTAAAGACCATTTCCCGTTACCATTCATCGATCAGATTGTGGAGAAGTTAGCCGTACAGAAATATTACCGTTTCTTGGACGGGTACTCAGGTTACAACCAGATTGCTATTCATCCAGAGGATCAGGATAAAACGATGTTTACTTGCCCCTATGGTACTTTCGCGTTCCGAAGGATGCCATTCGGCCTGTGTAATGCTCTAGCAACGTTCCAAAGGTGTATGATGGCAAAATTCTCGGATATGATTGGTGAGGCATTGGAAATTTTAATGGAAGATTTCTCTATCTTTGGCTCATCATTTGACGCGTGTTTAAATCAGTTAGAAAAAGTCTTGGAAAGATGTGTGGAATCGAATTTAGTGCTTAGTTGGAAGAAAAGTCATTTCATGGTTAGGGAAGGGATTGTTTTGGGACATGTAGTTTCTGAAAGAGGATTCGAAGTGGATCGAGCGAAGATCAAGGTTATTTCTACACTACCACCCCCGACATTAGTGAAAGGGGTGAGGTCATTCTTAGGTCATGCAGGATTTTACCGAAGATTCATCAAAGACTTTAGCACCATTTCCAAACCTCTTTGTGGTCTCCTGTTGAAGGATGCACCATTTATTTTTGATGAAGAATGTGTCAAAGCATTCAACATCTTGAAAAATAAACTGGTCGAAGCTCCTATTCTGAAACCTCCCGACTGGACCCAACCCTTTGAAGTCATGTGTGATGCAAACGATGATGTCGTTGGTGCAGTGTTAGGCCAAAGGATCGATAAAAAGCCAGTAGTTATCTGTTACGCTAGTAAGACCTTCTTTGAAGCCCAATTGAATTATACTACCACAGAAAAGGAATTGCTTGCTGTAGTGTTCGCTCTGGACAAGTTTAGATCGTACATTTCGGGGTCGAAGGTGGTGGTCTACACTGACCACAGTGATGTTCGCCATTTGGTCGCAAAGAAGGAATCGAAGCTAAGGCGGATAAGATGGATACTGTTGCTCCAAGAATTTGATGTGGAAATAAAAGATAAGAAAGGAAAGGAGAACGTGGTAGCTGATCACCTCTTGACATTGCTAGCAGAAGGATTGGAAGCAGGTATAAAAGACACATTTCCTGATGAGCAGCTGTTAGAGCTTAATGGTGCACCATGGTATGCAACCTACATTAATTTTCTGGCCACGGGAGTAATGCCGACACACTGGACGAAGCAGAGGCAGAAACAGTTTCGCACATATGCTGGAAGGTTTATTTGGGACGATCCCGACCTCTTGAAGGTTGGGGAGGATCAAATCATTTGACGCTGCGTCCTTGATAGTGAAATTCCGGAGGTGTTAGATCACTGCCATGCCTCAGCATGTGGTGGGCATTTTAGCGCGAAAAAGACGGGGTACAAGATTTTGGAGTCCGGATTGTACTGGCCAACGATATTCAAGGATGCATACAAGACCGCTAAGGAGTGTATTAATTGTCAGTAGCTGTGAAATATTTCAAAAAGGATCAAATGCCTTTGAATCCGATTCTAATGGTGGATATCTTTGATGTTTGGGGGATTTACTTCATGGGTTCTTTTCCCACTTTACAAGGATATGTGTACATCTTGGTGGCCATTGACTGAGTATGTCAGATCAATAATTATAGATGCATTACCTCCCAAAATGAAGGACCCAGGAGCTCCTCTCATTTCTGTTGACTTGGGTGATGTGCACATTAAGAAGGCTTTATTAGATTTAGGTGCGAGTGTGAGTATTTTGCCAGTAGAACTCTTCGATAAGCACGAATTCGGTACCTTGAGACCTACGGATGTGATCTTACAGCTTGCCGATAAATCTACAAAGATTCCGAGGGGAATGCTTTCAGATGTTATCATCTAAGTGGGAAACTTCTATTACCCAGCCGATTTCTTAGTTCTGGACACTCGTCAGGCCGCCAATGGGGAGCAGCCTACAATCATTCTTGGGCGACCATTCTGAAAGGTTTTTCACAACCATGAACTAAAAACCTAAGTTCACATGCAACCTAGAAAAGATCTATGTTTTCTTACTTTGAACATGTAACTAATTCCTAAAGGCCAAACAAAAATTAACTAAAAGAATAAATCAGAAAAACTAACCTTTAGTTTTAATCTTGAAGCTAAGCAGCACAAGTGTCCTGCCTCAAATGAGATCACACCCAGGGAGCCAGAGGAAGGACCGAAAATTCCAGAGAGAATAATAGAAATGAGCAACTGATAATGAGGTCTAGGGTTCCCTATTTATAGGGAACCAAAAGGTAAAGCTAGAAACCCTAGCCGCAGCCCATTTTCCGGATTATGTGTACGCGCGCCGCGGCCTTTACAATGGCGCGCCGCGCGCCCCAATTCAAATGTTGAATTCTTGCGGATATGTACGCGCGTCGCGACCTTTACATTGGCGCGCCGCGCGCCGCAATTCAACTATTGAATTTGTACGACTTTAATCCCTGACCTCCTGATTAATCCAATTAATGCCACAGGAATTAATCCAATTAATTCCTTATTAATTATTAATCAATCAATATAGTTTCTAATTAATATATCATCACTTTAATATATTAACAAACCATATCTTTTAATTCTATTGATTTGTTAATCCCATAATAAACCAACCTTTCTCTCTACCAAACTTTCTACCAAACCTCCAGCTATGAGGGCAACCCAAATGGACTTTGCTTCTATTAATTAGGTAAATACAAATTATTAGTCATGGCTTAGACACCTAATCCAACAGTCTCCCACTTGGATAAGTCTATGACTATAATTACCAATTTAACCTCTGAGTAATCAGCAGCCTGCAGCTTCCTAGAAACTGCTGCCGAACTCTGACCTAGTCAGTTCTGTCCATAGATAAGTGATCAGATGATCCTCCGTCCAACAAGATATTTTCAGACATGAGACATGGATTTAGATCAATCTCTGTCTGACACACTGTTTCCCGATTTCCGATTTTGCTTATGACTTTTAGACTTCTAATTGAACGAATCAATTTAGTCCTGGCTGGCCAGCGCTTCAGTCAACTTCAAAATCATCGAGTGGCCAACAGATATCTGTTTCCCGTCAGGGTCAAGGGACGAATAAGCTTTGACTAATATGTTATATCTTTTACCCGACAAATCACTCACAACAGCACGTTTTATAACACCGAGTTACCGATGCGTTTTCGTACTATCAATGAGCAACCGCCTTGCAAATTATAACTCATATCTCTCCACTTCAAGACCATAAGATATTATCGTCTCAACATTGCTCGTGATATAATCCATGAAGCAATCCATTGAGCGCGGGTTTATCCAATACTCAAATCTCCATTTCCAAGTACTCATGAACGTTGCAGCAATCTTATTGCTATGTCTAACTCCTTAGACAATCTACAAACCAATTCATGACAGTCTTCCTTCATACTTACTCCCTAAGAGTATGAACGACTGTGGATATTTGAATAATCCAATTATTCAGGAAGTAAACATGCAAAAGCGAAACATAAAATCTGACTGGCAGCTACTCCTGCTATTTACCAAGTCTCCACGAGGTAATCACCAAGTCGGATTTATCATAACTATTATCGGTTTCTTATTCTCTTTTAAACTTTCAATTCAAGCCTTTTATATCTATGTCTATGACCTTTTCACTCTTTCTATGTATCCAAGTGTCTAACACCTATACACTTTATTGCAGATGATCCTATCGGATACTCTTCCGATGATATCTCAATTTGTCATTTTTGTCATTCTCTCTCACAACTCCATTCCGGTGATGTGTACCGTGACTGCCCATGGTTCTCGGGTCTTTAGTCCACATGACTACACCCTAAGACAATTTCGAGGTGTCATGATGTGCCGGTGACCCACACGCGCTCCATCAGAAACCAACGAAATTCTTTAACCATGAAGTCCTACAGCACCACGTTCTGGTGTAAACAATTACCGATTTGAAAAACCCTTTCAAATCAATCACCCTAATCATTTCCCAATGATTTCTCACGTCTGTTCAAAAATCCATTCAGTATTCTCAGCCAAGCAATATCCTGAATCCAACTTACAATGCTCCAAGCATTAAGTCATCAGGATATGTTCACAACACTTCTGATTTGTCCAAGAGGCTCGAGGAACCTGATGTAATCTCATTCCAAGCACTTTCGGAATCCTAAGATTACCAATAATCCTTGTGTCATGATCTCCGGAAACCATTTCTTTACGGGGACTCTTTCTTATGCATCTTGAATCCCATCAAGATCATATTTTCAACGGCTAAGTCAATACTGTCGGTTTCATCTATTTGATAGATGTCTATGAACTACGTAAGTATACTGCACCTTCTTTGTTTCTTTCATGCCAATTCATTACACTTTGCAATGACAGGAAACTCCATTCCTGGGGTTATGCATCTTGAATCTCATCAAGATCATATTGGCAGAATTCTGATCTATCTAATAGATGTTCACAACCACCTGAGTATGTTGTATCTCTTAAAGTCTTTCATAGCGAACCGTTTCTTAACACCAAGTCATTACACTTTGTAATGATAAGATACGTTTCCTAGAACTAGTATGTAACCCACATACAATGATAGCATATAACAACGATACTCCCACTGGCTTTGACACCGTCATATGACTCTTTCGGACTATTCACAAAATCCAGAACTTATGGCACATTTTGCGAAACCGAAATCCAAACCTTTCCGACATATTAAAGGAAATCTTTCAGGCTATTCAAAAAAATCCAAACCTTTTGGCCTATTTTGAGAATCTGAATATCCTTTCTTGCGAGATGCCCATGAGACGAATCCCGGGGCCATGTACCTTTTGTAATGGCATGCTCTATGTGAGTCCATATTAGTGTGCCGGTAAACCACACACGCTCCACTAACGACTCACACTATGCCACGCAGAATCCTCTCGGATTTCATCTTCTATTGAGAGTGCTTTATTCGGAATCAATTACTTGACTCCAAGTGATGACTCAATCAACCAGATGTTCTGTAAGTACATTTCTATGTTCCCTTCTTTTGATGATTCAATTACTCCCACTGGTTCCTAGACCAGTTGTAAAGATCAATCAAACTGTCACATAGACTGTGTCCCGCGGTAAGGTTCTCTTATTTGGCAGCAACTGGGCTCACCAATGCTTCCAGCAGTCGGATTACTTATCCGTACCATCTTTAGTGTTTTACCACTACCCGGTATATCACCCAAATCATAACTCCTTATGACAGTGACAATAACTACTGGTCAAGCGAATAGAGGGTATGTCAGGTTTAACAGGAATCTAATTCCCGGTCAAGTCCCAGTGGTGACTAAAGGTTCTTTCACTTGGCTAAGTCCTGAACTCATTCAGAATTATTCTTACTCCCACTGTTTCCTTAGAACTTGAGTTCTTTCTAAAAGTACTCTTCATCAAAGGATAACTGGAGTGGCCAATGAAAACGACATTGCTGATCAGTTTCAGGCTTGTCATGAGATTCAAACGAATGCTACATGACCCTGGACTTTCTATGTACCAGTGGGACGATCCCAGCTTTACATTTCAGACAGTGTCCACAAAACCTTCTTAGTCTAAGATGTGGTCGGAATATGGCTTCTGCGGTCTGACTGGTTGAATATTCAATTCATTGAAATATTAGACGGAAATGTATCCAGTGTATCTTATACACCGAGGATCAAAACTATTTCGATCAATGCTCTATCATCTTCCCTAAGACACATTATAACCATTAGTGTTCTTGGAAGAGGTTAAACTGTGAAACTTTTTCTCAGTCTCTGTTGTTACTCAGGTTCTGTTGATCTTATACTTCCTTTGAAATCCTTGAACACTTCAAGGTTCTAATCAATCGCTTATTCCGATAAGTGTAACGCCAAGACATGTTTTATTATATAATTATAATAAAAGGGCAAATTGGTCATTTTACCTTAGAAGGGTAAATTGGTCTTTTGGACAGAAAAGTATTTAGTTTGAAATAATATTTTGAGTTTTGGACTTAAAATGTTATAAAAACTGAATTCGGGTCGTTTTACCGAAAAAGGGTATTTTGGTCATTTGACCATGTGAAAGACCAAATATGAAAAATATTGTTGGTTGTGGCAAAAATGTAAGAAATGAAAGTTTTATTGTAATAAAACTTGATTTTGTGGTCAAAGTTCAAGAAATGGAACTTAGGGACCAAAAATGTAAGAAATTATGGTATAAATAGAGAGTTTGACTCTCTTCTTTGACTAGCCATTGTTGCAGCAACGGGAGAAGAGAATTGAGAGAGATTTCTGGAAATTCTTGAAGCTTGAAGCATGGAATTGGAATCATAGCTTGGAATTGATGATTCCTAAGCTTGAAAGGTTAGTTTTAATCAAGTTCTTGAAGTGTTCTTGATTTGATTTTATAGAAACTGAAATTTATGAATTTCAGTTATGATTATGTGTTTAAATTGATGTAATGCTTCCATTAAGTCATGCAAAAAGGACTTAATTCAAGAAAAATGGAAGTAGGTTGCTATTGTTGATGAATTGGGGTTTTGGCTCAAGAACCCTAATTCTTGTATTTGATTGATTGAGGTGTTTTTAATGGCTTAAAACTTGTTATTAGACAAAGGTTTAAGTCCTAGAACAAACCCTGATCATTAAGTCGAGAATTAAGAACTTAAAATGAGAATTTGTAGCATGAAAAACGGACTAGAAACTGCTCAGCAGCAGATCGGGTCGCGATCTCCATTGAGATCGGGTCGCGATCTCGTAGGGTCGCGATCCACATGGTTATCGGGTCGCGATCCAGCGGCTGCGAGAAATTTAGATGCGATCAGATCGGGTCACGATCCACGTGATGATCGGGTCGCGATCCAGCGTCTGCATGAAAATATGCAGATTTCTCCTGCCTTCTGTTAAGCCTTGATCCAATTTTGGGATTTGATGCTAGGCTTGTCCGTTTGACCTCAAATTTTGACCATAGGTCTAATATGATGTGAAACTTCGGGAAAAATTGTCGGAATACGTATACGACCTCTCGAAAGTACTGTAGCAAAATACGTGTATTTGTAAAAATTGTATAATTTAAAGAAAGATGGTAAATGGAAAGCTTATCATCTAGGGATGGTTTATAGTTGAAAAATATTGGACTCTTATGTATTAGAGTCAACTAGAATGATTATTAACCTATTATCATTTGGTATATAAATGAATAAATAGGTATGGGACAAAAATGGTTGTGGTGCACGCAAAGGCAAGAAACAACCGGGATTCAAATGCAGCTAGTATCCAGGTGAGTAATCTCACTGATATCATATATGATATATGATAATTGAGTTGTTACAGGTTGAAACGCTTCGAGGGACGAAAATGACAAGTGTAAAAATATATGTAAAAGACAAGACCAGATAAGCCGTGAGTCATTGCGATGACAAGAACGGAACTGTGAGTCAATACATATATATATACACTATGATATAGACAAGACCGGAACCAGCCGTGAGTCTAGGCAACAGCGGGATTTTCCCGTGAGCCACATATTTTAGGCAACAGCGGGCTAACCCGTGAGCCATAATTTATTCTGATAAGTCAAACCAATATATAGACAACAGCGGGCTAACCCGTGAGTCTAGGCAACAGCGGGCTAACCCGTGAGCCATGGTTTACTTTGATGAGCCAAACTTATATAGACAACAGCGGGCTAACCCGTGAGTCTAGGCAACAGCGGGCTAACCCGTGAGCCACGGCAACAGCGGGCTAACCCGTGAGCCATATCTAACCGGTGCAGCCTATATGGCTATGATATTGTTACAGGTACATGGTGCGGCCTTTTGGCTATGATATCGGGTTATTGAACCCAGCTGGTGCGGCCTGCGGGCTATGATTTATATATTGATAATGTTTTGATGCAGCTTATATAGCTATGATACAGCGTACGGCTTAAATAGCCATGATATACGGTGCAGTCCGATGTGACTAAGAGAGATGGGACAGAAATAGTTATATATATGATTATATGTGTAACTAACTGACGTGGCTTGATAATTGCAGGTTATCATGTTATAGTCTGTAAGACTATAATTTAGGATGTGAAATCCTAAGAGATATTTGGCCAGCCAGTAAGGCTAGGAGTTTGGATTCGATGTCCAGACAAATACACGATTGTATTTTATACGTGTTATTTGCAGGAATGATTACTCACTGAGCTTTGTAGCTCATACCGTTTATTACTGTCCCTGCAGGTTAGCATGATACTGGTAGGGGACAAGATAGAGTCCGTGACTTTGAAGTGGGACTCATAGATGCTGTCAGTAGCAGCCCGGCTTTAAAGGAGTTATGGTATTTTATACTCTCCTTGATACACTTGTACCCGTTTTTATTAAAATATACCCCTTGTTATGGTTTTATGTATTGAAACCTGTGTTTTAAATGAAAATTTTTTTCAGGGGTGTTTTTGTTTTTAAAAGCCGGGTGTTACAAGTTGGTATCAGAGCCGTGGTTTAAGTGAACTAGGTGTCTATAGAGTAGATTCCTGGACTTAAACCCTGAGATAGTAGACATGATGCATAGTTAGGTGTATATAGTTGTTATTATACATATATAACCTAACTGCTGCTAACTTCTGACGTATAAGAAGTATGGACTGTGAATCTCCTTGGAAGACATCTAGGGCGCGAAGCTCTAAGAAATAAACCAGCCCTTCCGTAAGACTCCGTGGTATGAGAGCCAAAAAGGGGATGAATAGCAGAAATCCACATGATGAGCAATGTTAGCTGATGTGGTCAGATAAAGAAATTGATTGCTCACCTTGGTTGATATTCAAGGTGAAAGAACAGTAGTTGAGACTACAAGGAAAAAAAAATGTTAGTGGACTTCAGGAGAAGTTACCACGAACTAGGTCCAACCTTATAGGGACGGGACCAAGATGAAAAGATGATGTGATATAAGAAGTGCAGGAAAAGCACTCAGAACATTTTAGAGTTAAGACTCTACCGTTGACATGATGAAATTGCAGAAAATGGGAGCATATTGCTCGAGTTTGTTGTGTGGGACGGAAGTGGTTCCAGCGTGGAACTATAGATCACTTCCTTATGAAATACTCACATGCTAATTGTAGAGTAACGGGTGATGAACCCAGGAAAGAAAGAAGAAATGAATGGTTAAAAAGGACCAGTGGTACCTTGAGCTTTCCAGCAGATTGTGGAAGAAGCTCGTGAGGAGACTGATATGATCTCCAATATAATTGTTCTGAATATAACTCGTGTATGTTATATTTGATTCAAGAAGCTATGCTTTGGATCGGTGACATTGATGTTTTGTTGGAATATTTCATCAACGATTTTAGATGGAATTTTGGACGTAGCTATAGCAGATAGCAAATATGTTCTAGATATTGAACACCTGGAAGGTAGTCTGCCTAGGATTTACGGGACCCTTTTCCCTATGAATCTGAAGCCGATGACTACCAGTGAATTTGAAGCAGTTGTGCTTATGAATTGGTTAGCAATGAATTATGCTAACGTGAATTGTAGAAATAAGAACAGTATGGTTCTTGAAACAGAAATGAAACGGGTGAAAATCTATGGTAAATGACCATTGTTGAGAATACCAGTTATTTTCCTTTGCTTATACTCGGAAAAGAGTTAGTAAAGGAATGATTTTGTCGTTGGCATACGTGGTATGGGCCAAGCTAAATAAAACAGTGATAGTAATTCACTACTTTGAATAAATTCTCGGATGTTTCTTTTGAAAAGAACTTCCAGAATTTCTGCCATATTGGCGAGAAGAGTTTATTGATAAAACTAATTTTTGGAGCCGTTTTGGTAGACGGGCTCTGTACTGAATTGCATCTGTAGAGATGGCAGAGTTGGAAAACAACTAGAAGAAATTCTTGAATTGGGGTCTCTTGTGGCTGAATGTGTCATTGTATAGAGCCATATCTTGTTTGAAAAGAAGAAAGATAATTTGATGCATATGTGCATTGATTCCTGAGAATCTGATATTCTCGAAACCAGACTGAATATGAGGTACATTTGTACCAGATATTGGAGTTACTTCACTGAGTTAAGTGATATGTAAAATTTTCCAAGTATGAAAATTTGGCTAAAAGAAGTTTCAATTCTTTGGGTATGATAATAATGCCAGAGATGATAAAATAAATTCAGTGGAATTGATAATGTGATAAAACTGGAACCGCCTGAGGAATCCGACTGACATTGTAGTTCCTTGGATTTGGCAGGTTACTACAGGAGAGTTATAGAAAACTGCTCCTTGATTACTGGTTAGCTGGCTAAAGTTGACAAATAAAAGTGTAAAGTCTGAGTGGTAGAAAGACCACAGATATGTTGTAAAGGTTTGGAATAAACCTTGTGTGAACCTCTAACATTAGCAATGATGATAAGTGGAGAAGATGGATTAGATCATTGAAATGTATCCAACGTTGAATGTGGATGCATGACATTGCAGTAGCAATTATGAACGTGGCATTTAAGCTTTGGAAACACTACTTGTATGGTGTAAAGCTTATTGCGATGAGATCATAAAAGTTGAAATACTTAATTGATCAAAAGAAACTGAAAATGAGATAGCAAAGATAGATGGGTTACTTAAAGATTTCGGGTATGAAATCTTGTACCATCTCAGAAAGGCGTATGTGGTTACAGATGCCTTGAATTTGAAAGAGTAACCTTTGTAGGTTACACCCACATGTATGAACGTGGCAAATTGATTACCTGAGTTGATTCGGGTAGCACAGAAAGATGTGTGCAAGTCTGAAAATACGAAAAGTGAATAAATGATTGAATAGTAGCGGAAGTTAGTTGGAATATCACAGTGATTTAACACCCGTGGCAGTTGTGAATGTGAATTCCAAAGTCAAACGAAATATAAAAATCATCTTGAAAGATGTATTTTGTATCAGATATGCAGCATACCCGGGGCAATACCAAACTGTATAGGTCGATAAAACCTATGTGTTGGTGGCCGGGGCTGAAGAAAGACATTGAAAGACATGTGAAAAATGTTTGACTTGTGTGTAACTACAGTCAAATCATTAGAAGTATGTGGACTGTCGGTCCCAAAAAAAAAAAAATGAAATGGGACGAAAAATATCATAGACTTTGTAGTAAAGTCTTTGCAAATACCGTATGGGTATGACACCATATGGGTGAATTGCAGGTTGATTGATGAAATCAGTGTATGTTTATACTGACTAAGAAGAAATTAAGAGTGGAAAAGTAGTGAAAAACTACAAAGATAAAGAAAATTGTTGACGTGCACTACAGGTGACGACTGTATCGGATCGAGATACAAGAATTATTTGCTGAATTTAGCATTAATTCTTAAAGTTTTTAGCTCAAAAGTACTAGTAAGTACTGTGTGCGAATCCTAGATGGATTGATGAGGTGAAATAATGATGCAAACCTTAGGAATTATGCCTGAAATCGGCATAACAGACCCTAGTGGAAAACTAGATGACCGTCTATTCGTGGTAGAAGTTGTAGATTAGTATAGGTATTATACTAGTGTTTTATTGACTCGTAGGAAGTATCGTTTAGACTACCGTGATGCACGTCGATTTGCTAGACAGAAGTTGGGGAGAAGCTGTTGACTAAACCTGAGATTGTATCTCAAACAGAAGAAAAGATTAGGCAAATTCGAGAAAGCTTGGAAAAAGACTAAAGTCGACAAGAGTAGTATGCGGATTGTCGAATAAAACCATTGAAAATCCAAGTAAAGGAAGATGGTGGAACTCACAGTGACCCTTCGAAAGGACTACAAATTAATGTGGGACAAAAAGGAAAGTTGAGCCCTTGTTTATTGGACCTTTCCGTATATCCCAAAAGCAAGAATTGCGGTGTATTGATTGAAGATTCTTGATGAACTTCAAAATATTTATAAGTTTTATGGGTCTCATGGTTTTGAGAACATAGATTGATAAATTCTAACGAATCCCTCATGTTGAAATGAGGAAGATAAGTGATTATGGTGCCCGGGACAAACCGGAGGAGTGATATGCGAGTGGTGATATAACCACGAGATAAGAAGACTAGTATGGTTAAGTGCTTAGGCAATACCATAAAGGTTTCCATATGATATGAGAAACCGGAATTGTAACGAGAAAGAAATACCCTTGCTTGATTTTATGATTTCGGGGACGAAATCTTTTGAAGGAGGGGAGAATTTGTAACGCCAAGACATGTTTTATTATATAATTATAATAAAAGGGCAAATTGGTCATTTTACCTTAGAAGGGTAAATTGGTCTTTTGGACAGAAAAGTATTTAGTTTGAAATAATATTTTGAGTTTTGGACTTAAAATGTTATAAAAACTGAATTCGGGTCGTTTTACCGAAAAAGGGTATTTTGGTCATTTGACCATGTGAAAGACCAAATATGAAAAATATTGTTGGTTGTGGCAAAAATGTAAGAAATGAAAGTTTTATTGTAATAAAACTTGATTTTGTGGTCAAAGTTCAAGAAATGGAACTTAGGGACCAAAAATGTAAGAAATTATGGTATAAATAGAGAGTTTGACTCTCTTCTTTGACTAGCCATTGTTGCAGCAACGGGAGAAGAGAATTGAGAGAGATTTCTGGAAATTCTTGAAGCTTGAAGCATGGAATTGGAATCATAGCTTGGAATTGATGATTCCTAAGCTTGAAAGGTTAGTTTTAATCAAGTTCTTGAAGTGTTCTTGATTTGATTTTATAGAAACTGAAATTTATGAATTTCAGTTATGATTATGTGTTTAAATTGATGTAATGCTTCCATTAAGTCATGCAAAAAGGACTTAATTCAAGAAAAATGGAAGTAGGTTGCTATTGTTGATGAATTGGGGTTTTGGCTCAAGAACCCTAATTCTTGTATTTGATTGATTGAGGTGTTTTTAATGGCTTAAAACTTGTTATTAGACAAAGGTTTAAGTCCTAGAACAAACCCTGATCATTAAGTCGAGAATTAAGAACTTAAAATGAGAATTTGTAGCATGAAAAACGGACTAGAAACTGCTCAGCAGCAGATCGGGTCGCGATCTCCATTGAGATCGGGTCGCGATCTCGTAGGGTCGCGATCCACATGGTTATCGGGTCGCGATCCAGCGGCTGCGAGAAATTTAGATGCGATCAGATCGGGTCGCGATCCACGTGATGATCGGGTCGCGATCCAGCGTCTGCATGAAAATATGCAGATTTCTCCTGCCTTCTGTTAAGCCTTGATCCAATTTTGGGATTTGATGCTAGGCTTGTCCGTTTGACCTCAAATTTTGACCATAGGTCTAATATGATGTGAAACTTCGGGAAAAATTGTCGGAATACGTATACGACCTCTCGAAAGTACTGTAGCAAAATACGTGTATTTGTAAAAATTGTATAATTTAAAGAAAGATGGTAAATGGAAAGCTTATCATCTAGGGATGGTTTATAGTTGAAAAATATTGGACTCTTATGTATTAGAGTCAACTAGAATGATTATTAACCTATTATCATTTGGTATATAAATGAATAAATAGGTATGGGACAAAAATGGTTGTGGTGCACGCAAAGGCAAGAAACAACCGGGATTCAAATGCAGCTAGTATCCAGGTGAGTAATCTCACTGATATCATATATGATATATGATAATTGAGTTGTTACAGGTTGAAACGCTTCGAGGGACGAAAATGACAAGTGTAAAAATATATGTAAAAGACAAGACCAGATAAGCCGTGAGTCATTGCGATGACAAGAACGGAACTGTGAGTCAATACATATATATATACACTATGATATAGACAAGACCGGAACCAGCCGTGAGTCTAGGCAACAGCGGGATTTTCCCGTGAGCCACATATTTTAGGCAACAGCGGGCTAACCCGTGAGCCATAATTTATTCTGATAAGTCAAACCAATATATAGACAACAGCGGGCTAACCCGTGAGTCTAGGCAACAGCGGGCTAACCCGTGAGCCATGGTTTACTTTGATGAGCCAAACTTATATAGACAACAGCGGGCTAACCCGTGAGTCTAGGCAACAGCGGGCTAACCCGTGAGCCACGGCAACAGCGGGCTAACCCGTGAGCCATATCTAACCGGTGCAGCCTATATGGCTATGATATTGTTACAGGTACATGGTGCGGCCTTTTGGCTATGATATCGGGTTATTGAACCCAGCTGGTGCGGCCTGCGGGCTATGATTTATATATTGATAATGTTTTGATGCAGCTTATATAGCTATGATACAGCGTACGGCTTAAATAGCCATGATATACGGTGCAGTCCGATGTGACTAAGAGAGATGGGACAGAAATAGTTATATATATGATTATATGTGTAACTAACTGACGTGGCTTGATAATTGCAGGTTATCATGTTATAGTCTGTAAGACTATAATTTAGGATGTGAAATCCTAAGAGATATTTGGCCAGCCAGTAAGGCTAGGAGTTTGGATTCGATGTCCAGACAAATACACGATTGTATTTTATACGTGTTATTTGCAGGAATGATTACTCACTGAGCTTTGTAGCTCATACCGTTTATTACTGTCCCTGCAGGTTAGCATGATACTGGTAGGGGACAAGATAGAGTCCGTGACTTTGAAGTGGGACTCATAGATGCTGTCAGTAGCAGCCCGGCTTTAAAGGAGTTATGGTATTTTATACTCTCCTTGATACACTTGTACCCGTTTTTATTAAAATATACCCCTTGTTATGGTTTTATGTATTGAAACCTGTGTTTTAAATGAAAATTTTTTCAGGGGTGTTTTTGTTTTTAAAAGCCGGGTGTTACAATAAGCGAAGCCATATTTGTCAAACCATTTGGCAAATATCATGAAGCATAACTAATCGTGATCTGTTCGAAGATTCGAGCAATACACAGTAACTTATGTGTCTGTTGCTCAAAATCTTAATACCTTTACAGTTCCATGTAAATTTATGACTTTGTTAATATTGTTCAAGACATGCAATCATCACCTGACTCCAAGTCAACTGATTCCAAAATCCTATCCATTGGATCTTTGGGCGATTCCTTTCTTGCCACAATTAATTTTATTAAGCACTCAATTCATCATGTGACTCTAAGTCAAATGATTCCAAAGTCCTGTCCAACTGGACCTTTGGTTGAAGTGATTCTCATAAAATTCACTTTAACAATCATAAGGAACACAATTCATAAATCCAATCCCATTGGATGTATCAACATTCAAGTCATTACCATTTATGCCATTAACACATTCACACAAACATTTCGAGGATAATTAAAACAATCAAAAGAAAATCAACATTTTATTAAAACACAAAAACCCTCGAACAATGTACTGTGTGAAAACAATGTCGTTTGCATCTAATAATCTAATAACAAGATTGTAATATCTAACTAAACTTCAAAACTGCATGAGCTGGAGATCCAATCCAAAAGTGCTCCTATGCGTCAAAGTCCTGTACCCTACTGATTCCCTGCATACAAACCAAACGTGACTATCACATTATGTATCAAGGAATTATGGATCAGGAGTTTCGAAGTTTTTAGATAAACCTGAGTTTCTAGAGATTTTACCTTGGAGCATTTTCCAATCTTTCCGTGACTGTATCCGATCCTATGGATTCCCAGTCTAAGACATCTCAGAACATGTCCAGACGATCTGGAACGTTTCTTGCTGCGTCTCTTCACTGGACTCAATCCAGAAGTAGCTGAACCAGTGGAGCAATGCCTGTCCATGAGTGACTCGTATAGGGTCAACAGAGAACGCATTTCCACAAAAGTCTTTTTCCGGTCTTCCTTTCTATACGTCTGAATGAACAGATCGTACCTATTAGTCAGCGAATCAAGCAGGATCTTAACACTCATTTCCTGACTAATTGGATGACCAAGTTTGTACAATTCGCCTATGTATCTCTCAATCTTGAGAACATGCGAATCGATGCTACTTCCTTCTTTTAGCTTGCACTCTGCAAGTCTTTTGAAGATCCTAGCTCGTTCCTCTTCAACCGGTTCTTGGAACTTTTCCTCAACCAGTTGTATTAACTCATACGGCCCTAGGGATCCAAAATCCCTGCGGAACTCGGGCTCAATGGTTAATAGCATGAGGTCACGAACTTCCTCGGATTCATCAAATAATAGGTCATGCTCATCATAAAGACCTTTTGTGATGACATGTTTTGGTGGAACTGGGATCGGGTACTCAATGAGGTGTAGCTTTCCAGCAATAACAAGAACCATTCTCCAATTGCGAAGCCATTCCACATAGTTAAGGCCAGTCAGACTTTCCATATTTAGCAGGCGCTTTCTGATGCCCTCAGAAATGGGTGAATGAGGAGGAGGATGAGAATAGACACTCGATTCAGACATCTATAAAAGGAAATAGAATTTATTAGTTTAATTAATCCTTTTAAATAATTACCCAATTTATTATTTAACAAGGCTAGGACCCAAAATACCCCAACTATGCTGTGAAGAGGGATGCCGTAGTCACAACACAGTGGTCATTAAGGTAGATAACTTTTATCAATTTCAGTCTTATGAAATTCCTAGATCTGTGAGACTCATTGAACTGTTCAATGGCATGTTTAATCTCGGATATGCCCCACCATTTGTGACTGGGATGCCGAGGATCACAAACCGGGTGTGAATAACCATGCAAATTAGCTTGGTACTCTCGGGGTCCATTATCATCTCAAATTGATGCGCCGGTTAACCACACACGCTCCATCAACAATGATAACACCCGGGAAACCCATTGCCACTCTTTATGAACCCCCATTGGTGTGCCGGTAACCCACACACGCTCCACCAACGTTTCATAAAGTGCAATGTGCAATTTCATGGGTTAGCATCAAATTCACATTTTTTAAAGTAACTAGATTGGGAATTCTTGTACGGGTTCTAGTACTTTTATCATTATACTTTTAATGATTAAGCGGTCCTATCAAAACTGTTCGGCTAACGACCCTCCACTGATCAGGCGAGCGGTGGGTGAGAGTGAACACCCATTAGACCGCCATTTTATAGGCAGTCTCCTTATACCCACTTTATAGACCAGCTTCGTGAATGAGGCCTACTAATGATTTGACTAACCAATTTATCTTATACATATAGTATTAACCTTTAATAATATATATAAGATGTATTTTAAATCTTTTAAAATATTCCTGGTTTATCTTTTAATTTCCTGAAATTTAACTATTAAACTTCAAATTAAATTAAACCTTTAATTTTGATTTAATTTATCTTTTAATTAAACTATTAATTAAATTAATTAAATCTTGATATTTTAAACCTTTTAAAATATTTTAGGATTTATCCTTTAATTTTCGAAATTTAACCATTAAATTAAAATTAAATTAAATCCCTTGAATTATCTTTTAATTAAACAATTAATTAAATTAATTCAAATATAGATAGGTTTTTCCAAATTAATCAAATCAATTTTAAACCTATCTTAAACCCCTAATTATCGAATTCATACAAACTGGGTTTAAGGTTATCCATTTAATTAAACAATTAAAGTTACCAAAAATAGAAAACCTCCTAAAACCCTAATAGGCAAATCGAAAAAGAAGGGGGGAAGGGCTAGGGTTTCAAAAACCCTAAACCCTAAAAACGAAATCAGGCCCAAAAGATTTATAAACAATAAACCCTAATTAGGAAAACTATTACAGCCATTCAATAAGAAAACAACCAAATGCTCTGATACCACTGAAAGGTTTTTCGCAACCATGAACTAAAAACCTAAGTTCACATGCAACCTAAAAAAGATCTATGTTTTCTTACTTTGAACATGTAACTAATTCCTAAAGGCCAAACAAAAATTAACTAAAAGAATAAATCAGAAAAACTAACCTTTAGTTTTAATCTTGAAGCTAAGCAGCACAAGTGTCCTGCCTCAAATGAGATCACACCCAAGAAGCCAGAGGAAGGACCGAAAATTCCAGAGAGAATAATAGAAATGAGCAACTGATAATGAGGTCTAGGGTTCCCTATTTGTAGGGAACCAAAAGGTAAAGCTAGAAACCCTAGCCGCAGCCCATTTTCCGGATTATGTGTACGCGCGCCGCGGCCTTTACAATGGCGCGCCGCGCGCCCCAATTCAAATGTTGAATTCTTGCGGATATGTACGCGCGTCGCGACCTTTACATTGGCGCGCCGCGCGCCGCAATTCAACTATTGAATTTGTACGACTTTAATCCCTGACCTCCTGATTAATCCAATTAATGCCACAGGAATTAATCCAATTAATTCCTTATTAATTATTAATCAATCAATATAGTTTCTAATTAATATATCATCACTTTAATATATTAACAAACCATATCTTTTAATTCTATTGATTTGTTAATCCCATAATAAACCAACCTTTCTCTCTACCAAACTTTCTACCAAACCTCCAGCTATGAGGGCAACCCAAATGGACTTTGCTTCTATTAATTAGGTAAATACAAATTATTAGTCATGGCTTAGACACCTAATCCAACACATTCTTGGCTACAGCCAATGCGAATATTGACTGTCGTACAGGAGAGATGGGGATATCTTTTGGGCATCAGCAGACTAAGATCAAAATTTTCAATGCAAAAGGAAGCACAATGGAGGAAGAAGAATGTTATCAGGTGGATATTATAGACGAATTAGTGCAACAATACACGTCTGAAGTATTGCAACAAGAAGCAATGAACATTCCCGAAGAGAGAGATGCGGAGCAAGAAGATCAAAAAGAGGTAGAAGGGAAGGAGAAAGGTGTGAAGCACGAGGAATGTGCACAAATAGAGAAGTTGCCAATGGAGATTCCGAAAACATTAAAGCCATCTTTACAGGAGCCACCAACCTTGGAGTTGAAACCGTTACCAGCTCATCTTAAGTATGCATTCTTGGGAGAAAAGGAAACTTTGCCGGTAATCTTGGCAGTTGACCTGACAATGGAGCAGGAGAAGGCATTGCTTGAAGTCTTGTCCAAACATAAGGAAGCCATCGGGTGGACAATTGCGGATTTGAAGGGGATTAGTCCAACCACATGCATACATCGTATCATCACTGAGGATGGAGCCAAGCCTGCTAGGGACACGCAACGTAGATTGAATCCAAATTTGAAAGAGGTCGTAAAGAAAGAAGTGTTGAAATGGTTGGATACAGGAATCATATATCCAATCTCCGACAGCGAGTGGGTCAGTCCGACGCAAACTGTGCCAAATAAATCTTGAATTACTGTAGTGGATACCAAGGATGGTGATAAGGTATCCACGAGACCTGTGACTGGATGGAGAGTGTGTATTGATTATAAGAAACTTAATGCTGCAACCTCTAAAGACCATTTCCCGTTACCATTCATCGATCAGATTGTGGAGAAGTTAGCCGTATAGAAATATTACCGTTTCTTGGACGGGTACTCAGGTTACAACCAGATTGCTATTCATCCAGAGGATCAGGATAAAACGATGTTTACTTGCCCCTATGGTACTTTCGCGTTCCGAAGGATGCCATTCGGCCTGTGTAATGCTCTAGCAACGTTCCAAAGGTGTATGATGGCAAAATTCTCGGATATGATTGGTGAGGCATTGGAAATTTTAATGGAAGATTTCTCTATCTTTGGCTCATCATTTGACGCGTGTTTAAATCAGTTAGAAAAAGTCTTGGAAAGATGTGTGGAATCGAATTTAGTGCTTAGTTGGAAGAAAAGTCATTTCATGGTTAGGGAAGGGATTGTTTTGGGACATGTAGTTTCTAAAAGAGGATTCGAAGTGGATCGAGCGAAGATCAAGGTTATTTCTACACTACCACCCCCGACATTAGTGAAAGGGGTGAGGTCATTCTTAGGTCATGCAGGATTTTACCGAAGATTCATCAAAGACTTTAGCACCATTTCCAAACCTCTTTGTGGTCTCCTGTTGAAGGATGCACCATTTATTTTTGATGAAGAATGTGTCAAAGCATTCAACATCTTGAAAAATAAACTGGTCGAAGCTCCTATTCTGAAACCTCCCGACTGGACCCAACCCTTTGAAGTCATGTGTGATGCAAACGATGATGCCGTTGGTGCAGTGTTAGGCCAAAGGATCGATAAAAAGCCAGTAGTTATATGTTACGCTAGTAAGACCTTCTTTGAAGCCCAATTGAATTATACTACCACAGAAAAGGAATTGCTTGCTGTAGTGTTTGCTCTGGACAAGTTTAGATCGTACATTTGGGGGTCGAAGGTGGTGGTCTACACTGACCACAGTGATGTTCGCCATTTGCTCGCAAAGAAGGAATCGAAGCTAAGGCTGATAAGATGGATACTGTTGCTCCAAGAATTTGATGTGGAAATAAAAGATAAGAAAGGAAAGGAGAACGTGGTAGCTGATCACCTCTTGACATTGCTAGCAGAAGGATTGGAAGCAGGTATAAAAGACACATTTCCTGATGAGCAGCTGTTAGAGCTTAATGGTGCACCATGGTATGCAACCTACGTTAATTTTCTGGCCACGGGAGTAATGCCGACACACTGGACGAAGCAGAGGCAGAAACAGTTTCGCACATATGCTGGAAGGTTTATTTGGGACGATCCTGACCTCTTGAAGGTTGGGGAGGATCAAATCATTTGACGCTGCGTCCTTGATAGTGAAATTCCGGAGGTGTTAGATCACTGCCATGCCTCAGCATGTGGTGGGCATTTTAGCGCGAAAAAGACGGGGTACAAGATTTTGGAGTCCGGATTGTACTGGCCAACGATATTCAAGGATGCATACAAGACCGCTAAGGAGTGTATTAATTGTCAGTAGCTGTGAAATATTTCAAAAAGGATCAAATGCCTTTGAATCCGATTCTAATGGTGGATATCTTTGATGTTTGGGGGATTTACTTCATGGGTTCTTTTCCCACTTTACAAGGATATGTGTACATCTTGGTGGCCATTGACTATGTCTCAAAATGGATCGAAGCCGAAGCCACTCGCACAAATGATCATCACGTGGTCTGCAAGTTTGTCAAAAAGAACATCTTCACTTGCCATGGAGTTCCACGGGTGATCATCAGTGACGGGGGATCACATTTCAAGAATTTTAAGTTTGGTCGGCTGTTGAAGCACTACGGGGTTAACCATCGGATTGCAACACCATACCACCCACAGACAAGCGACCATGTGGAAGTTTCTAACCGGCTGATCAAGGAGATTCTCCAGAAGACAGTCAAGACAGACAAAAATTACTGGTCACAACGATTAGATGATGCACTTTGGACATACAGAACTTCCTATAAAACACCGATTGGAACTACACCCTACCGTTTGGTTTATGGGAAGGATGTCACTTGCCTATGGAGCTAGCCAATCGAGTGTTGTGGGCAATCAAGCAGGTCAACATGGATTATGATGCAGCTGGGAATGAGCGGAAACTGCAACTTTCTGAACTGGAGGATTTGCAGGATGAAGCTTATGAGAACGCGGCTACGTACAAATAAAAAATGAAGCGGTATCATGATGCTAAACTCATATTGAAGACTTTCGTGGCAGGACAGAAGGTATGGCTCTACAATTCAAGGCTAAAAATGTTCACTGGAAAGCTGAGGAGCAAATGGAATAGACCGTATGAAGTCGTTAGCGTCACAGAATATAGTGCTGTTGAAATTCGAGATTTCAAGGGAGGACCGCCATTTAAAGTCAACGGGTATAGGCTAAAACCTTATGTCACTTCGGGCACCTTCCAGAAGTTAGAGGTAGAGACGGTCGAGTTTGTCACCAACATTCCAGAATACGTTCAATAGCCACGTAAGTGTGCGTCCGGCTGAAGACGTTAAACTTAGCGCTTGTCGAGAGGCAACCCGATTATGTGTACATTTGCACTTGAGTCCGCGCCGTGCGTAATAGTGTTTTTGCGATTGTCGATAAGCTTGGTTCACAAACTCGCGACGCGGGTAGAAGCTTCCCGCGCCGCGGCCTTATCTGATTTCAAACTTGGAGATAATCACTAAAACAAATTTTTAAACAAAACCCAATACCCCTAGGCTTGTATAAAATCGGAATTGCAAAACTCTTTCAGTTTCTTACTGTAAATCGATCTTCTGCAACTCGTAATCGTATCTTCATCGTTCTTCTAATCAGCAAATCAAGTAAGTACTCTGAATTTCTCCCCTTTCTCTTCAAGTTCTTGAAAAATAAGAAAATCAACTGTGTAGTGCAATGTAGTGATTCTAGGACCAAATTAATGATGCTAATTAGTTTAGAACACTGTATGCGATAAAACCCAGTAGTTAGATTTGTGAAATTGGTCTGTAATAGTGTTAAATTGCTGATTCTGTTCTGAGTTTCATACGCCGCGACGCGGGGGTTCACACAGTGCGTCTCGGGGTATGAACATTCAAAAGGCACGACGTGGCCATAAATTCCCGCGTCGCGGATTACGCAGGACAGTACCTTATTTCAAATTTTGTGACGAATTTTGCAGGCACAATGTCGTCTTCTGGTAGCTCTGACTCAATTGACTGGAACTCTATTGCTACCCGAGTTGGCAGAGTTAACAGCTACAATTTTCAGAACCGCAGAACCATATTTCCGCATAAAAGAATCTTACCCGCACAAACGGTCAATTGGGAGTTGACCCGGGATTCTGGTATTTTGGATCACTTGGAGAATTGGTTGGTTCAGGTAGCTTATGATGCAAACGAGCTTATCTATACATGTCGGGCAGTCGAGGCAATCTGTCACATGGACGAGCCCGTGTACCGAGAGGTATTCCTCCAATTCCTCTCGAGCTACGACTTCGATCACAAGCCAGTATGGATGGATGACGAGGATGCTATTACCTTTCGGCTGGGAAACGAAAACCGAAGTTGCAGTCTGCGGGAATTCGGATATCGACTCGGACTTTACACACGGGAGAAATCTGAAGAGAACGGGTTTAGTTTATTCCACCGGAGAGCTAACTATGCTCCGGATGACTCGTTTTCATACGCCGACTTTTGGGCGACCATTTCATCTGCCCGTTATCATGAGAATACCATATCGGAGAACCAGATGCATCTGACCTCGCATCAAATGCTGCATCGGTTGATTTCGACAATGTTTTGGCCACGCACCGACATAGAGCGGGTTTTGCCCCGTGAGCTTCACCTCATGTAGGCCCTGACAAGGAAGCTTTAGACATGCAATATCCCATATTTTATTGCCGACTACTTCAAGCAAATCACTGATACGCCTTTGAAGTTTGTCTCGATTGGTGGAGGTCATTTTGTTACGCGCTTGGCGCGTTTTTACGGGTTGTTGTCTCCATACAACGTCCGTGGATTGGAGGTGATCCCTCCCGTTACATTTAGCCTGCCGACCACCACTTCGCGGGATATCATTTATGTTGAAGATGGAGTCACGTCTGTTGAGCAATCACCATTCCCAGCTCTGCAGAGCGAGCCATCGACATCAAGAAAGAGACCACGGGCAACGGTCAGCTTGCCCGAAGCATCGCTCCCGCGACAGTGGATGCTCGTTTCTTGGCGGACGAGGTGAAATCCATACATCGGACCCTGCACAGCCAACACGTGGAGCATAACGGTCTATCGGCGACAATGAGGGATATTGACCGACGCACAAAGAACACACATACGCAGCTTTTATGACTTTCCGAGTGTGTCGTCAATTTCCTCAACAGCTCCAAGAATCCCATACCGAGACCTCAACCGCCTGTAACTGAAGAGGAAGAGGAAGAACCTAAGGAGGCTAAGGAAGAGGATCCATAAGAAGAGGAGGAAGAAGATGATACTGCCCACAATTGAAAAAGGGGTTCTCTTTGTAATTATTTTTCCTTATTTTTTGCATTTTTAGGCTAGGTTAACTTTTAGGATTTTTTTGGTTGATAAACTTAGGAATTCGTGTTTAAGATGATAAATAAGCCTAAGGGCAATAATAAAAGTCAAGTGTTTTGGGTAAAATTGCTTTGGAAAAGGTTTTGTGATTCTTTGAAAATGACCAAAAATTCTGAAATTACCGTGCCGCGGCACTCTCGTGGTACGCATCGCGGTCATTTCCAACATGACGGTAACTTGACCATCTCGTAATTACTGTGTCACGCGCATCTCAATCACGCGCCGCGGCAATCAGAAACACGCTTTTTGTTGTAGTTTGTTTGCTTTTTGCATTTAATGTGTTTGCGAGTATGCATGTGAATACTAAATGGGGAATCTATGGAGGAGTTGTTTCATGCAAGTGTGGGGTCATTATGCCCCCTCCATTTGTCATTTCACCAGCGTGTTTACTGTTGCGCCACAACTCCTGGGAATCCGAAGCGTGAGATGTTCATGTATTTTGTTTCTGTGACAATCAAGTTCCATCAAGCAGTCAACCGTCTAAAGGGTAACTCTTTCTCCCTTGTTTTGAATTTATTTATGTACAACGGGGACGTTGTACGGTTTTAAGTGTGGGGTGTGGACGGTCGAAAGAGTGCTTTTGAAAATTTTTGCGGGAAATGATCAAAATTCAGAACTTTTAGCAATTTTTCAAAATTTTTTAATAGATTGTAATTTTGAAACGAATAGTGTTTGAATGTTATAGCTTTGGTATTTTTCAAGAAATACTATTTAGTTGTTATCATGCTATTGGTTTAGTCAAATAAGTTGAGTTTTAGGAGTTAGAAGATTGGAATATCTTAGTATTGGAATTTAGGAAGGAACTGTCAATCAGTGGCCTTTGTTGTTCGAGCCGGTAGGTCCGAAAAGGGTGGCCTCGAAGAGGCATTTATGCACCTTACCACTTAAGATTGTCTGGTTTGGGATGGTATTTCTGAAAGCTCGTTACACGGACAACATCGAAAGTCATGGATAGTTCTTTAATGGCCTTTAGAATCTGAATGAGTACGTACACTTCATTGTGGACAGAAAATTTGTAATCAAGGGTTCTTTAGAAAGTCATGATTTCCAAAGGATATTCTGGTGATGTTTGCAAAACCTATTTCCATCTAACTCTGAAGACAATAAGCTTTGAAATTAAACACGTTCAAAATTGTTTGAGTCTTAGTTAAAATCTGTTAAAAAGTCTCTTGCTTGGGGACAAGCAAGGCACAAGTGTGGGGTGTTTGACAACGCCTAATAATATCAAGTATTTTAGTCGTTGTTAGGCCCTATTCTTAGTGAAATTATATCATATGTACATTGGTATTTCTCACTTTTTGTGCTACTGCTTGTTTGCAAAGAAATGTTATAATCAGGGACTAAATACGGACAATTGAAGAAGTTTTGAGGATAAAGCCAAATTCAGTCGAATGAACACGCGCGCCGCGGGAATAAAGCCATGTGCGACGCGCCACGTCAAAAGTTGAGGCGGTGAAGAGAATTCAAATGGCGAAAAAACGGGGATAAGGCTCTACGCGCGACCCGGCTAGAGGCCTTACGCGTCGCGGGTTCTAATTTTCCACAAGTATAAATACAGGCTTTTAGGTTGAATTTTGGAGGCGAATATCAGACCCTAAGGTGGACTTACGGCGACTTTGGCTCAAGTTTCGAGATTCCAGCAACCCTTTGTGGTATTTTTATGTTTTCACTTTACTTTCAATATTAATTTAGTTGTTTTAGCTCTTAGCTTGGTGTTTCTGGAGTGTGACAGCCAGTAGCAGTAGGTTAAAGCTCTTTATTTTCGTATTTGGATGTTTTTGGATCTTCTGGTTTTAAGTTTAATACAGTTAATCATTCGGTTCATGTTTTATTGCACTTTTTACCTTTTATTGTCTTTGGATGCTTTTGAATGCTTTTGGTTTGTGTTATTGTTTTTGGATTCTGAATATAGTTCCTGATTTTAGTAAGCAATATAGGATTAGATTTTGGTTTGGTTTCATTTAGTTTAGGTTTGGTTTTGATTTTGGATTTAAGATTTTTGTGTGTTTTGGGAAAGTGGAAGTTAGTCCCTCTGGATGTAGCGTGACACTACAGCTGGTAAGCTGTCGTCTTGTCTTGACCACCAAACTCCCGTGGATCGACCCTTAAAACCGTTGTACTAGTGTGTGTGAGGTTTTATTTTCTTATTTTTGACTGCACGACGACCTAGGCGTGTTAGAGGTCTCTTCGATTCCTAATGAGGTCGGTTTTTAAATAGCATTTATTGCTTACCACCCTCACCGCCTGCTACATTTTGTTGAGTGGAGTTACAGAAAGGGTTTGATAGGACAATGTTTCAAGATAAAAGTATTACTGAAAATACAAAAGTAAAAATTGTTAAAAGTTAATAGAATTTTTCAAAACTAAAATTGGCGTTTCAAACCGATTTTAAAAGTTTAAATTGACCCTTATGCCAATTAAAATGTTAAAATGTTTTAACTAAACGAAACAAAATCCCGTTTTATGAAAATATAAATCTCATGCTACCCACAAAGAACCACACATTTAACCAGGCCCTTCCAGTGTGGGAAGTGCTATAGCCAACGCGTCGGATTGGACTCGGCTAAAATGATGTCATACTCGCGATAACTCATGAATCATGGGTCGGGTGGTATGTGGGTCATTCGTGGTCGATTTACCATCCAAACCCGCGATCTGCGGCATACCCGTCACGGGAGAGAGAATGAGCATGATGGGATTAAACGTGCCATTGATTAGATTCAATGAATCCCGAAAGACCTAGAAGCTTCATAGAGATTGAAGTTGATAAAGAGTATTGCCTACCTAAATAACTTTTGGGGCTGACTACGACATACCTCTTCACCACTAGAAGTTAAATATGGATTCTAGCCTTAAATAAAATTATTGTTTTGGGTAATTAATTTTTTAAGGATTAATCAAACTAACTAAAATCTACTTTTCATATAGATGGCTCCAAATACAAATGCAAATTTGAATTAGGCTACAAATATCTCACTAATGCAACTCCTTTATAAGGATAAGCTGACGAGATCCAACTACTTGGACTGGATGCGTTTCCTTCGGATCGCCCTCCGGTATGACAAGAAATAATGGGTCCTGGATACAACTCTTCCTAAGGCTCACGCTGACGAAGCAACTAGAGCTGTTAGGGATGCTTGGCAAAAGCATAAAGATCAGTCGGATTAGGTTGCTTGTCTCATGTTGGCGACCATGGTTCCGGAACTCCAAAAGAGTTTTGAGACCGCTGGGGCGTTCGACATGGCCGACCAGCTCAAGGAGATGTTCCAAGAGCAGGCTAGACAGGAACGATACGACACCATGATAGCCCTACTAGACTGCAAGCACCAGGAGGGAACCGCTGTCAATGCACATGTGCTTAAG
Source organism: Cichorium intybus (assembly GCA_023525715.1). Taxonomy (NCBI): domain Eukaryota; kingdom Viridiplantae; phylum Streptophyta; class Magnoliopsida; order Asterales; family Asteraceae; genus Cichorium; species Cichorium intybus. The sequence goes on along the minus strand of CM042010.1, from coordinate 51,209,489 downwards.
ATGAAAGCGTACGTTGACAGATTGGAGCGACATTTCCAATCGCTCAATAGTTGGTTATAGATATCATCCTCTACTCACTGAGCAGTACATTCAGTCAGTTCACACTGAATTTTAACATGGATGGATTTGAAAAGACCATAATGGAGTTACACGGCATGTTAAAAACTGCCGAGGCAAATATGTCTAAATCTATGAACTCCAACTCCACGGCTCCAGTACTGGCAATCAGGGAGGGGCAATCAAGAAAAGGAAAGCCAAAAAGCCTAGAGGCAAAGGGAAGGGTCAAGTTGGTAATCCCAACTCCAACCCTAGAGACAAGCACAAGGCTGGTTCTATGATAGTGCCGACACCAAACCCTGATGAGGCCATTTGTTTCCACTGCGGAGAAAAGGGACACTGGAAGCGAAGCTGCCTTAAATACTTGGAGGAGATTAAGAAGATCAATCCCAAAGTGTCTGGCACCTTAGGTATATACATGATAGAACTCCATAATACTTCTATTACTAATTCATGGGTCCTAGACACAGGATGTGGTACTCACATTTGCTCTGATGTGCAAAGACTAAGAAGAAGTAGGAAGCTGAGGCACGAGGAGCTTGACCTGATCATGGGCAACAAACATACGGCTGCTGTCAAGAGGATTGGGGATTACGAGCTCATGCTTTCTATAGGATTTTCTATTAATTTATTAGATTGTTGCTATTCGCCATAAATGGCAAGAAACATTATTATATTTAGTGCTTTGTATCGAGACGGTTTTGATTTTGGTTTTGATAATGGAAATATTTTAGTTTTCAAAAATGATTGTCTTTACTTTAAAGCATGTCCTACAAATGGTATTTATGAAATTATCGTGAGCATTAGAAGAAATGATAGCTTAATGTTAAATGTTGATTTAGATACATCCAAAAGTGTATTGGATAAATCGTGTTTATGGCATTGTCGACTTGGCCATATAAACAAGAAACGCATCACCAAAATCCAAGCGGATGGGATTTTGGAATCATTCGACCTCAAGTTTGGTGATGTATGTGAGTCTTGTTTATTAGACAAGATGACAAAAGGCCATTCACAAGGAAATTTGAAAGAGGCAAGGATCTGTTGGACCTTATACACACTGATGTGTGTGGACCGTTCAGATCAGCTACAAGACATGGAGAAAGGTACTTCATCACATTTACTGATGATTTCAGTAGATATGGGCATGTTTATTTGATTAAACATAAGTCTGAAACCTTCGAGGTGTTCAAAATGTTTCAGAACGAAGTAGAGAATCAACGGGGCAAAAGGATTAATATCCTCCGATCCGATAGGGGTGGAGAATATCTTAGTCAAGAATTCTACGATCATCTAAGGAACTGTGGAATTGTTTCACAGCTGACTCCTCCCGGAACACCACAACATAATGGTGTAGCCGAGAGGAGGAACCGGACATTACTTGATATGGTTCGGTCCATGATGAGTCGTACTACGCTTCCAATCGGTTTCTGGGGCTATGCCTTAGAGACTGTATCAAAAGTCCTGAACCTTGTACCAACTCAGAAGGTCAGCAAGACACCCTCTGAAATATGGAATGGGACTAAACCCTCATTAGCGCATTTGAAAGTCTGGGTTGTAAGGCTTGCGTCCGTCGTGAAGCCATCGACAAACTAATACCTAGATTAGAGAGGTGTTACTTTATTGGTTATCATGCTAGTTCTTTTGGGTATTTGTTTTACAAACCTTCTGAAAACAAGGTGATTGTTGCACGAAGGGCAGTCTTCCGAGAGAGGGAGCTGATACACCAAAAAGCCAGTGGGAGCCAAATTGATTTTGATGAGCTTTAAGAGTCAACCAATAAAGGACCTGATGTTGGCACTAGCGCTCAATTAGAGGTTGAAAAACCTGTTGAGCCTCAGCCAAGTACAGCTGAGGAATCTGACATACCCCACCTCCTGTCCGGAGATCTGATAGAGTACGTCATGCACCTGAGTTTTATGGTTTACATATTACTGAAGGTGATGAGTCAATGGTAGATGACGATGAACCTACCAACTATCAAGAAGCAATGACAGGCTCAGATGCTGCCAAATGGAAGGAGGCTATGGAGAGCGAGATGAAATCCATGTATGAATTGATAACCAAGTTTGGAACCTGGTTGATCAAACACCTGGCCTTAAAACAGTTGGGTGTAAATGGGTCTTCAAGAAGAAGACAAACATGGATGGAAAGGTACACACATACAAAGCCAGAATGGTGGCAAAGGGTTATACTCAAACCCAAGGGATTGATTATGAGGAAACCTTTTCACCCGTGGCGATGATTAAACCTTTTCAGAGGATGTGTATATGACACAACCAGAGGGTTTTGTATAGTCCAAATATCCCAATAGAGTGTGTAAACTTGTGAATTTGATTTATGGACTCAAACAAGCATCTTGCAACTGGAATCTCTGATTCGATGAGTAAGTCAAAGAGTTTAGATTTTCGAGAAGTGAAGATAAGCCATGTGTATATGTCAGAGCTAGTGGGAGTGTTGTTGTCTTCATTGTGTTTTATGTTGATGACATACTACTCATAGGAAACAATGTTCCAATGTTGCAAAGTGTTAAATCTTGGCTTGGGAATTGTTTCGCTGTGAAAGACTTGGGAGAAGCAGCATACATACTTGGTATAAAGATATATACAGATATATCTAGGCGACTCATTGGTTTAAGCCACAGTACATACATAGACAAAATCTTGAAAAGATTTAAGATGCAGGATTCCAAGAAAGGATTCGTGCTTATGCAACGTGGTATGACATTGAGTAGAGACCAATGTCCTAGTTCTAGTGATGAACGAGAAAGAATGAGTCGAATCCCATATGCTTCAGCAATGGGATCGATCATGTTGATGGGTTTTATGCAAACAATGAGCTTAAATCTTAAGTTCACATGCACCTTAATATGGGTCTATGTTTTTCTCAATTGAACCTATAACTTAGGCCAAAATAAAATTCATAAGGAATAAATTTAATACCTTTGACCTTTGGAAGCTAGCACCACAAGTGTCGTGCCTCTAATGGCTCACACCCAGAACTTAGCAAGCAAGAGACAAAAGAGAGAAGGGAAGAGGATCCCTTGAAGTTGGCGTGAGAATGAGGGAGGGGGGGGAGGAGGCCTCTATTTATAGTTTACAGGTGATAAGCAATAAGGAGTATAACTGCCTTATTTAAGATCCTGATATGATAAGGCTTTTATCATATAACTGAATCTACTTATCATTGCCACAAATAATGCCAATGCCATATGTGGATTTCAAAACCCATAAGTCCTTAGGCCTTGGTTTCGTCCAACCCACATGCACAACCCTAATTGCCTTTTGCTCAACCATTGAACAATTACAATTTAGCCCCTGCACTTTTAATTAATCTAATTAATCCCAAAATTAATTCCAATTAATTTCTGATTAATTACTAATTAAATATTATGATTTCTAATTAATATACGTTTCGCCCCTTGTCCCCGAATATGGGTAATATGTTCTCATACAATGTTGCCCCAATCTGACCTAGCTGGCAAGCGATCCCAGTTCGCGACAGAGAACAAGACAGCAAGCGAGGGTACCTTTGTTCGCTTCTTCTCCACCAAGCACGGAAGTTTAAGGATAACTGTAGGTCGGTGGCTACCTAAGGAAACTCTGATTCGATCCCCCCCCCCCGGCTGGGAGGCATCTACCTTATCCCGATCACAAGGAGAGGTTCACTATGATGGGGGGTGCTTCTTTTTTTCCCTTCCGGAAAGAATGAAATGCATAGGGGACCATCCTTTTGTTGCGGCATGCTCCTCAGATTTACGGATTCACAGGGGGCCTCAGGCCCTACTTAGTTGACTGACAATGACAAAGGCTTGCGAAACTAAGTAGGGCCTTTTGAATTGAATCTTAAGTAATCTATCAGTGGTGCAAAGCTAATTGCCCCTTTTCAGTAGGGGCGAAAGGTTAGACCTTAGAAAGTCAGCGATTATTCTCATAATATATTAATAAATCAATGTTTCTCTCTCTTTATTAGTCATCTTGTCCTCTGCTAGTTATGAGGGCAACCCAAAATGACTGTGCTGATGTTAATTCAAGTATACTTCTAAATTATAGTTATTACTTACATAACTTAATCCAACACATGTATGCCATGTTATGTACAAGGACTGACTTCTCTTATGCCTTGAGTATGACGAGTCGTTATCAGCCAATCCTGGTGAAAATCATTGGACCGCAGTCAAGAATATTCTTAAGTATCTTTGGAGGACAAAGGAAGTGTTCTTGGTCTATGGGGGCATGGAAGAACTCACTGTAAGTGGTTATAATGATGCTAGCTTTCAAACCGACAGAGACAACTCCTGTTCGCAGTCAGGATTCGTGTTCTTACTGAATGGTGGGGCAGTAACTTGGAAGAGTACCAAGCAATAAACAGTAGTTGATTCGACAAAGGAGGCTGAGTATATTGCAGTTAATGAAGTTGCAAAGGAAGCCGTGTGGATGAAGAAGTTCATCAGGGATCTCGGTGTTGTTCCTAGCATTGATGGTCCAGTTGAGATCTTATGTGACAATGAGGGTGCAGTCGCCTTGGCCAAAAAAACCCAGAGCTCACAAGCGCACAAGGCATATACACTGGAAGTACCATTATATCCGGAGGCTCGTTGAAGATGGAGACATCACGATTAGTAGAGTTACATCAAAAGATAATCTTGCTGATCCATATGAACGTCTGACATCAGAAGATAATCTGACAGAATTCCATGTCAGACGTTCATATAGATATCTTGTAGAACAAAGGAATATTTAATCACTTGCCTAAGGGCTGTTTCATTGGATAAAGACGGCACTTGTTTAGGATGACATACACCTTACTAGGTTAGGGAATATTAGACCATACAGTTGCTATAACGAGTGCAAGTGGGAGACTGCTGGGTATATGCCCACCGTTATAACAAGTTGGTAATATTACTATAAATAGTAGTGTCCTTTTGGGTTACACGCAAGAGACGATTTAGTTAAAAGAGATTGAAAAATAATATTGAGGGGTTAAGTTTATTAATATACCAAAGTAAAGGTTTATTAATTAAAAACTAATAAGGATAAAGGATTAAAGTGAAATAATCAACATTTTGAATTTCAAATAGTCATTATCCACAAAGGGAGGGGACAATGATTAGTAGCACTATAAATACAACCCTAGATCTGAGTTGTATTTCATCCCAGAACCCTAAAATTCGTCACCCTCCTCCCCACCCTCGGTATACGGCTGATTTCTTCATAAACCATAAGTATTACGTGCTAAAACTTCAAGCAAAGGTATATACAACATCAACGGGTGTTGGATCGTTGTCTTGGGTGCGATTACATTAGAAGAGTTCTACTTTTGGCTCTCGTCATCCTAATGAGATCAGATCTGACAATGTATTAATTGATTTCTCTTTCGTTTACAGTTACAAAAGTGTGCGTGATTCTGTGATCCCGGTTGAATACAATATTGTTTTCTGTTTCGCTGCGTTTGTTTTGTGTTATCGTATTCCAACACTTACACCTACCCTTTTGAGAAAACTGATACCACAATCATTCAACCACAAAGTCATCAAAGATGAAGTGATCCAAAGTCTCGAAACAAATCCAAAATGGAGGAATCAAAAAGTCAAGTTGAGAAGTCAAAGTAATCAAAGTCGAAGGCAAATATCAATTTATCAAACAAAGTGCTCAAATGAAGAAAACATATGGTGTGATTCATGATGCTCAAGTTCTTAAGATGGTGCATCCAAAAAAACCCCAATAAAAAATAAAAAGGCCTTAACAGAGCCATGAAGATTAGTCAAATTGGGGATTCACGTTGGAAGTTTAATAAAAATAATTTCTCACAGTATGTTGTTTTACTAAACGTCGTATTATTAAACGTCGTATTATGCCATAAAGAATATTTACAATTTTTGAAATTTGATTTAACAGATTGTACAAAATCTCACACTGGGTTTGTATCTATGGTTTTGTAGGAACTCGTCTAGTAAGTGATTCTGTTGAAGCTTTCTTGGTATAAGAATTAAGAACGTATTTTAAGACAAAATGTATATATTGTAGGGCTATTAGGGTGTTGACAATTTAACTACTTTATTTATCATGTTGAATAACAACAAAAATATTATATATTTTTTCCTCTATTTTTTGTTTTAAAATTTTAAAATCATTTCAAAAAATTGTTTTTCGTATGTTTACTTTATTTTCTAAAAACTGTTTTTATTAACTATTTCTTAAAAAAAATTAAAACTATTTTTATTAACTGTCTCTCAATATTGTTTTTAAAATTTGTTTCACAGTTTTAGTCTCAAAATTGTTTTTACATTCTATCTAATTTTCAAAGTTTTTTAAATTTTATGTCCATCAATTTTTAATTTTTATGTTATTACTATTTTTAAGCTATTTTTCAAAAATATTTTTATTTTAATCTAAAATGTCTTTCCATGTCTGTTCATCTATGAAAAAGTTTTTAATAAACCGTCTTTATATTTTTTAAGCTGCATTTATGTTTTGTTGTACTTTGTTTTTGAAACGTATTTCTGTTATAACTATTTTTTTTGTTTTTAGATTTCTAAAATTTATTACTTTTAGTCATATGTGCATATTTATGTTTCCCTTTTGCCTAGTTATTGTCGTGTTTCCGTCTATGTTCGTTTAGCCATCTACGACTCTTTGAGTTCGTTTAGTCAGCTATGACTCTATAGGTTAGTTCTTATTTTCTTACTTGGGAACAGGTAATATTTAAGCTTGCAACGGTTGGTTAGATTCATTTTATGCACCTTTACACATTTTATCTATGTATTTTTATCGCATTTTATAGACATAGTTCATGCATTTGTTACTTTTTGGGACATTTTTACTTTTTACCGTGTGGAGTTTTACTTGGTAGATGTTTGTGGATTTCAGGGTAATTTGAAGACTTTGATGATTTTGAATGATGAAAGAAAGCTAAGGTCAAAATTTAGGCAAAATGGACGTGTAACTAAGGAGATACAACAAAAACAAATTTGGAAGCCCTTGTAACAAAGTTACACGGGCCATGTCGTTTCTTAACACTCAAAAGGCCACTCAGCTTTGAAGATTCGTGCATCTGAAGGCATTGTACTTTGATAGTTACACACCGTATAAATATACTAGACCCATGTAACTTTTTCAAGACAAATTGACTCACAATCTTTTAGTTCAGAACTAGTTTGGATTTTTTGTGCATGGGGCAACTCACTTGTTGAATCTCTGGGTACTTCTGAAAACCAATAATACATTGCTTGAAGAACTTATCCTATAAATATCATATTTGGGGCACACTTGAAGGACATATCTTAAAGAAAGGGACATAAAAAGTTTAAAATTGTTATACATAAAGTTTAAAAACTTTATAAAAAGTTTAAAAAGATTGTAAAAAAATATAAAAAAAGTTGTAAGAAGTATAAAAAGTTATAATTTAAATCGTTGTCAAACAAATTTATGAGAAATGTATGTAAAAAATTTGTAAAGACATTTAAAACGGTTGTACAAAGTTTATAAAAGTTTAAAAACCTTATGCAAAAAGTCTTAAAAGCAGTTGAAAAAAATTAAATTTGAAAAAAGAAATATAATTTTGAACAGGTTTGTTAAAAAATAATCGTACCAAATTTGTAACAAAGTTTAAAAGTTAGGCAAAAATTACAAATTTATTGGAATAATATGTCAAAAAAATATATTTTTAGTTATTATCTTTTTATATAATTAATTAGATATGTCGACGACTTGAAAACGATTTGAATAATTTGTTTCTCAAAACAATATTAACCCCAAAATAGAATGCCAGTGTTACTATTTATCAAATTTTATAAAGTCCGAATGAATTATAATGTCCCCATGTAAGCACTGAAAATATATATATTAATAAGCGGTCTATTTTTTGAAATGTTAATATTTAATACAAAATGAGAGGGATAAGGTAATTAATGCATGTTTTTTTTGGTGATTAAATTTTTTAAATAATTATATGTAATATCGTTGTAATAACTTAGGACCGGGACTTTAACCTGTAGGAGAAAAGGCTAGGCTGTCTTATATTATACAACATTATCTTTTTGTCACACTTATAATTTAAACAAAATTAATTAACTAAAATAATAATAAAAAGTTGGTAATATCCAATCGTAGACAAGCATATACTAGTCATTCTTTATCTTCATTGACTAATCCCAAAACCAATGAGATTAGACCACACCCACTCATAATTCTTAATTATTTTACTAAGCTTTTGTTCATTATTTAAAATAATCAAAAACTTTAGTTTAAAATATATCGAGTACAAATCATATTAGGCTGTTTCAAATTTAACTGATTGAACTATTATCAATACATTAATAGATAAAGTATTAAATTTCCGCATGCTAAATATGATATTTTGTGGGACTCTGTTTCTATAGAAAATTGTAGATTTATCATATGTTTGTAGATGTGCTTGAGGTAATATTAGAGGGTATTATAGTTATTTACGCCGAAGGGATTTTTATATAATTTAGTTTGAGTTAGTTAAGTTTGTTCGATCAATTAGTTCGTTAGTATGTGAGCTTGGTAGTTGGTTGATTTTATTTCTTGTTACAATAGTAATCAGTCTCTTAATTTATTCCATTTTTTTCATCACTCATAATTCATTTCATTTTCATCTCTCGTCGCATGGTATCACATATCAGTTCCTTGAATTCATTCATCTCTTTCATTTATTTTTCGTCATTTCTTCTCCAATGACGACTTCTGAAACAAATTCGAACAACAATACATCTCCAGATGATGATCGTTTGCACCCTTATTTCATGCATCACTCAAATGATTTAGGATCCATCTTTATTTCTCAACTTCTTATGGGAAAAAATATTCTTCATTGAGTCAATTGATGTTGATTGCTCTTCATGTGAAGAACAAAATCCGGATTCATAGATGAATCTCTATCAAAACCAACCATTTCTGATTCAATCATGTATAATTCATGGATGTGTACAAATTAGTTGTTTCCTAGACCCTCAATTCAGTATCCAATGAGATGTATGCGAGCATGATGTTTGTTGAATTTGCATTTGATATTTGGAATGATTTGAAGGATTGCTTCCAGAAAAGTAATGGTCCTCACATCTTACAAATTCAAAGATATATTGTTAATATCAGTCAAAGACTCAGTTGCTCTTTATTTCGCATAATTGAAATCTCATCTGAAGAACTTCCTAATTTCTGTCCTTATTGCACTTGTGGTAAATGTGAATGCAATGGTGTTAAGAAAATTGAAAAATGTTCCTAATTTGAACATATTATGAACTTTCTTATGGGATTGAATGCTTCATTCTCTCAAACTCTGGGACAAATATTGTTGATGGACCTATTACGTTCCATTAATCAAGCTTTTCTTTAGTTTCACAAGAAGAGAAACATCGTTTATAATGACCCACAATAATCTGTTGCTTTTCTTGCTAAATCCAATGCAAATCAAGCAAGACCCTAACAATTACAATAATTTCTCTAAGGATCGTCCGATCTGCACTCACTACAAGTTTAGGGGCCATTAACATATGCTACAAATTACATGGTTATTCACCTGGTTATAAGACTAAAACAAAGTTCAATCATGTTACAATTGCAATTATAAATGATGTATTTGACAATCCTAACTCGACAATAACAAATGATTTGAGCAATATGTTTTGATGTTTATCTCAAGCTCAATGCCAACAAGTTATGTCAGCTTTGTTAAATCAAATGATTCTCAAGTTTGGACTCTTCATGTAACGTCCAAGTTTTTAGAGTAAATTTTTAGAAAAAATCATTTTTATTAATAAAAACATCATTTTATTAAAAACAACATAATTATTATTTCATTCATAAAAAACATATAATGTCATCAGTTGTCCAAAACAGTCAGCGGAAGTCAAAAACTCAAACAATGTCAACATCAAACATAATCCAAAAGAGAAACTGCGCCAGTGTGTACTCGCCAAGCCTTGCCATCCCCCGTACCTGAAGTGCCTGAAACAGTGGTTTTTAGGGAAAGGGTAAGCACACAGCTTAGTGAATTCCAACACATACACAACATATCAATCATACATACTCTACCCCTATAACAAAAGAATACAACATAAACATCACAGAAAACATCAGTCTACACCACCCTGTACATTGAGTTGTGCCAACCAGCTCTGCACTCTGAGCCGTGCATACTCCGCTTGGTACCTCAAGCCATACGTATCCGCTCACTGCGTCTTATCGGGTATCTCAGCTCTGTACCACATTGTTCAGTGCGTAGAGCCACCCTATAGTCACATACTAGACCCAGACCCACCTAGTACTACCCGCATACATCCTAGAAGCACACACTAGCTATAGTAAAGGATGAAGACATCAACATGGCGTAGTGAGGAACTCACCTCGATCAACAACCAAGAACCTGTGAAGCTACTCTGCAAATCCAACTGAAGACCAACACGTACTCATTATCCTCTTATAAGGTGTTTTAAATTGTTGTGAGGTATAGGAACTAGATCTTAACCCTTTACAATACTTATATTGTTATTAGGTTCATATTCCAGATTCTGCCCAAAACAACCATCTGTTCAAGACTACTTTAACCCCTTTAGACCCTTCCACTCCGTAATATTATTACATATCATGAAAATTCGGCTTCTTAGCTAACCAGGGATATATCGCATCAGTTCTAATTATTTTTCTATGATTTTATATGAATTTATGAAGTTAGGGTATCAAAGCTGTATAAATCGGACCAGTCTGTGAAGATTGCACTTTCGCCCAACTTCGGGTTGGAATTAGGCCAAGCCATTTTGGTGGAAGGAACTACACCTCCAGACCTTTCCATGGACATAAGATTTGACCAATTTGGGTTTACCATATGGCCGCAGAACTGTGCGTTTTCACGCAAAAATAGGGCTATAATCCAGAGGTTACATATCGAGTTCTAAACATCCGAATGGAAAACTGAACGGTCATAACTTGCATGTGGATGTCACGAAGCTACATTCCAAATTTCAGAATGATTCAATGGTTCAAACTCCATGGATCCTCTGATCAATATAGCAAGTTCAAGAAATCCAAGAATAAACTAGGGTTTTTGAACCAACGAACAAGAAAATCATAAAACTTACCTAGATAAGGGATGGATCAAGCAACCAAGCACTCCACTTCAGCCTCCATCCCTTTCCTCTTCCTTCCTGTCCCCCTTCACCCTCTCTTCTTGCTTCTCAGCCATCACACACCACACATACACACACGCACTCTAGGGTCTCGTTTCTAGGGTTTTGAGATGTGGGAAGAGGTTTAAATACTCCTAGGGCTGCATAGTGGATGGGTCGGCCACATGAGGGTTCGACCACGCCTTTGGGCCGCTTGCATGGGATCGTTGAGCCTTGTCGTCCATTAGTCCCTAGTCTATTCCACATCGACATAATTCGCCCTTTAATTGAAAGGTTTTCTGCAACTATGAACTAAAATTCCTAAGTTCACATGCAACCTATATAGATCTAAGTTTTTCTTCTAGTTAAACTTATAACAATTCCTAAAAGGCCCAAAAAGAATTAAACTAAAAGAAAGATCAAGAAAAACCAACCTTTAGTGAATCTTGGAAGCAAAGCAACAGAAACCTCTTGCCTCAAATGCAGTCACACCCTAGCTTGGAGTTGTTGGCCGAAAATACCTTCTTAGAGAGCTTCAAAATCGTGGCTCTAGGGTTAGGGTGAGCCTCCCTATTTATAGGATCCAAATGGTGATCAGATAAACCTTAAAGATAAACCTTTTTTGAATTCAAATTAAGATAAGCCTTTATCTTAATAATTCAAACCCTTTTATCCTCATTATCAAAATCGAAAATATATATGTTTCCATATATAATTTCGTTCACCACTCTCACTCACTCAACTGTCACTTACTCAACTATTGAATAATTACAGTTTTAGTCCCTGCACCTTAATTAATCAATTTAACTGCCAAATTAATTCCAATTAATTCCAGAAAAATTTCTAATTAATTATTATAGTTTCTAATTAATATATTATCACTTAAATATATTAATAAACTATTTATTCAATTTCTATTGATTTATTAATCACATAATAAATCAATCTTTCTCTCTACCGGACTTTCTGCCAATCCTCCAACTATGAGGGCAACCCAAATGGACTATGCTACTATTAATTAGATAAATACTAATTATTAGTCATGGCTTAGACACCTAATCTAACATTAATGACATTTGTTTTCAAAATAAGTTCCTTGTTTCAGCATATTTAGCCCCTTATAGTAACATAACTTAATTTTCTTATTATTTATCTATCTAAATTATTTTATTTGATAAAATATTTAAATTGAATTAAATTAGCAAGCGTGCCGAAAAACGAGCTGTTACACTTCATTCTTAAATTAGCGAGCGTGTCGAAAAACGAGCTGTTACACTTCATTATGGTGCTTCACAACATATATGTCACCATCTTAATCTATTTTTCAACATACGAAAGGTTAATTTACATACCATTACTCTTCCAAACAAATTAACATTGCACGTTCATCCCATTGGAGACATGGAGATTGATCATATTTTCATTCTTCAATATGTTCTCGTTGGAGACATGGAGATTTGATCATATTTTCATTCTTCAATATGTTCTTTGTGTTTCTGAATTTGATCTATACCTCATCTCCATTAGTTCACTTACTATAACACAACGAATCATTGCTCGATTTTCATGCCAACATACATTTATTCAAGATACACAACACATGAAGCTGATTGTCAAGGCTAATACGACACAAGATCTTTACGTGATGAATGGTGATGTTATTAAAGCTCCACAATTATCCAATTATACTACAAGAACTAATGGTGTTTATTTAGATCTATGGCACAATACATTAGGACGCCCCTCAAATAAATGTTTACTTCCAATTCAAGAACATTTGCATGTTTCATTGTCACATAATTTATGTAACACCCCAATTCTCAAAACAAAAGTTTGTAACCAATATTACAAAGTTTACATTACAAAAATGAGGTTTAACAAAAACCATTATATAATTCAAAACACTGTTTGGGGTAATACAACTAAGATACAATACCAAAGTTTAAACATACCAACAAAAATATAGGTCCCACTAACTATATCTTCTAGTTCCCCCAAAAATCTTCTATGCTTTATCATCTGGGTACACAACATTTTCACAAAAATAAACTTATGTAAGACATAAAGTCTTGTGAGTAATGTGGAGACAAGTAGCAAGTATAATAAGCAATTAGAAAACTGAATTCTTTCTTATTATTGCAAATTAATCACTACTTACGAACATGTCTTTCTATCTTATATTTCTATATGGGAAAATCCCATGTTTGTCCTCCCTTTCTAGAATGGAACTAATCCATCTGTAAGGGCGTGCTAATTTCGTCTCCCTTCATGGCATAGAACTTATCTAGCCACAAGGGTGTGCCAATATATCTCCCTTCATGGAATAGAACAAATCTAACCATAAGGGCGTGCTAAGATCACTACTTCGCGAAGGGAGGTACCATCCCAGTAGTGTCTTATGACCCCCCCTCAAGCGGGTAAGGTCCTAGTCCGGACAACTCTTTTCATTACTTTGACTCTTTAACTCATATTTACTCTACTTTCAGCATGTAAAGATATCAACTTAAACATTATTCAAATATATAGAAATGTCATAACTCTCATATAAACTCATTTTCAAATTTATAGCTTTGGAAATAATTTGTAATTTCATAACAAAAGAAAAGATTATTTGCTATGTACCGCAATAAATATACACATACTCACCTTAGATCTTGAAAAGGAATGTCTAAGGGTTTAACGCCTCTTTACCCTTTCCTTTCTTATCTACCGCTTGATCTGCACCTATACAATTTGTTTGGGTTATGATATGAACCTATATTTTATGTTTCCATACTATATTAAACATATACTATAGGCTAGGGAATTAAACTACACAAATAGGGCAATATTGGGAGTGAATTGCCTGAATTCAGGTCACACGGGTCGTGTAAGGATCACACGGGTCGTGTAAACCCTTAAACCCTCGGGTTGTATTCAACCAGACCCCACACGGGTCGTGTAGGACCTTCAGACCTTCTGTTTGCATACCAGGCTATACCACACGGGTCGTGTAGCATGACACAGGTCGTGTGATGCTACAAACCCAGCTCCATTTTCTGCACAGCTTTTGATTCTTGGTCTTTTGGTTCCAGCTCAAATCTGAATCAAATGACAACTCAAACATGCTATTAAGAACATTTCTAAACTTCCTATATAACCCTTACACATCAATAAACATTAGAATCATACCAATCTTCATAAACCCAAATTTTAGGGATCATGAGTTTAATCATCAAAATCTGAATTTCAAATCATTTCTAATGGTTGAATTGAGCTCCTTTGATGATTGGAACACGGTTTAAAGGTTAGAATCAAAGGATTATCCAACTCCACCCACCAATTTCGAATTTACATATACACATCTCCAGAAAATTAGCTTAATCAACTTAGAATGAAGGTTTCTTACCTCAAAACACTTAGGAACCTTCAATTCCCGTTTATCTTATTCCAATCTAGCTTCAATTTCTTCAAAATCTCCAGGAATCGAATCAGGTTTCTTCTTGATGGAGCTCTTTCACGTAAGAAAATGAGATGGTATAGAATGTTCCCCTCATTTATACCTCTATAATTTGCACAAATGACCATTTAGTCCTTCTAATTCCCTTTTGTTCACAACTAACCCAAAATTCCGAATATATCTTTTAAGGTTTTACTTTTTACCATCTTATCCCAAAAACATAAAATTATTACATAAAAGTCGCTCATAGGGCTAAAATACCAAAATGCCCTTATTTACATTTTTCTACTATCAAAGTTTAAAATCTAACAAAACTAAGTATTACTTAAGTCATAATACAACTTACTTGCTAAAGGTTTCCGGGTTCTCACATATTATACCTTGATTTTACAACTTAGTGGTGAATCAGTTCAATAAAAACATCAAGATATTCAGTTCAGACAACACCAAAGCGATTAATTTCAAAGATTTATTCATAAAAATCATGTGTTTGTAAGCCTTAATAAAAATCGGTCATTAAAAGGAAACATCAACGCTTGCTCAATGTTGCACGATTCCTTATCTTTCAATCAAAAGCTCTAATTACATTTTAGGTTGAATGTGTACTTACAATGACATATCTCATAAATTGGATTCCATAAAAAGTACTTAGGAAATTCTTCTCCTCATTAGAAGCTCTACGATGAGATTCTTAATTACACATATTTACGAATTTTTGGGTGTTTATCATATGTTTCCACACTCATTAATCATCAAACAACATTTAGTATATGTGTCAAGGCTTGTATCTTTCTAGGATATCCTCCTAATACAAAAACATACAAAATTTTTTAATTTTGAATCAAAATAATTATTGTATTCAAGGGATGCCGTGTTGCACAAAAAAACTTTTCCTTTTCAAAATTATTCAAATATCACACTCATTGATCCTTTTATCATGTTGTATTGCCGATTACATTTACTGATGAATTAACACTTTTTGTTATTCCTAATGACTTTGTTGATCCCATAAGCGACTCAATCATACCCACATGTTAAGTTAATGGCATTATTTCCCATAATCACGGTATAAGAGATTCTTCATGTTTATATTAGCCTATTTCTTATTTGAGAGATTGCCATTGTAATATTGTTACTCACTTACATACTCCATACTCTTTAAATAAATAAATGGGGTTTGATTCAACTAGATGTGAACAATGCATTTTTAAATGACAATTTACATGAAGTAGTATATATGGATATTCTATCAGAAGATGACATTCAGGGGGAACCTAATGGTTCTAATTCATGACTTGTTTGTAAATTACACAAGTCAATTTGTGGGTTAAAGTTGGCTTCTCCACAAAGGTTTGAGAAATTTTCAACCTTTATGTTATAATAATTTTTCCCAGTCCAAGTCAAGTTATTTATTCTTTTATAATGGTAAATGTGACAATTATATGGCACTCTTAGTATACGTGGACGATATCAACATTATAGGTTCATATTCGGTTGGTATACAAAATTTAAAGATGTAGCTAAGCCAATAACTTAAACTCAAAGACTTAGGTTCCTTAGGATACTTTTTGGGATTAGAAGTTGTTCAATCCAAATATGGTATTTTTGTAGCTACTATGCTTTACAAATTATTAAAGAGGCTAGTCTTTTAGATTGGAAAACCTACCATTATGACCATGGATCCACGTTCTACTTTAAGTGCTGATGATGGTGAATTATTTGACGATTAATCTTAATATCGAAGGCTTATGGGACGTTTATTGTATTTAAATATCACTAGACCGTATATGTCATTTGCGATTAAACAATTATCACAATTTATGTCAAATCCATGTGTTCCTCATTATCATGTTGCATGTCATCTTCTGCGTTATCTTAAATAATGTCATGGTCAAGGTCCAACAAAGTCACAACTCGAGTTAAAGGCTTCTTATGATTTAGATTGGCAAAAATGTGTAGATTATTGACGTTCTATCACTGTTTTTTCTTATTCCTTGGTGATTATTTGATTTCGTGGAAACCAAAGAAACAAGCAACAATGTCTCGATCATTTGCTTAATCAAAATATTCTATGGCTACAACCATGTTTGAACTTATTTGGCTTCAACAGTAGCTTAAAGATTTTGGTCTTTCATACTAGGATTCCACAATTTTATTTTGTGATGATGACATTGCTCTCAAATTGCATCAAATCATATTTTCCGTGAATATACGAAACACATCCAAGTTGATTGTCACTTTGTACGAGAAAGAGTGATCGATAAGTCAATCAAACTCATGTTTATACGCTCTATGCTAGAGCTTGTTGATATGTTTACAGAATCGTTACCCTCTTCCAAGTTAAAGCCTTTTATGTTCAAGACGGGTCTAAAGAGCATATATTCTCCATCTCCTTAAAGGGGAACATTAAAGGATATTATAGTAAGTACATGAGAACGACTTTTTTGTAATCTATGTCGGGTTATTTAAGTTTGTTTGGTCCGTTAGTCTATTATTTAGTGTGTAAGTTTGGTAGTTAGTTGATTTCATTTATTGAATGAATGTAGTGAGTCTCATTCATTTTAATTCAAGGAAATCATTTCCATTTTCAATCTCTTGTAACACATATATTAACGGATCCTAATATTGGTGGATTCAAAATTAATGGCCAAAAGCAATAATTACGTACTATTAACCGTGAGATAACAAACTACTAGCAAAACAAATTAGTTGTCGACTTTGATTATGAGAACAAGCTATCTATTTAAACTTCCAATTTTAAATAGTTACGTGTAGGAAATTTACTTTTTTTTGGAACCAACGAATAGATATGGTTTCACCTGAGGGTAATCAGCCCCGCAACCCAGGACGGTTGGCGATTACCTAAGGCTCGCAAAGGCCTTTCCCCTCCACCTAATTCGCCTTCCAGGAAAATCCCCCATATGGGGTTAGTCGGAGTCGAACTCCAGACCTCCTACCACATGGGTATATAACCCGGGTACATCCACCCAGCTAGGCTAGACTTCACTTGCAGGAAATTTACTTATAAACTTTAAAAACAATAAATACTTTTGTTAAAAAGACCTAAATAAACAAATATATACATTATCATTTTGCGAAACTTACTAATCAAGACAACCCACTTGAAGTGACGTAATTTAAATTTTAAAGTGGGTTGAGGGTAAAAGTGTAATCAACCATCAGGACTCTTCTTTTTCCATTTTCCTCATCCAACCTAATCTCTGGTCGTACGGACACAAATGACCTCCCCGCAAGCGACCTTAACTATGGCCCTACACCAACAAATCAAATCCAAACACGTCAGAGTCGTCTCAAATCAACTTTCCTGATAATTTTGGCAGTTGTAGGTTTACTGTAAAATATTTAGTCGTGTGTGAATATATATAAGAATGATTAAACAAGAAGTAAAAATTATGGTAAGAAGCTAAAAGGTTTTTTATTTATTTGGTTTTTGAAGAATCATCAAAGTAAATCACTAGATGAATGAAAAATAACATGATTCATAGAAAAAAAATTTCCGAAAAAACATATTGATGAATCATTTTTTTATTAAATCAATTTTTTATTCATTTTACGGACAATTTTAATGAATAACAACAAATCATTGTAAAAATGAATAATCGAGTTGTTTTTTCGAGATTTTTTTGTGAATCATGTTATTAAGAAGGTAAAAAGTTTTTTATTTATTTGGTTTTTGAAGAATCATCAAAATAAATCACTAGATGAATGCAAAATAACATGATTCATAGGAAAAAAAAATTCCAAAAAAATATATTGATGAATCATTTTTTACTAAATCAATTTTTTATTCATTTTACGGACAATTTTAATGAATAACAACAAATCATTGTAAAAATGAATAATCGAGTTGTTTTTTCGATATTTTTTTTGTGAATTATGTTATTTTTGCATCATCCAATGATTAATTTTGTTGATTTGCCGAAAAAACATGTAAATAAAAAACTTCTTACATTTCTACAAAAAAAAATTCTTTTTACTGGATCTCAATTCTATATATATATATATATATATATATATATATATATATATATATATATATATATATATATATATATATATATATATATATATATATATATATATATATATATATATATATAGAGAGAGAGAGAGAGAGAGAGAGAGGGAGAAGAGTTGAGATCATTTGAGAACCCAACAAATTATGAAAACTTGATAAATCTGGATAATAAGATCAAAAAATTTAAAAACTAAGACGAAAGGTGGCATTTTTCTAATTTATATCAAATTCTATGGTATCTTTGGTATACATAAAAAACTGGCACGGGTATTATAGGAATTGAAAAATGACATTAAATCAAATCACTTAAAATCAACATAATCTATAACAATTTCGATAATTTCCGTTGCCACTGATCCGCATTTCTCCCACCAACACAAAATGTTGCCCTACACCTCCATACAAGATGTGAAAACCACCATATGTTATCACTCTCCATCGCCGAAACTTTTGATTCAATTACTCCGCCACCAATCTGATTACAATTACATCCTCTACTGCCACAACATTCTCTTCCTCTTCATCGTCTTCACTTTCATTCCTATCTTTTACGTTTCCGTCGAACTCCTTTTCTCCTAATACGTTATCGCTTACCAAATTCAAACCGACAAGTTTTTTCCGCCGATAATCCCAATTGCTACTTTGATGTAATGCATATCTTCCTCCTCTTTGCTGTAATCCATTTATTAAAGTAAGTTTTAGATTTTGGTAGGCTTATGATTTCTGATTTTTGTATTTTGACCTAGCTTATTGTTTTGCGATTAAAGAAACAAAATATATTTAAACATAACAAAACTTTTGAATTCTTTTTATTGATTCTCGTTCATTTAAACATACATCAATTTTGACTCCAATGTATATATACATATAATAAAGTCATATATGATAAATTGTGACAAGTGTCATATTTAATAAAAATAATAATATTTAAAAACACATGTCATAATATAATATGAGTAAGAATATGGGTAGGAACAAAAGGTAGGAAGAAATATAATTTCTCTAATCAAATAGAACACCCATACTAAATATCTCAACCATAGATCTCAAACAACAATTACACTATAGTAAAAACCTCTATCCATCTGAAGGTAACCCCATAAATTTCCTAACCACCATCATAGCTCAGCCGACATGAGAAACAAACTATAATAGGATTAGTATGTTTCTGTGCTCATACCAATAACTATAGGAATAAAAATCGATGATAGAATATTGTATGCGATTTACAGTCGTATCAAATCTAAGAAATACATATGAAAACAACCAAGAAAATAATACACCTATCTGTGGTCATGTAGATTCCTATGAGAATGTCTTAGAACAAGAAAGGAATCAATATACATATTTGTAATTGTATTGAATCTTATGAACAACAAGGAAAACAATACACAAATCAACTACTGTATCAAATTCTAAGAAACAACAATACTAGGTAAAATTATAAGGAATTCAAATACAATTAGAACTATATATAAATTAACATAATAAAAAAGTGTATCATTAGTTAAAAAGTCTTATCGACTGGATTAATTAAGAGAGCAGTTGAATAATTGTGGTGATTTGAATTTAATATGGTTAAACATAAGTTATTTATCTTGAACCACATTGAAAGTTGAAAAAACAACCTCTTGTATAA
The DNA here is from genome assembly GCA_023525715.1 of Cichorium intybus. Taxonomy (NCBI): domain Eukaryota; kingdom Viridiplantae; phylum Streptophyta; class Magnoliopsida; order Asterales; family Asteraceae; genus Cichorium; species Cichorium intybus. The sequence continues at coordinate 51,189,190 of CM042010.1, read as the reverse complement.
GATACTAAGTGAATGTCCATGTGTTGCGAAAAATAGAATTTGTACAGTTAAAATATTGAGAAATATTGTTTAGTGGAAAAGCATCCGAAAAAATGGAACACTAACCTAATCCCGAAAGAAACGTTTTACTTTTATCAACCTATATTCTTGACCTGAACAAAACCCTCAACTACGTGAAGAGTGAATAAGCTACTTGAAAAGCTTCCTTGGACTTTTTTTTCACTCTTTGCTTACTCCATCCGTAAGTGAACTCGTAGAATGGGATGTCATATACTGACTCCTAATTGCGAGAAGATATTATTAAAAACAATTATTTCGTTGCCAATAATTATGCAATAATAATATTTGCATTAAGTTGATGTAAAATTATTATAATTGTTTTAAACTTGGGTTTGTACGACCGCGTGTTGCAGTAGAAAAGCAACATGCGTTTCAAAGTTACAATCCCATTAATATATAATAACTAGTGTAATTTTTCCGTGCGTTGCTGCGGATAAATTTCTATGAAAAAATTCCAAAAAAGGCTTGTTAGTTTGTATAAACGAAAAAGTATTTAAAAAGCCATGTAAAATTTCTAAAAAACAAATTTGCTTAAAAATTGTAAAAGAACTTGTTCAATTGAAAAAAAGGAAATTGAGGAACATAAAACAAAGATATAAAAAAAACTGGGAAAATTTGTAATGTTACTTATGAAACAAAATGTAATCGAAGTTGTAAAAATAAATTTAAAAAAAATTGTAACAAATTAAAGAAAAAAAGTTAATATTTTATAAAAGATGTAAAAATTTTGAGGAAAACTTGCGGAAAATGTTGACGTTAAATTTGTAAAATATATTAAAAGTGGACCAAAAATATAATTAAAAAAAACTATATGAAACTTATAAAAAACTAGTATTTGGACTGTCCGCGCGATGCTGCAGAAGTCCGGTATATTGAAAAACACAGCTCGACGAAAAAACAAATTATATAAGGACGAAAAATGTAACTTTAAAATATAATAAGGGACCGGCATCGTAACTTACGAAATACCAATAATATAACTTTATAATAAATAGGGGTGAAAATAATTAATTCAAAATTAGTTGAGGGTAAAAAACGTAAATATAAAACTTTGCTAAAAGAAGAATCATAAATTGCTATTTCCAAATAGAAGTTTATTTGGATTTGTATCAAATGTATTAGAAATTATACTGTAATCTGACTTTAGTAATTATGGCTCCAGAAAAAGCAGGTACCGATTGAATAGTAAAAAGCTCTCACAAACTTATTTTGGTAATTAATATATATATATATATATATATATATATATATATATATATATATAAAATATGTGTATCAAATTTGTAATATGAGTGAATATTGTAGAAAATGAAATTTTGAAAGAGGGAAGAGACATATCCAAAAAAAAGAAGTAGGAAATGAAAAAGGAATAAAAAGTGACAGAGGTGAGAATCGAACATGAATCCCTTCCTTGTCTTCCAATGCTACAAACCGGTAGAATAAATATTTTTTGTTTATCAGTTTTGCAAACAAATAATTTTAAAGACAAAATAAGCGCAGGTTAGCAAAACCCACAAATGAACAGTAAACGGCTCACTTTAAGGGCAAGAATTGTATAATATATATATATATATATATATATATAATTATTAGAAAAAATAGAAAAAGTACAACCTATTTACTCATAAAAAATGGCGATTTATATAAGCAACTACTACAAAACAAATAATAGTTGACAAATCATAAAAAATAGTGCAAAAAATAAATATATAAAAATTTGTAAAAAATTAATAACTTAGAAAAACTATTTTTGTCAAAATTAATCCATAAAAATAAATTTGTAGAAAAACGATGACAAAGAAGTTGATTTTTTTATAAAAAGTATTAATTTTTAAATAACATAAAAAGAAAGTTGTAAAAAATATTAGATAGGATGGGGTTTTGTAATTATATATAACTAGTTTTAGACTGTCCGTGCGATGCTGCGGAAGCCCGGTATATTGAAAACGCAGCTCGACAAAAAAAGAAATTATATGAGGGATGAAAATGTAACTTTAAAATAAAATAAGGGATCGGAATCGTAACTTACGAAATACTAATAATATAACTTTATAATAAATAGTGATGAAAACAATTAATTCGAAATTAATTGAGAGGAAAAAACGTAAATATGAAAGTTTGCTATAACAAGAATCAAAATTGCTAGTTTCAAATAGAAGTTTATTTGAATTTTGTATCAAATCCTTTAACAATTATATTATGATCTTGATTTAGTAATTTTATTTCTGATAATAAAAAAACCAAATGAACAGTGATTTCTCCTCACATACTAATTTTGCAAATTAATATATATATATATATATATATATATATATATATATATATATATATATATATAATAGTTACTTATAATATTAAAGTAATGAATCTATAATATTAAAATATTAATTACTCTAATTTTGCTCAAGCATGGACCATTTAAATTAATATACACGAGTTTAATAATTTAATAACAAAAAAGAGCTAATATTAAAATAATAAGTTACTGTAACTTGTAACTTGTAACTTTCCAAAACACAAAAATAAAAATTAAAGAAAATAAGTGTTAGACTATTTTTAAATAAGGAAGAATGTAAAACTCGTTTGCAGATAATCATATCTATATTTTCAAAAAGTAAAATTGGGTGGAAAATGGGGGATAGCGTCGCTAACTTAGGTGTTAGCGACGTTATCTGTGGCTGAAGATCGTGCATGCGCATGATCGGGGATAGCGACGCTATCCCATAAGATAACGATGCTATCCGTCGCAAAACGCAAAAAACGCCCTAATTTTGGGATTTGGGCCCTACAAAGGCATAAATCCTTAGGGGAACGTCCATTTTCACCCTCAGAGCTTTGTATAAACCCTAGAACGCCCCTTGGTATCTCTTGGTGATTCTCACTCCATTGGTGTACTTTGAAGGTTTATTGGAAGGAAAAGAAGGTGTGTGGGTCTCATAAAAGATCATTGAAATAAGGATCAGCTTCAAAGATGTTTGAGTTCCACTCAAAGGTCGGGTCTTTGCTCCCAAAATCCAAAATGGGAGCCTTTATTTATAGTTGCGGATTTTGTCTCTACGCGTCACGGTAAGACCTTCTACGCGGCGCGAGTCAACATTATCCTCGTTCTTCGCACTTTGAATCTGAATTCTCATACGGGTTAGACACTTAGCCATGTCGCGGTCTTCCTTCGTACGCGCCACGCATGTCACTTCAACTTGATTTGAGCTTTGCCTCCAAGTTTACCTGTTTTACACAAACACCCCCTATATTAACACTAAAACACAAGACAAGTCCTTGGCACAAAAGTAAGCGATATTAGTCTTACTAGAAATATAATTCAACTAAAACTTGGCTCAATAACGACTATAATGTCTAACATTACTAGGCATTATCAAACATCACACACTTGTGCCTTGCTTGTCCCCAAGCAAATAGCGTTTTTAAGAAGTTCTAACAAAAGACTCAAACATTTTTGAATATCTTAGTTTCAAAGTTTAATGTATTCGAAATTTCGATGAAAATGATTTTTATGAAAAATGACCAAAGTACCTTTTAGGAATCACGACTTTCTAGAGAACACTTGATTCAAAGTTTCAGTTCACAACTGTGTAAACTTACTCATTCAGATTCTAAAGGCCGATAAGAAATTCTCCATGACTTTCGATATTGTCCGTGTAACGAGCTTTTAAAAACACTATCCCAGACCAGACAATCTCAAGTAGTGAGGTGCATAAATGTCGTACGGGCCACCCTTTTCGATTCTACCGGCTCAAACAACAAAGGTCACCGATTGAGAATTCCTTCCTGAGTCCCAATCCTAAGATACTCTAAATCCAAAATTTTCTAACTTCTAAATAGTATTTCTCGAAAAATACCGTAATGCTAAAGAAATTCAAAATCATTTGTTTCAACGTTACAACTTCTTAAAATTGTTGAAAAATTGCTAAAAATTTGAAAAATATGACTTTTTTCTGCAAAAATTCTCAAAACTACTTTTCCGACCGTCCACCCCACGCTTTAAACCGTATAACATCTCCGTTGTACAAAAAGAAAAATTAGAAAGCAAGAGAGAAAAGGAGTTACCATTTAGGACGACAAATTGCTTGTGTATCGGGATCAGATATATCAGGGTTGATTGTTCGTATCATCTTGGTGAAGTTTCCAGGAGTCGAGGTACAGCAGTGAATACACCGGCATAACACAAGTGCAGGGATACTGTGACCCCACACTTATGTTATGCAACTCGAAATGTTTGGGTGCAACAATCATGGTTTGGATAGATACTACTCACACAGACAAATGTATTAAAAATAAAAGTTTCAATTTCAAAATACACAAAGGTAGACAATACATTGAGAGTTGTTGTCTTTGTTGATTCACTGTCCGCGCGACGCAAGCAATTGATGGTAACGGCATGAAGTTGTGATGAGTCAGTATCCATCAATCAAAGTCGGAAATCCACGACGCCATATAAAGAAGTCAGTGTCGCGTCGTGAGTATGCGCCAAAAGGCCCCTGCACATCGGGTCTCTCCTCAACACGTGTCGCGGTTTTATGATGTTGGCGGTGCGAACTCTGACTTTTCTTTTCGTTGTTTTTCCTTTCGAATCCCTCACCCTCATCCCTCACTTAGGACATACCGTATCGTACTCACAAATGATTAACCTTAGTGATATTTCGACCAAGCTGAAAATAATTAAAAATAAAATAAAGAAAATACTTATCAGAAAAGCGGGTTCCCTCCCGAAAGCGCTTCTTTGTTCCCGGTCTTTTAGCTGGACCTTCCTTCAACGGCTACAGTGGGTTGACACGCCTTGGTCGTTATGCGGTCAAAAATAGAAAATAAAACCTCACCAACTAACTAGTATAACAGTAGTAACGGTTGATCCACAGGAGTTTGGTGGTCAAGATAGAGTGACAGAATAACCAACTATAGTGTCACACTATAGTCAGCGGTGTTTCCTTCACTTCCCAAAACCAATAAAACCAAATACCGAAACAATCAAACCAAACATTAACTAAACTAAACTACTTCAAACTATAAACTAAGATTACTTACTGATTCCAGAAGCAAATTCCAGAAAGATCAGAAGCAATAACAATCTCAAAACATCCAAACATGCATTCAAACATAAATAATACCGAAAAAATGCAATATAACATGAACTGAATGATTAACTTGCATATAAACCAAATCCAGAAGACAATTGTTACTGATTTCGAAAATAAACTAAACTAGACTAATTCTAATAGATCCTACAATCCAGAATCGAAGGAAACAAGCTAAAACTAAACTAAGAATTACTAAAATAAAATGGAAAACATGAAAAATACCAATTGAAGTTGCTGAAATCTGAAATCTTGAGTCAAAGAAGCCTAGGTTCCACCTTTTGGGTCGTTATTCGCTCCTGAAATTCGACCTAGATGCCTCTATTTATAGTTGCAAATTCTGGTCATCCGCGCCGCATATAGCTTGAATCCACGTCGCATCTTATCCATTATCCACGTATCTCGCTGTTTGAATTTCAATACACCGCCTCATAGTTGACTATCCGCGACGCGTATGTCTTTGGCTTGCGGCGCGCGTACGACTTCGACTGAAATGGTGTTTATCCAAACTTCTTTCATTTTGTCCATGTTTAGTCCATGTTTTCATCTTTTTTCTTGCACAATAGAACTAGCACAAAAGTGAGTAATACCAGTATATATCTGACATAAATTCACCAAGAATAAGGCCCAACAACGACTGAAATACTTGATATTGATAGGCGTTGTCATGGGTCGTACGCCTTCTGTCTCCGCTGATTTTTAGCCCCCACCGTCCTTTCGTAGACCCAGTGCTCCAGTTTTCCTGGTTCGAATGGCCTGTCGGTTTCCTTGCTATTGCCCGGTCCCCGTCTTATGATTAATTTACGCGAATGCTTGAAGGTTGTTTTGAACCTCCAAGCTCGATCCTTCTTCCGGTGTCTCTTCAGTACCACCGGCTTAACATGGAGCGCGTCCAGTGCCGCCCCCGATGCTTGTCTTGCGATGCGTCGTTTGCGGTTCCAGCCTACAGTACAAGCAAGAATTTTCCAATCCGATGGGATAGGAGGGTATAATCTTGGTATGCTCTCGAATGTCACCATCGATGGTGTTAATTACTCCCAATCTTCAACCCATCAATGGATCATGAATGGATAGAAGACTATGCTTCTCGTTTTCAAAAGCCATATTATCGTCATCATCTTGGTCATCGTCTAACAGGTGGATCGATGCCAAGAGTGAACGACTGGTAATGTCTAGTGATGGTTTGGATTCACTCATCATCAGATCCTGACTATTAAAATACACAAAATTTTTAAAAGTTGTTCGGTAGGGGGTAGTATTGTCATCTACAATCCCCTCATCAACAAGCGTTTCGACCATCTCAATGGTCTCAATAATTTCACAAAGTGTATGACCTTCTATCACAAGTTCAGGTGATGCAGGTTCATACACATCATCAGTGGTACAAAAATAACTCGCCTCAATTTCTGGCGAGTGTGGCTGCTGCCTCAGCTGTTCCTCCAGCTGATCCAACTGATTCGCCATTGCCGAAAGGGCGTTAGCATGATTTTCCGCCCTTTGGAGGGTTTCAGATAACAGATCTCAGACCTGATCCAAATTCGCATTGTACGAATTGTCCAGATCTTGATCATTCACAGAACACGACCTCAGCAAAATTTTCATGCTGAGTCGGATCCTCGGTCCACAACTTATTATCATCGAATGACTCATTGTAGAAATCATCATCGTAATAGTCATCGATCGGACTTTCATAATCCCAACACATATCATGATTGGTGTACATGTAATCGTCCATTGTGAGGACGTACATGCACAAAACTAAAAATCAAAATCAAAATTGACACAATGAGTCAAGCGCACAACTCCCAGACAACGACGCCAAAATTTGATACGTCGCAGTCGTTGATGCGGTAAAAAATGTAAAATAAAACCTCACGGTCCACTAATAGGGGTAAGTAAGGGTCGAACCAAGGAGTTCGTGGTTGGCACTTTGTGTCTAAATATGACCGATCTATAATCCATTCGCACACTCAATCCGAAAACATGAAAACCGAAAACCACATGAATCTATGCTAAAGCAATAGACCGCAATCAAACTAATAAACTAATCTAATATAATCTCGAGATCAAACTCAGAAATCAAATCCAACCAAATCAGAAACAATGAACCAACAAAATAACAATTATAAACCAAAATGCGAAATTGCGATCAAATATAAATAACGAAACTTGCATTCAAACCACACCCGACTCAAAGCTGAATGCTTCTGAAATCAGGGACTAATCCAATCTCTGTGATCGATGGTGTTCTACAATCCAGAACCCTCGATCGTACTAGAGCAAAACAAAAATGATAAATCGAAACAAAACGAAAACTAACCAACTATCAAGATCTGCTGAAAAAGCTACGAAATTTAAAGTCAAACACACATGAGTTCCACTCAAAGGTCGGGTCTTCGCTCCCGAAATCCCGAAATCGCGGTAAGGCCTTCTACGCGGCGTGAGTCAACTTTATCCCCCGTTTCTTCACATTTTGAATTTGAATTCTCATTTGGGTTAAACACTTGGCCACGTCGCGGTCTACCTTCGTATGCGTCGTGCGTGTCACTTCGACTTGATTTCAGCTTTGCCTCCAACTTTACAACTTTACACAAACTACCCATCTATTAACAGTAAAACACAAAACAAGTCATTGACACAAAAGTAAGCGATATTAGTCTTATTAGAAATATAATTCAACTAAAATCGGGCTCAATAACGACTATAATGTCTAACATTAATAGGCGTTATCACCTAGCCCTTTGAAGCTCTTGCTTGAATGAATGAGTTTGGTTTTCACTCTTTAGACCTAGATCTTGGCCATGGGCATGCATGGTCATAAAGTTTATGTTTTTTGGGTCATTTTAAAATCCTATCATTTACAAATCTCATGCTTATTTTCCGATCAAACATAGAATTTTATTATACTTAAAATGCAAATCCTTAAGATATGCGCAAACCGGATTAGTACAAAGTAAAGAAAGAAAAATTAATCTCTGAGGGTATGTAAATATGTAAGGCCGCTGTATGGGCTGTATGCCTGTATGGGTAAACGTGATTGGGCTTCCACCGTAGCAATTCTTCTAATTGGCCCACATTAAATTACGAGTTGTATTTTGTCACATGTTACATTCAAAATCGTTTAAAACTTTGCTTTCAAGAGAAGAATATTCCCATCCAACTAAATGTACTTGTGTAAAAAGACATAAATGACGCTTCTTGTTTTCTTAAAGTACATTTAAATATACGTGTTGAAAGTAATTCAATAATAGTGAATCATTTATAATGTGCTCAAATGTAATCAAATAAAATGAGTGAACTAATATTCTTGCGTATACTTTGATTATTCTATGCTTTATTTATCATATTTCACTATTTTATTTTCAATATAAATTCCACTGTGATTAGGTTTAGTATATTGCTATAAGGCTAGGCAGAACCAGCAAGAGATAGCAGCGGGCAAGAGGAGGAAGCCGTCGGCCTCGTCAAGTTCACGATACCGGCACACGAAAGAATCGGTTTGTTTTGTATGAATTTTAATGAAAAAAATTAATCCATAAAAAATTATTTAGCCCCCCCCCCCCCCCTCCCACGCCACCCCCTAGAATACGCTTTTTACCACTTCAAAAATCACACATTTCTTCTTCACCCTTTCTATATTTCTCATCAATAAATATTTTATCTCTCACCTCATCCAAATTCCAATTTAATTTTTAAATTGAAATGTTTTCTTTTAATAAAGATGAGCCGTTATCAGACATCCCAAGAAGCAGCAACAAAAAACGTAGAACGAGCGTTTGACGTACTAACACAAAGATGGATCACTATCGGTCCATCGATATGATCAATATAAAGATATCATATACTGTAACGCCCCAATTTCACAATTATAAAATTTCATTTATTACCAAGGTTCCAACAAAATCTTTATTTTAAAAAGTAAAACTGTTCAACATATTTATTAAACGAACAACGGAAATATTCAAAAATATAACATAGTTCATTAAAATAAATCTCTTGTATGCGATGTGCTGCCGTCAAGCCTTGCCCTTCCCTTTGTCATTTGAAAATTCCTGAAATGTTATAAAATCAACGGGTAAGCTTAAAGCTTAGTGAGTCCACAAATTACCATACATGCCCACACATTAAACAACCCTGCCCTCGAGAACGACCCGACCCTACCTGCCATACAACAGCTACGGGTGTCCATCATACAACAGCTATGGACATTGGGAGGTTCTACCCATCATACAATAGCTATGGGTTCCCTGTTATGGCCCAGCCTATCATACAACAACTATGAGACAAGGCAATAGTCCAACTCGCCATACAACAGCTACGAGGGGACACGCATCAGTACTGAGCCCAACAACAAATAACCACAGATATAGAGCAAATCATATAACTGTAAATAACATTCAAGATGTCTAACATGCAACAACATATATAGTAAGGTGAGGATACTCACCTGATTCGTAACCGTGTATATATTCTCTAATATCCCAACTTAGCTCGTCCAAACACCTAAATCCCACATACACAACATATTAATCAATGACCAAACTCCTATAGACTTGCCTAAAAGTCAGACCCAACATTTGCTAACAAACAAGGGTCGAAAGTAAGTTGTTGGTTAAATAGTCGCTCGCCGCGGCGCGACCTCTCCCTTACGTGTCGCGGACTATCATTACACTTACGAGATTTTACTCGAACCCGCGTCGCCGACATAGCCTGTCCGCGTCGCGGACTCGTAATAGTCCGAAATCCTCTTTTTGCTCTCAACCAGTACAGCCATCGATTAGGGTTCCTCACTACACCCTTCCTGGGATCAGAAACTACCCTAAGGCACTCTCTTATGGACATGCAAGTCCCTACATGTCAATGGTCCAAAACCCTAAGTATTACAAGTCATCTAAGACTATTAACCAAGGGATAACATCATATGACGGGAATAAATGAAATATCAGCAAAGTAGATCCTCTTACCTTGCTTCTGGAAAACAGAGGAATGCACACGATCGGCTACAAGCCTTCCCCACGTTGTATCCCCTTCTTCCAATATCTCAAAACCTTCAAAGCCTTGGAACCGAAGAGCCTCTGCTGAAACCAGTCGACTCTACTCCCGAAAACTTCCAAAAACATGAACCCTAGGGCTGGGACCCTTTATATAGGCGTTTAAATCCGAATTAGGGTTTTTCATATCTGCGGCGCACTGCGCCACGGATCCTTCCGAGCCGCACCGCGCTTATAATTCATTCGCGAATCCAGAATCTTCCCAAGCCGCACCGCGGATCCATCCGGGCCGCGCCTCAACGGAACGGGTCTTACAATTCTCCCCCACTTGACTGGATTTCGTTCTCGAAATCCGTGCCGGCAACAACTCCGGGTAATGCCTCCGCATTTCCTCCTCCGGTTCCCAAGTCCACTCGGACCTTTTACGATGTTGCCACTGCACCTTAACTAATCCTATCGTTTTATTTCATAAAGTCTTTATTTTCCTTTCAATGATGGCAATCGGTCGCTTCGCATAATTCATGCGTTCGTCTACTTGAATATCCTCCAAATGCACTATTGAAGTTTCATCTGTAATACACTTCCTTAGTTGCGAAACGTGGAACGTGTCGTGAATCTGGCTAAGCTGCTCGGGCAGCTCCAACCGATAAGCTACCTTACCTACTCATGCGATGATTTGATATGGTCCAATGCACCTAGGGCCAAGCTTTCCTCGCTTCCTAAATCAAATAACTCCCTTCCAATGCGACACTTTTAGAAGAACAAAGTCCCCAACCTAAATCTCGAGATCGGACCGTCGCCTCGCAATTTCTCTCCCAATTGCACGCTACAAAACGTGTCGAATTGCACAACCTAATCTAAGAAATCTAGAAGTTGCAACGAGCGTGACTAAACCATAGATTCCATTTACTACACTAACAATGATCCGGTACACTCGGGGCCCAACTTTCCTGTACCTCGGTACCTTAACGTCAAAACTCCGACCGATAAGCTCAATCCTAACACTGCATATTATCATGATTCTTTTTCCGGCTCAAAAACGGTCTACAATCTCTTCCTGAACACACAGAAGTCCTAACACCTTCTTCCGTACTACTTCTTGCACAAGAGACCATTTCTCGTGTGCTAACCATTATCATAAAGGACTCTACCAACGTTACATAGGAGACTAGAACTCCCACCACACTAAGAATGTAATCATGAAGAAACTTCTTCGAGCGTCTACATCGATCTCTCCATTCAGCCATCCTTCTAAGGGTGATGCACAATAATGAAACAAAGTTGAGTGTCGAAAACTTTACGAACCTTCTTCTAAACTCCTAAGTGAGTTGCACCTCCTCATCTGATATCACCATCCAGAGCACCACATCGGGGTACCTTCTCCCGAGCCTTAACATCATCCCCCTTTCGTTGATCAACATACTTTAATATTCTAAAAGTGAGCACTCCTGCTCCTTCGGTCTACGACATCCTAGATTTCATCAACACACCGAGGGGTTCCTTAGTACTTCTGCGATGAACCCATATAGGCATAACTCCAAATTCCACCTCAGAAATCTTCGGAGACCAAATTAGCTACAAGTCTTTTGGTGATTGGCCTTGACCTTCCCACCGATCAAACACCTCTCCACTTCACCATTCCCACTTCTTTACCGGCCAGATCACCAATAATCCTCTCAAATATCATACGCATCCATGTCACCCTCGGGCGAATGAAATACTTGACACAAAGTCTTCGTTCATTACCGCACCAAATGCCCCATCCATAATTGACATCCAAAGCGACCATAATGGGTTAACCAACCTCCGCCAACCCCACTCCCCACTCTTCATCTACCCGAACTAACTCACCTTAAGATGCTCCCTTCCACAGTTCCCCATCTAAAACCCTTTTCTTGAATCCGATCCGTCTGGCTTTCGGGTCATCCTGATCCGCCCCTGGATTTCATTCTTATCAGCTAAACAGCCAACAGCAACATCAAGGTAACCTTCACCTCAACTAGTATGACAAATGTGATCATGGAGGGGTCCATAATTATCTTCCATCCTACCGAACAATCTAAGGGTACTAATCCTCGACACCCAAATAACCATTAACTCCTCCCGAACAGAAATCATCTGCCCTACAAACCAATCTAACCAATCAGCCTGCTATAACCGTATCTCGTACTTGTGGGAACATGGCACAAAATTACCACAATAAAGGACCCGACACTCCCGACCAGTACGAAGTACTCACCCGAGCACAACACTGCACCACCGTAACATAGCATTCTCCATTCGACAACACCCTACCTCTCACCGAGGCACGATGCAGCACAACCTTGGACAAGGCATAGTACCTCGTTACTCACGTGAGATACCAATCCTCCAAGACGTAGAAATCTTAATCGATCACCAACCAATAAGACCCAATGCTCCTCGCCAACGCTTATCCTTGTACCTAGCATCCCTTATATTTTCTGAATAACATATCCCTCGTCATGCCTTTATCTCATCGTTGCTTAATATGTTGTTTCCGTGCTGATCCTTCCCGGTTGATACACCATCTCACCAACGCGTTTCCTTAAAACCTCGCTCCGACCCCTTCCTTACTTCCGCCCAGCCTTTCCTGCCTTGGAAGGCTTCTCAGCTCGTGATCCTTTCCTTCCTTGAAACTATTGACTAGCGCTCCTGAGATAAGCTGTCACATATGACACATCCCTTACTTCAAAGACTTTTGTCCTACATGCATAACTCTTGTTGAAGCCTGAAGTAGATTCCCGGTCTCTGAATAATTCCTCTGCGTCAATCCTTCTGAGTATCAGTCCATGCAAGCAGAACCCTTGTGTTCCAAGTCACCATAGCTTGCGCAATCTTGTGGTCGAACCAACAGGTCGCGTTGTCTCCTTAGTCCGGCGTCTCACCTTCCATGCTCTGCCCTTTTTATACCAAAACTTGACTCTCTCGCTCCCACAGCTGCCAAGGTCTTGAATTGAAACGAAATACAATCGCCCGACATTCTTCATGCCTTGACGAGAATAATCAAAAACTCTAAAGAGGTGACCATGCTTCCCTAGCGTGGCCAAGGTCCATGCCTCTTAGCACTGCATACAACTTCCAATCACTTCCTTGAATTCGCAGAATTTCCTTTACTCAAAGCTGTAACACCCGGTTTTTCAGCCTGGAATTTACAAGATAATATCACTAAGGATCGTCCCATGATCCAAGCCAAGCGTTACCTATCCTGCAAAACCACATAAAATAAAGGGTAAGCTATAAAGCTTAGTGAGTAATCTAATCACAGTATGACCTATATGGTCACACACGTTACAGGATCACCATTCCTGCCAGTTTCACAGTCCTATCCGATTCGTACTTCACACTGTGAAACTACCGTATTACCCGACGTCACTCGCTATACAGTATCATCCACTGATACTCACTATTAGACTGTCCCACACAGTCTTATCTTACATCGTCACGACTCACCTCTTTAGCTACTGTAACCTCTTTTTATTTATTATTTGGTATTAGTTTTCACGAATTCTTATACCATCTCACGGTATACCCCCTCACTTAACGGCTTCCTCATACAAGTATGGTCATAGTACATCTATGATTACCTCACGTTTTGATAGTATATGGTAAATCATGCCATCCCCTGACATGTATTATATATAATTACTTATTCACTCTACTCAGTATCATCTTGTGATACTTTCGGGCGTATAACTCGAACTCATCCTCACGATAACATGACTGTTTCCCACCCAAGTATTATTATAATACTTTAATTATACTGCTTTGTATTTCCCTTCAATAATTCCAACATGATGCTCCATGATTTATCAAGTAAAGAACGGCCAGGTAGAAGATTAGTTGGGGTGGCAGGATCCTTTCAGCATTTTAGCCTTTCGGAAAATCCAACAACCAGATCCCAAGTAATCGGCCTAGACACCGTCCTCGTAAGTAAATCAATCTGCATTACTTTTGGAATTATGAATTATAGGAAATAGTTTATTACACCCATTGTATTTTATAGTTTAATACATATAAACTATTAGGGAGATACGGTAGCGATTACTCACCTGAGATTGGAGTTTTCTCGGAGTCCTGTCGCATTTCCCGTTCCGAACCGCTGACAGTTCCCGAGCACCTCGTCGTTAGCTACCGCTCGTTTCTCACCTTCCATCATCCTCCCTCAACGTATTTTCCTTACCAGAACACTCCTCTATATCGTATATGTGTTTGGTGTTTGTTCTGCTTCAAAAATGAGGCTTGTGCCTCGTATTTATAGGCCTCTGGAGCCCCGTCGCGACGCGATCTAGCCCTAGGTCGCGACCCGATCTCTGACGTAAGCGCTTACTTCATCGCGCACTTGAGAGACACCACCGACGAAGATCGCGTCGCGATCCCATACTCCGTCGCGTCGCGATCTACTAAATTTTTATCACTTAAACTAGACTCAATTTGCAAACTTTGTGCACTGGTTTCAGGTCAATCCGATTTTTCTAGAATTAATTATGATTTTTCTAAGATCGGCATACAATGCTGATTTTTATAACTAATGTTTTTCTTAGCTTATAATGACCATAACATCATTACCTGGTTACACCAAATGATATAACGCTCTTACTTTTGATCTAAAATTCTATCTCGGACACGGGTGTTACAATTCTCTCCCCCTTAAAAAGATTTCGTCCCCGAAATCTCCAGCATCGACTATATTTTGTTTCTTTCTCTCAACCACCCCCTATTTCAACGCAATACGGTTGTATTAGTAAACTCAAAGGGGTATCACCACAATACTGGCACATTAACCACCTCTAATCAACTAGGTCAACCTATTGAGACTACAAAGTACGCGTTATGTAATCTCATACACTCACAACACAGACATCATAGATGGAAGGTACTCGTTAAGCATTGTATACTCATAATCACATATTCACCACATCATATCACAATCCCTGCTCTTCACAACCTCAACAGCTCAGCTATTCGTCCTTTCATCGACCCTTCACGGTATCGAGTCACAAAAATTCACCAGACACCTAACTGCATGTGTGTTAGAACTGTCGGCCAATAAAGCCATCACAACACTTGTATGTGGTCCCACCACAATTACTGCTCATACGATTATCACAACACATATGTGGTCCCACCACATATACTAGTAATGTGGCCCCGCTAAATAAGTGGTCACAACCACAAGTACTAGCAATCCCACAGAATAAATGGTCACAACTACAGGTACCAGTAGCCCCACGGAATAAGTGGTCCCAACCACAAGTACAAGTAGCCCCACATCATAAGTGGTCCCAACCACAATACTAGTAGCCCCACCTAATAAGTGGTCCCAACTACAAGTATAAGTGGCCCCACAGAATAAACAGCTTTTCGCTCTAAAGGCTTAACAGCTAACACACACAACTGCACAGCTCTGCAACCAACCTCATGACAACAATAATCCTCATATCAGCTCATCCTCCACATACTACTACAAAGTCTCCACCCACAATATGATACCATATCCATAGTTATCACCACTTAATACTCACGTATTCGTCCCCTTCTGAACCCTCTACAATATCGAGTCCCAAAGACTCAACGTACACCCTAGAACTGCCGACCGATTAGATCATCTCAATACTTACTAAATTTGTATATACTTAATTACTTCTCTGAGTAACTACTCGCACTTCTCTTTTTAAACAGATGCTTTTTAAAAACATTTACTCTTTTGATTATAACAATGACTTCTTTAGTCGTAAATGACACTTTTTAAAGGATTATAACTTTTTCAGCAAAATAACTCTTTCTTTGAAATATCTTTCTTCTTGTAAAATTATGGTCATAAAATAACCTTTACATCAGTAGAAAAATCAACTACGTTTTGGAAAAATACCCCATTACATTCTTTGGTTATAACCTCACCTTTATTTGTTTAGTGATGATTGGATGGTCCCTGGTACTTAGACATTTACTAAGTAAAATAGTACCCTTAATTCTTCTAGAATGGATGGAATAAATCAATCCATCCTGGCCTTAAGTTTACTCAGGACATCTACCAGCTTTACTTCTTTTATGTCTCCGGTGAATTTTCCACATAATCTACTCTACCCAGTATCTCAAGTTATACTCTCCTGCTTAATATTCTGAGCCGCGTATACTCAGTACGTCGAGTCATACGTATCTGCTCAATAAACTCTCCTTACTCAGCACTCAGAGCCGCGCATACTCTGTACGTCGAGTCATGCGTATCTGCTCAACCACTCAGCATTTAGAGCCGCGCATACTCAGTACGTCGAGTCATGCGTATCTGCTCAATCACTCAGCATTTAGAGCCGCGCATACTCAGTACGTCGAGTCATGCGTATCTGCTCAAACTCCACCGCTCAGCACTCGGAGCCGCGCATATCCTGTACGTCGGATCATGCGTATCTGCTCAGTGCATCTTGCGAACATCTCTGTGTTGCTCAGTACGTCGAGCCACTCTTTATCTCTCAATTCCTCAACCCCATATTTTCCACATGCTAGACTTAGACATGTCTAGTACTACCACATACCTCAATACTTGTCTCATTTAGAGATTGTATAACTCCTCACGAACTCATTTCTTATAGTTCTTATATCCAATCATCACATATATTTATCACTTTTTATTTGCTATGGTTGTCGCCATATATTTCCACCCACCAACTCGTACTTTTAGAATTTTTATTTCAACTTATACTTTTTCAAATTTCCTAAAATTTTTCTTTCAAATCAACTTTCAAAACTTTCTTATTTGACAAAATTTGCATCTGGATTTACTTTTAATACCTTTCCCGTATTTGGAAAATATCGCACAAACTCACTCATTTTCTCTAGTTCTTTTTATCTCTGAAAGAGTTTACTAACATTTTTATTATCATGTTAGAATAACTGCTTTATCTACGTTCGACTTTTATCACAATATGTTTGTGATTTTTTTTTATATATTTTAGCACACAATTCTCGTGTGTCTACTAATTTGAGTCTAGGGATCTTATCCTAGTTCACTCAAATCTTGGCTCTGATACCAACTTGTAACACCCGGTTTTTCAGCCTGGAATTTACAAGATAATATCACTAAGGATCGTCCCATGATCCAAGCCAAGCGTTACCTATCCTGCAAAACCACATAAAATAAAGGGTAAGCTATAAAGCTTAGTGAGTAATCTAATCACAGTATGACCTATATGGTCACACACGTTACAGGATCACCATTCCTGCCAGTTTCACAGTCCTATCCGATTCGTACTTCACACTGTGAAACTACCGTATTACCCGACGTCACTCGCTATACAGTATCATCCACTGATACTCACTATTAGACTGTCCCACACAGTCTTATCTTACATCGTCACGACTCACCTCTTTAGCTACTGTAACCTCTTTTTATTTATTATTTGGTATTAGTTTTCACGAATTCTTATACCATCTCACGGTATACCCCCTCACTTAACGGCTTCCTCATACAAGTATGGTCATAGTACATCTATGATTACCTCACGTTTTGATAGTATATGGTAAATCATGCCATCCCCTGACATGTATTATATATAATTACTTATTCACTCTACTCAGTATCATCTTGTGATACTTTCGGGCGTATAACTCGAACTCATCCTCACGATAACATGACTGTTTCCCACCCAAGTATTATTATAATACTTTAATTATACTGCTTTGTATTTCCCTTCAATAATTCCAACATGATGCTCCATGATTTATCAAGTAAAGAACGGCCAGGTAGAAGATTAGTTGGGGTGGCAGGATCCTTTCAGCATTTTAGCCTTTCGGAAAATCCAACAACCAGATCCCAAGTAATCGGCCTAGACACCGTCCTCGTAAGTAAATCAATCTGCATTACTTTTGGAATTATGAATTATAGGAAATAGTTTATTACACCCATTGTATTTTATAGTTTAATACATATAAACTATTAGGGAGATACGGTAGCGATTACTCACCTGAGATTGGAGTTTTCTCGGAGTCCTGTCGCATTTCCCGTTCCGAACCGCTGACAGTTCCCGAGCACCTCGTCGTTAGCTACCGCTCGTTTCTCACCTTCCATCATCCTCCCTCAACGTATTTTCCTTACCAGAACACTCCTCTATATCGTATATGTGTTTGGTGTTTGTTCTGCTTCAAAAATGAGGCTTGTGCCTCGTATTTATAGGCCTCTGGAGCCCCGTCGCGACGCGATCTAGCCCTAGGTCGCGACCCGATCTCTGACGTAAGCGCTTACTTCATCGCGCACTTGAGAGACACCACCGACGAAGATCGCGTCGCGATCCCATACTCCGTCGCGTCGCGATCTACTAAATTTTTATCACTTAAACTAGACTCAATTTGCAAACTTTGTGCACTGGTTTCAGGTCAATCCGATTTTTCTAGAATTAATTATGATTTTTCTAAGATCGGCATACAATGCTGATTTTTATAACTAATGTTTTTCTTAGCTTATAATGACCATAACATCATTACCTGGTTACACCAAATGATATAACGCTCTTACTTTTGATCTAAAATTCTATCTCGGACACGGGTGTTACAAAAGCTATTCCAAACACCTTTACCCTAAGGTGAAAAGCTACTTGATGCACTAATAACCCCTTGCTAGCTCCAGCACTCAATGACACTCCGATCTTCCCCCTCCAAGCTACAACTTTCCATCTTCAAAGGCATTCGTCCCTGCCGACGAGCTCCCTGCCTCGTCAGGTCGCGGGTATCCATCCCCACGCCGTCTCTCTCATCGCCATGAGACCTCCATTCTCAATGGCCGACTATGTCATACTGGGAACCCTTATTCCCTTTCCGCTTCAACCCTCTACTTGTAGCTATCTGCCCAAGGAGCCATCTTCTGTGGGTCTTTATCCCATACGTCACACACTACTCGCATTCTTCGTCATACCTTGTACGTAGTCTCCAATTACTCTAACTTCAGCTGGGTAACAGGAACCAAGGTCCATCAGCTTCAGCAGCTGGACGGGCCCTTCCTACTCTTCGAGTGACACAAGTCGACATAATGTCGGCACTTAAATCAATCTGGATTCTCGTCCATTCCCTAAAGGAGTACCTAGTAATTCTCTGGAACCTATCTGCAGATTCCCAAGCCACAGTTTCCAACAAGCTGTCAATCCCCTTTCCCTTTATCATCATAACCCAAGCTAACGCTTGATAGTTCGTAATACAAGTACTCCCATATTCCAGTAGCTGAGCTATACACGCATTAAGCTTCATTTATTCTCTTAGAACACTAATTCTCCCCCACTTGGAGTCTGTACTAATACCTAGTGCTGATCGCGATCGATCAGCGCCTCGAGCCTTTGCAACCAATCAAATCCTCATACCATGCCGTTTTAGTCCATTGGAAATGGATAAGGTCTATCGGGATTCGCATCCATAGACCTTCGAAACATCGACATGCAAAACCCAGATGCATCGACTAGCAACCCGAATGCATAGCCTAACCCATTGCTGTCAATCATAACCCTCGTTGATACCTCAACGGCGATCAATTTCTGCACCTTATGATCTATCACGATCCATCTCCATCGGTCACACCCGAAACTCCTCTTGATCCATTCTTCATGACCGATCATCACCACGGTGAAGATGTGTACTTCCTTTTCGCCACTAATCCATAATGTGAATCATACCTTATTCTTTACCCTACCCGGTTCCTTAGAATTTTGGGTAACTCTTCCTGACTCAAGTAGGAATCCTGTGCTTTCAGTAGTACGGGCCCAGATTTACCTTCCACGCCTATTCGTACTTGTTCCAAAATTCGTCCCCCAATACTCTAATTCACCACTCACTCATCTATTCGACATCGGTATTCATACTGTCTCGCAGCCAAGTGCTTAGCACTCATCCTAGGCTACCTAGGATCTCACACCCCACCCGTGCCTAAAAGAACTTCTGCTAACACCATCGGGTCGCCTCACGGACACACGGTCGTACACAATCGAGAATAAGATAGACGTTAAAATAAATGATACTACCCAAAAGTCACAACCAAACAAGGAACAGCCAGTAAGGCTAGACCAATAATTCTTAGGCTATCTTATCCTAATTGTATATAACCTAATAGCATTCACTAAGCAACCTAATAGTGTTAGCATAGATTCTAAAGCAGCACAAATAACAAATAACAGTCAGAAGGCATCCTAATCCAAGCATCGCTAGCATGCATTTCCTGACTAGGTTCCATGCCTACTTTCTAGCATAACACATATTATCACATAGCACAAACTTGGCATGGGTAATTGGGAATCACAAAAACTTACTTGAGCTCGGTTGACGGTTCGCATCGCATCTTCTCCTGTTTAATTTAACTTTCCAAAAATCATTTTCTTATCAAAATCACTCAGTCCTAAGTTTGAGTTTGGATTCCCAATACAGTTCATCCAAATCCCTCAAACCAAGGCTCTGATACCAATTTGTAACTCCCCAATTTCACAATTATAAAATTTCATTTATTACCAAGGTTCCAACAAAATCTTTATTTCAAAAAGTAAAACTGTTCAACATATTTATTAAACCAACATCGGAAACATTCAAAAATCATAACATAGTTCATTAAAATAAATCTCTTGTATGCGATGCGCTGTCGTCAAGCCTTGCCCTTCCCTTTGTCATTTGAAAATTCCTGAAATGTTATAAAATCAACGGGTAAGCTTAAAGCTTAGTGAGTCCACAAATTACCATACATGCCCACACATTAAACAACCCGTCCTCGAGAACGACCCGACCCTACCCGCCATACAACAGCTACGGACATTGGGAGGTTCTACCCATCATACAACAGCTATGGGTTCCCTGTTATGGCCCAGCCCATCATACAACAACTATGGGACAAGGCAATAGTCCAACTCGCCATACAACAGCTACGATAGGACACGCATCAGTACCGGGCCAAACAACAAATAACCACAGATATAGAGCAAATCATATAACTGTAAATAACATTCAAGATGTCTAACATGCAACAACATATAGTAAGGTGAGGATACTCACCTGATTCGTAACCGTGTAGATATTCTCTAATATCCTAACTTAGCTCGTCCAAACACGAAATCCCACATACACAACATATTAATCACTGACCAAAATCCTATAGACTTGCCTAAAGGTCAGACCCAACATTTGCTAACAAACAAGGGTCGAAAGTAAGTTGTTGGTTAAACAGTCGCTCGCCGCGGCGCGACCTCTCCCTTACGCGTCACGGACTATCATTACACTTATGAGATTTTACTCGAACCTGCGTCGCCGACATAGCCTGTCCGCGTCACGGACTCGTAATAGTCTGAAATCCACTTTTTGCTCTCAACCAGTACAGCCATCGATTAGGGTTCCTCTCTACACCCTTCCTAGGATCAGAAACTACCCTAAGGCCACTCTCTTATGGACATGCAAGTCCCTGCATGTCCATAGTCCAAAACCCTAAGTATTACAAGTTATCTAAGACTATTAACCAAGGGATAACACCATATGACGGGAATAAATGAAATATCAGCAAGGTAGATCCTCTTACATTGCTTATGGAAAACGGAGGAATGCACACGATCGGCTACAAGCCTTCCCCCACGTTGTATCCCCTTCTTCCAATCTCTCAAAACCTTCAAAGCCTTGGAACCGAAGAGCCTCTGCTGAAACCAGTCGACTCTACTCCCGAAAACTTCCAAAAACACGAACCCTAGGGCTGGGACCCTTTATATAGGCGTTTAAATCCGAATTAGGGTTTTTCATATCTGTGGCGCACCGCGCCACGGATCCTTCCGAGCCGCGCCGCGCGTATAATTCATTCGCGAATCCAGAATCTTCCCAAGCCGCACCGCGGATCCATCCGGGCCGCGCCTCAGCGGAACGAGTCTTACATACGCTTGCCTTATATTACAAAACATGAACCTGCAAGATGAAGGTGCTGGTATATGTTCGGTACATGATATCGATTCCCCACCGAGGTAGAAGTTAATGATGATATGATTTTGGAATTGTGCGACGCAGGAATTCACCAATGACTTCGATCAGATCTTGTTGATCACATAGATCATGCTAACATACCTTCTTTGGATCGATGGTTTATTTAAATTATCGTATTTATATTTTAATTTCTCACATTAGGTTTTAATTTCTCGTATGTAGGTTTTAATTATCTTATTTAGAATTTAAATTATCGATTTTAGGAATTTTATATTATTTTGTAATATTGTGCTTTTTAAATAAATGTTTTTTGTCTTTTTAACTTTATTTATTATTTTTTAAAATTATTTTAAATTTTAAATTAAATGTTATTTTCTTTTTTTGATTTATTAAATTAATTTTAATATAAAAAAATTTGATGTGATATTAAATGTTAGGAAATTTGAGTTATCAAGTTTGTGTAAGTTGATGAAAGATAAAAGTGAAAAAACAAACAAAAAACTGATGTAAGATAATAATTGAAATAGTTGAGGAAGAGACTCTATATTTTCACTAAAATCATTTGACTTTAATACTTTTTTTTCAAAGTTGGTGATAATAACATTTTTTTTATATTTTTCATATTTATAGAAAAAAATGTATGTTTTTAGAATTTTTTTTGTTAAAGTAAAAAAATTTAGAAGGACAATCTTTTGTTTTATTTTTTATTAACTTTTATTTAAGAACAGTTACCTGATTTTTACAGTAATATTTTTTTATTATTTTAACCTATAGGAACATGTTTCCATTTTTTAGCTTAGGCTGGACGGAGTAAGCGATCGCCAACCCTCTTGGCGACTCGCCATCCCCAATGCCGACCTCCCCGCCATCCGATCGCCATCCTCCATTCGCCAAGGGATTGGCGAGATGCCAAGTGATGAAGGTACAAGTGGTAAAACATAAAAGACAAGTGTATAATGATAATTTCTTTTAGGGATCCCTTTCTTGGCCATTGGCCACCACTCCCTACAAAATGGCCAACGGCTGCCAACCCACAAAAACTTGTTGGCCATCTCTTGGCCATTGGCCACCACTCCGTATAGCCTTATATGACATTTTCAAATAATTGTAGACAAAGATGTGTAATTTAGATAGTGTGACACTAATATACTATTACTTTTTCTATGGGTCCACCCTAAAATAAATATTGCTACATTCTTCATTTGACTCGACGTTGAAGATTAGTGGAAACTTCCACCAATTTCGCCACATAAATCAACAAACTCAAACGAATTGCAACAACATATTTATTTCACCCCTAAGATAAAAAAGTAAGTTTAAAATGAGTGTACACTCGGTTTTTAATGTCAATAACCATCAAAAGAATTCTTGAAGTGATATTGTCTATGGTATGTGGCATTGAGCTTTTGGTGTCGGCAACCACAAACACAGATACACACAGACATTGTGGTTTTCTATTTTTTTTTTCTTTTTTTTTTCTAATTTTAACATAAAGACACAAAAATAAACTAAAAGGTAATTTAAAAAAACAAAAAATATCGTTTTTAACAATTTTTTTAACAAAAAAGACCGCATTCAGCCATTCACCTCAAACATGAAAAGAAAAAAAATACAGCAATGTTATTATGGTCAACTCAGACAAAATTTGGTAAAGTTGAATAGCCTTAGTAAGAAATTTTTTAGTTTATTATGGTAACATGCTACACCAACAATTTGTCATCGGGTTGAAAACGTATCGCAAAATGCGGTGGCTTCCACAGAAAAATTAAAGATAGGCATTAAAACGTAAAGATGACAAAAATATAATTACTTTTATGTAATTCGTTGTGTAAATAATTGTACGAGTGGATGTTATTTACATTTTAGAAAAACAAAATTGCAAAATCAAACTCAAACGTTTTATTATTATCAACACTCCTATTCGCTGTTGCTATTCCATTTTCCTTTACCCAAGATATCCCCCGTCATTTTAAGAACAAAATTATGTCTTATATTTAACGGTGACCGCCGATGGTTTATAACTTGTAACGACTTTCTTAAATAGCTATTTCAACTTTTTCTTCGTAAATAACTACACCAAAACAAAATATATATCACTTTGTAATCCCGAAAACTTAAAAAAAACTGAACCCAAAATACAAACTATACCTACATACTATATCTACTACTATCTTCTTTCAACGTTCCAAAAACCACTAACCGCCACCACAAAACCAGTGGACCACCGGATACTATTCAACCCACCACCACCTCACGGTGGTTGCAGATTTTTCATATATCAAACTACAAAAAAAAATAATAAAACAAAAAACATTTACAAAGACAGCTGTCATCTTCTCATCTTCACACATGATACATCATTCCCACTTCAAGAGTCGAAGCATGAGGCACCATTAATGAGTCCGTTGAAGGTCTACTATTTCTTCTTAAAAACTCGTACCCATAATTTATAAAAAGCTTCTTAATCATAGAAGACCCTTGTTTTGCTTTTACATACGAGTGTCCCAAAATATAAGCCACACCCGCCTCACGTGCCTCCATTAAATCCCGCAACTCGGCCCGTGACCCGTCATCGATTTTCGGGCTCTCGGGCACCACAAATCTAACGCGTTTCTTCACTTGGTTCGCGGGTAAAGCGCGTATTTCTTCAACCTCGGGCCCACCAAGCCCGTCTGGGCTCGGGCTACACATGTGAACGCCTTCCATGTTTGTGGAAGGCGTTCCGATAACAGTCATTACTTCGTCAGCGTTTCCCGGTTCACCATCCGTACGCGCGTCGAGGGTAGAATCGTCTTTTTGCTTTCGGATAAACTCGGCTATGCTACAAACCAAATCCTTTTCGAATTCCACGTCGTCTTTATGAACGTCGCGGTACCCGTACCGGACTATACAACGGTACACTCTGTACTCTCGTGGGCCGATTCGGCCCACGAGAAACCGTTCCTCCGGTCTCACGTGTGGGACCGGGACGGATTTGACACAGAGAAAAATCAAAACCTGGTGAAAAGCCGGGAGGTTGGTGACGAAATGGGAGAAGATCGCGGGGATACCGGAGACGAGTTCGGTGTGAACGAGTCCGATTCCTCGGACTCGGACGATTCCCAAGGTGGGGCCCAGGCTAAGTAGCCAATCGACAGATACTTTGTTTTGGAGGTCAAATTCGTACTTTCTGAGGGTCCCGTAATGCCACACGTACATTACTAGCATGAAGATGAGGGAGAGGGCTATTGGGACCCACG
This sequence comes from Cichorium intybus, assembly GCA_023525715.1. NCBI lineage: Eukaryota > Viridiplantae > Streptophyta > Magnoliopsida > Asterales > Asteraceae > Cichorium > Cichorium intybus. The sequence goes on along the minus strand of CM042010.1, from coordinate 51,163,873 downwards.
CACCTTCGAGAAATTTGATTAATGAAGCTGAGAAATATAATGCTTCGATTGTCCCGAAAAATACAACAAAAGCGATTGCGAGAAAAACGCTTTGGTGCCAACATAAAACGATGACGAGAGACATTAAGCATGTTGTCACGAGCATAACCGTAATAACCGCCAAACCTGAAACAAAATCACACAATGGCAAAAATGTGATTGGATTTTCTCTGTTAAGTCGTTCTTTCTGTATCAAGTAAAAAAAACACGGTACGATTAAGAGTGGGCCATACCTGAAGCATTCCCCATTCGTTTTGTATCTCTAAACCCAATGGTAACCGCGAGGCATAACATCATCAAGATCCAATTAATCTCGGGTATATAAATTTGCCCGTGATATTTCGAAGATGTATGGACGATTTTAACCCTGGGAAAGCATCCAAGTGAAGAACATTGTTTTATAATCGAAAAAGTCCCGGTTATAATAGCTTGGCTTCCAACAACTGCAGCAAGTATGGCTATCAAAAGCACCGGTACCCTCAAATTCTCTACAAAAATTAAACCAACCATCATTTATTGATTTATATAAACTTAACCATGGTTAACCAAATTAACCAAAGTTCGAAACTAACTTACCTGGAACCGAAATATAAAATCCGATTTTGTAGTCGTTTTCAATAACATGATGTTGAGATAAATAAGCCGCTTGCCCCATATATGCAAGAATCAAGGATGGATAAACAAATGATGTAAATGCTATCTGCAAAAAATAGGTTTTTTTAAAATTTTTATAAAAATGCAATGTTATAATAAAAAGTACATTGCTATTTCTTCCATTTAAATCAGCAAACCTGAATAGACAACTGTGAAAAGTGTCCAAGATCAGCGAACATAGCTTCCGACCCTGGAAATACAAAAAAAAAAAAAAAACAAATTTTGTATTAAAAAATCAAAAAACTTTATACGAAAACCAACGATTTATATAAAAAAGATACTTGCCTGTGATGCATAATAAAATACCCCCTAAAGATTTCCAACCGCCGGTTTGGGTTTTTTTGAGAAATTTATACATGTGAACCGGAGATAATGCTTGATAAATGTGAGGGTTCCAGTGAAGAATATTGTATAATCCGATCGAACTGATGCATAAAAGCCATAATACGACAATCGGGGCAAATAAAAACCCGACCCGATGTGTGCCGTAATGTTGTAGGGCAAATAATGCGATTAATATAACACATGCAACCGGAACTTCCACATCTGCGACAATATACAATTTCTTTTTATCGTTAATTTATTTTAATTTGTACATAAATGTAATCGTATGATGAAATGAGGGCCACGTATTGCGATATTGATATTGTCATTATTTATGAAGGTGGCCCAATAATCTTTGTATCAATTTAAAATTAAAACTATGGCCCGATAATCTTTGGATATGGTAGAAGTAATTAATGAATAATGAATCAAAGCTAAAATGATTATAAGAGGTTAATGATTTTCAATATTCAATTATTACGGTTTATTAATTAGCATACAGAAGTGATAAACATCGAATAAGATCTAACCTAGGATTTAACAAAATTTCTTCCCAGCTAAAAGGAACACACGCAACGAGGTTTATTGACTGTGGATATTATTCGATGGTTTATCTTGTTTCATTCACACGTTTATGAAGATATGGTATTTTTGCCGTTTTTTATCGCAAATTTTCAACTTGTTTCGTACACAAGTTCTTGAAAATCGGGATATTTGCCGGTTAAGAATCATGGTAAAAATCAATTAACTAAAGACAGATATTTTTTGTTTGAGAAGTAAAAATCAAAAGAATTACGACCAATCTTACATTTGTGATGCTCTTTGGCCATTGCAAGTTCCACCCCAGAAACCGCCGAAAAGACTGTAAAAATCAATCACGACAATAAATCAATTGTTATAAACTTATAATCCAATAAAAACAAGAAATTCAATTCGTAAAATCAATGTCAATTCAAGAATTGTCACTAAGAACAGCTAATATTGTCCTTGAAATCCATCTTTTGAACGATGATATTGAATTTGGGGAAAACCCCAGAAAATCAAGCACATAAATTGCGAAATGCGAATTAAATAGCATCAATCTTTATAGAAATTAAATAAAATCGAACAAAATGAAATTAGTGATTATGTACCTGAAAGGGCAGGAGTAAGAACACCATCACCGATGACCATACAAGCTCCAACAAGAGCCAAAACGAGCAAAAATCTCTGTAACACTCGATGTTTCTCCAAAGTAGATTTAAGTCTTGACCCGAAAGAACTCAGGGCTAAATTAGGTACTTCATTCTTATAGCTTGACAATTCTTCATCGGCTAATTGACAATTAGGTAACGAACTCACTCTCGCATGTCTACAAAGCAATGAATACAGAGCAAATGTGCCTCCTTCACCATTATCATCGGCTTTAAGAACAATGAACACGTATTTCAACAAAGGGACTAAAGTAAGAGTCCAGAAAATAAAAGAAAGTGCCCCAAATATTTCTTCATTAGTCTCCGAGTGTTTGATATCTTCTGCGAAAGTGCTTTTAAACACGTATAACGGCGATGTGCTTAAATCTCCATAAACAACGCCCAAACTTTGATACGCCAATGCGAAAACCGCCCGCCATGACTGTTCCTGTAAGCAATCAAAAGAAGAAAACGAATAAATTAAAATGGGTGTACTCGAAGAATCCCCAAATCGAGAAATTATCACGTATTAGCAAACGAATCTCACTTTTAGATGATTTTGACGAAACCCAGTTTCCAGATCCATGATAAGTCGCTTCAAATCGCCAACGATGCCACTTTAAACTTGATTAGTCGAAGACCCATTTAGGAAAAGTAATCAAATTGAGTTGAAACTGCGATTTAGTGGCTAAATCTCGATTGAAAAGGTGGAAGTGAAGAGTTCGATTAATTAATTAACTAAATTGGCCGAGAAACTCAGAAACCACCCACCCTAGTAAAGGACATTCAATAAAATACTCGGAAGTTGGTAATGAAGCACCAGAAATACTATTTTACAGCAATGGATGGAGAAAATTGTTTGTTTAATGTGAGAAAGCGTTGAGATAGCAGTTGAACTAACATCAAAAGGAACATTCACACACGAAAAGATACAAAACAAGTGCGTAATTGGGGCATAATAACTGTATTTTAATACTTGCGTGTGATAGTGGACGTGGGTAAGAGGGATTTAGAGAGAGAAATCGATGAGCGAAGAAGATGCAGTGAGTTTTCGCGTTTGGGAATTTATCAGTTATGTAAAAACTTCATTGGTCTTCTGGATTTTTCCATTTGACCTTTCGTGCTTGCATGTAAATACTAACGTTTTGACACATAATTCGTCTTCACACGTAACAGATTCAAAGGTAATATGTGGGTCAAAGTGTCAAATCTTTCTTTTGGGTCACGTTTATTTTCGAAAATAAGAAATATTTGTACGATTTTTAAATGTAAAAATGGTATATGTCTCTTTAGGAATCTTACTAGCTAGTTTAAAAGTCGATATAAATAAGGTAAATTTTATGTGTTTGTAGAGTAAAAAAACTTGAAAAGTGGTGTCTATATTTGTATTCGATACGTCTTTTTACTTAAATTATTGCTTTTACGAAACTTATAAAGGTTGTGTGAAACAATTAATTTATGCATAGTTAAATTGGTAATTCAAATAAGTCGCTATCATGGCCAAAAAGATATTGGAATTCAACCAGATATATTTTCCTTAATTGCTTAAATTTGCATTTTGGAAATTTTGGTGTTTTAATTAGTATTTGACGATAAATAAGATATGTTTGCAATAGCATAGGATATGATGGTCTAAATGCTTAAACATGTGTAAAGATAATATATAGCTTGTTTTGAGCAAGTATTAGATTTTCATTTTTAAAGTAATCATTATGTTATAAAATTAGAAAAGATATTATTTCGCCAAAAGTAAATGCTTGGACGAAAAGAAATAACAAAATCAATACTACTATAACGTGATCTCTTATTATTGCTGTTGATTTTTTATCATATATCATAATGCATTGCTTTTCTTGTTAGTAATTATTCAGATAACAAACACATTCCAATAGGATAAATTTTCAAAATCAAATTTCAAGAAATTTCTATTATTTTAATTACTCCAAAAAGCTCATGTTTTTTCAATGTTTTCCTTCTAGCTATTTTAGCACGATTAATACTATAAAATATATTAGATTTTTTCTATTTATATTTAAAATTTTTTGTTTGACATCATATTGTTTCTGGTCGTTGTTTTGGTGTTATTAGTGGTTTTCAACATTAAAATTAAAAAAAAAAACAATAGATTATTTTCGGGACAAGAAGAAATGTTGATGTGTCTATAACTGCTAATTTAGAAACTAATGTGTTGTTTGTTTGTAAGAAAAAATTACATCTTATTTCTTTTGGTGGCAGACATTAAAACAAAATACTATTTGTTTTTTATGAGACGCGAAACATAAACATATATTTTCAGAAGACAAAAAATATATACTTCTAAACTTGAGAGGCCTTTTCAAAACACTATTCACTTTCACACCTCAATTATTCTAGAAGACCATCACCTCTGCTCTCATCATCACCACCACCTCTGTAGCCACCACCACCAAATATACTGCCGCCACCACCACAACTCGCACCTCCTCCACCACCATCACAACTACCATTGTCATTTACTATCATCTAGAAATCAATGCAGTTAACGGGTGTACAAACATTTGTTTTGTTTGTTTAGTATCATTTATCATCAATGTGGTTTAGTATTATTTATGTAGCTTGCAACACTTAGAAATTAAATAGTCTTTTTTTTTTTTTTTTTGCATAATGCACCCTTTTGATTTATATCTTCTTCTGCAGATGTGGAAATAGACTACCGACATTTTATCTTTTCAAGAACAAACAAAACCTAAAATGTTTTCTGTCTGCTAATTTTGATGAAATTGTATAACAAATAGTAGATGTAGAACCTTTGGTCTCCAAATTAGTAAACGTGAAACCTTTGGTCTCCAAATAAATTAAAAACTAGAAAACAATATATCATATAATTCCATCCAAGTTAGTAGATAAAAACCTTCAATCTTTAAATTACCCGACATATAATCGTTTTTTATACAATTTCATCCAAATTACCGGACATTAAGCCTTTAGTTTCATAATTAACAGTATTAAACACATCATCCTTTTGTTGTGTCTAGAAAACAGACTATTTTTTATTCAAATATTAATGTTAAACCCACCAAGAACGACACAAATAGTAACTTGAATTAGAACCATGGAACAATGTTTGGGGACTTTTTTAATAAAAAAGAGTTTAGATTTAAACATAAAAAATCTAAAAATATAAGGTATTTTATAACACTAACCTTAATAAAATGAATAAAACGAAGAAATTAGAAAAATGTGAGGGCCTTACTAAAATAAAAAAAGGTTTAAAAATGCAAATATAAGATTTTTTATGACATTAAATCAATAAATTATATATGGAATTATGAAAAGCACATAAAATATAAAATAATTAGATATCAACAAAAATGATCATATTTTCTTAAGAGATATAAGAAAAAAATCCAGATTTTTTTAAATTGGGTAAATGATCATCAAGTTCAAAAATTTATAAATTTCAAAAGAAATATAGATTTCCGAACTCACTTTTCTAACAAAAAATAAGTTCAATAAATTGTTTTTTTTTTTTTTTGTAAAATAGTTCGAATTTTGAAAATAGTTTTTTTTTTTTTAAGAAAAGTAGGTTCGTTAAGTTATAGTTTTTGAACTTGGTGGCCATATTTTGCAAGACACTTCTTTAATTTATTTGATTAAATTGCCTTTAAAATTATTTGATGTTTTAAAATCATATTTTGCGGAAATATAGACTCAAAGTCTTAGTTTTCAATTAAAATATAATTCCAATGTTTAACGTTGAGGGTGTATAACATAATATCAAAATATCCGGTTAAGAAAACTACTACATTAATCGTGACCTTCAAAACATCCAAGCTATCCTCTAATGTCTTATTTCACTACTCTCACATAAATACATATCAAAATGCATAAGTTAAACATTGGGAATGACTAGTAAGTAATACCAAAATATTCAGCATCTTTGTGGTCAAAGAAATTAACACATTGCTTTGACCAAGTGAATCTCAAAATCAATTTTACAAACCTCTTAAATCAATATTATTAATTGTTTTCATCAAAAATCATTTAATTCATCATCTTACGTCCTTAGTCATTTATCATCATATGTCATTAGTCATTCATCCATAAATATTTAGCCATCCATCTTCATAATTTCTTAATCATTCATCATAATTTAACACTTTAAAATTAACAATAACATCATATATATATATATATATATATATATATATATATATATATATATATATATATATATATATATATATATATATATATATATATATATATATATATATGTCTGTGTGTGTGTGTGTGTGTGTTCGAAACCATTCCCAAGTCATCTCGTATCTAATTTCCTCATATAGTCGCTCGTCATCCGTCATTTGATTAAATCGTCTTTAATATAATTTGTCATTCAAAAATCATCTTTTACGAAAATAAAGTTTCAAAGTCTTAGTTTTCAGTTAGAATACAATTCCAAAGTTTAAAGTTGAGGGTGTACAACATAATATCAAAACATCAATTCAATGAAACTACTACATTAATTGTGACCTTCTAAATATCCAAGCTATCATCTAATGTCTTCCTTCATTACTCTCACATGAATACACATTAAAATACATATGTTAAACATTGGGAATGCTTAGTGAGTAATACTAGAATTCAACATCTTTGATGTCAAAGGAATTAGCACATTCCTTTGACTAATGTGAATCCCCAAAATCAATTTTACAAAACTCTTAAGTCAGTATCGTCGATTATTGTCATTAAAAGTCATTTAATTAATCATATTACGTTAATAGTCATTCATCATCATAACTCTTTAGCCATTCATCATAATACGTCATCCATCATTCATCATCATAAATCTTTAGCCATTCATTGTCACAATTCTTTAATAATTCATCATAATTAAAATTTAAAAGTTAACAATAACATCATTTATAATATAACCTAGTTATATATGCAATACAATACGCTTCTAAAGCTTTCCCAAGCATCTCGTGTCCAAAAACTCCTCACATAGTCCATCGTCATTCGTCTTTTGAAAGTTGAAGCCTATGTATAGTTAACAAAAATCCCATTATACATTACTCCTTATTATTGTCATTCTAAGGTATAAGTGTGCTATCATTATAGGTATTGTACATGAAGTTCCTAGCCTACATATACAAGTCATGCATTCATAGAATACCATATTGCTCGAGACTTTAAAAGAAACTCATGTCTTTCCCATCATATATGAATACACAACTCTAAGAGGAAAAATGGTTTCCAATATAACATATACCTTCTAGTCTTAATCAAAATACTCCTCAAACTATCATTTTCGTGAATACGTATAGGCTTGTATATAGTATTACACGTAGCACATAAGATATGCAAAAACGTTATATAGTTCAAAACATGACAAACATTTTTAATCATATATGAAAGGGACATGTATTCAATAATTATTCACCTTAACACTTCAATCTTGCTATGATCAAGCATACCTTTTAAAGATATGTTGTTCTCGAATAGCTATCTCACAAATCTTCAAGGATATATATTTAGTATTACGATAGGTGCAATACAACCCTTTTAATTATAGTATAAGTTACTTTCACATGACGGATCATAACTAGAGGTTATATGGTGTTAAAAAATAAAAACAATGATCTTTATGGTGTTTTATACATAATGAATAACAAACCCTAAGGGGGAGTTTGGAATGTTGGATTTTTTGTGTGGAAGAATGTGTCAAATGATTTGGATTTGTATAAAATTGAACTTAAATGAATTTCAATGTTAATGTTTGTTTGGTTGCTAATATTTTGAAAAGAACTAAAATCCATATTTTTACAATCTTGTTTGGTTTGCATAGAATTTGGAAAGTATTTATGTCCTATTACATAAAATGCCCTTATTTAATTGTTCTATAAAAAGTGTTTTTATAATTAGTCTACACATATAAATTTTACAAATATCTATATAATTATCTACAAAACATTTTTTATGATATTTTAAAATAACAAATAAATGGCAAAAGAAACAAATCGTCCAATCAATTAAAATTAACATCTTGCTTATTCTCTAATCTCTGTCGTATGTAAACCAAACCGAAACAAAGAAACAGAAATCTTGAAGCCACAAACAATCACTTTTTAATTAGCATATCCACAATTCAAATAAAGACCATATTTTGATACCATGCGAAAGGACAATGCCAAAGCCACAGACTGTCATTTTTTTCATGCTCGCAATATTGGCATTGTTGGCTATCAACATACTGACAAAAATAGAGTATATCTAATTTCATGGGTTAAAGAGAGAAGACATGAAGATTAAGATGGAAGAAAATAGGGTGTTTAAGGTGATTAGAGAGAGGAAGGAGAATGATGAAGTAAAGGCGAGATGCGACACCCCATTTCTGCTGTTTGCAAATACTATGGTTTTTCGTATAAATTCATGAGTACAAAAATACGGTTTATCAAAAACCGATAATTTAAAAGCTTAAAACAGTGGGTGTACAAATCCATATCAAAATTTACCATAGTAAGCAAGAAAAGATTTAACCTTGAGTCCAAGACGGGAGCTAACTCGGGCTCCACTCCAGCTAAACTTCATTCAACTATAGCATATCATCTTAACCTGGAATACATGGCAAAACATAAAATACGTAAGACAATAATGTCTCGTGAGTTACATGAGTTTTAGACTCAAACTTTTAACTTCTTTTCCAACCTTTTTATAAAACTTATAACATAAAACATCTTTCAAAGTTTTATAATAATATCATACCATAGCTCATTACTTTTTAAAATCACTACACATCATACCTTGCAAAAATATCTTCTTCAAAACTTTATAATAGCAACATACTATAACTCTTTACTTCTCAAAAATCATTTTATGACATACTTTACAAAAATAACATTTTTCTTACTTTCTTTGACTGGTTTTATAACCTTGCTGGATTTTTATACTTAGGGCTTTAATCACTATAAGTGATACCCCAAGTCTCTATGGCTAGAAAGAACGGATCAATCATCACCATAGAAGTGCTGAGGCAATCTACTTCACGATGGGGATTTTTCCCCAGTAGACCCCTTACCTAACCCGGGTAGGTTGGAACATAGTTCCCTTACTAACGCTGCTTGCTACAATTACCAGTCATACAAAATACTTACTGCTTGCTTGAACATTACTCACATACATATAACTTGTGGCTAAGTGCCAAACTTCATTATTTTCTGTCTTTATGGCTAGATGCCAAATTTATAACTTCCATCACATATGTAAAATATGTTTTTATAACATTCTAAGCTTTATGCCAAATCATACTTTAAAAACATATACAGTTTGTAACCAAAACATACTTCTTAGACATCTTGTGGCTATATGCCATTCTTACTTGAAAACATATATAACTTATAATCAAAATATACTTTCACATAATTGGTTCATAGACCAACATACTTCCACTTAATTTAGCTTGTAGTTCAAAACATAACTTCAAATATCACATTATACTTTCACAACAAGTTAAAAATAATACTCTTGCATAAAATTTCACATATAGAAATTTTATAAGAAATCTTAAAAATACTTACTTGCCATGTACCCCAGAATGGGTAAAAAAATATTGCATGTACTCACCTTGTCTAGTTAGAGAAGTCTAACTAAAATCACTTCTTCCCGTTGTGTTTTTCCTTTCCTTCAACTTTACTCCTTAATACCTAAAGAGTTCATTTAACATTCTAGTTAATACAAGCTAGGCCTTAGTAACAATTAAAGACCTCTTAATCTACATCGTAATAGATTAATATCACATTATTTACTCATTTTTAGATTTTGATATCCAAGACGCATGGTCAAAGAATTGACCATAACTCCCAACTCAGAAACCCGAATGGCACAAACTCAAACATTCTGAAAAGTAGACACAATACATGACAAGTCTCGAGAAGGTACCGAGACTTGAATCACACTCTAAGACCTTAGAAAATAAGTAACAAGATTGACAATGCAATCTGTCACAAATCTGGATTAACGGAGGAATCACCAATTCCATTCCACTTGGGAATGGAATCAAGGAAAACCCTCTTACGTAGGCATACTAGATATAACCAAGAGACTACCCTCCGAAATTCAGACCCAAAAGACAAACCAATTAAGAATTAAAAATCATACAATATGAAGGAAATGAGCAGCAACATTTCTGTCACAACTCAGCATAAGTTGACAAGATTTGTCCAACAACCTGACTTCTGAAATGAAATAAGTCAAGCCTTTTGGATGAGTTACACTAGACATGAAGATAAAGCTCTCATCCAAAAATCAAACTCAAAGCATAAGCCAACTGAGAATTAAAAATCGTGCAACAAGGACAATGTACACAGCAAAAATTCTGGTTCAGTCAAAGAGAAGGCATTGGAACCCCAGCTTCCTAATGGAATTGGATCAAGCCCTCTGGATGGAGCACATTAGACAGGAGAATGGACTTTCCCTAAAATTTTCAGACCTAAAATATGAACCATTTGGGAATTAAAAATTCCACAAGTTGACCTAGATGTGCAGCAACCAATCTGTGGAGGTCGGATTGCACATACCAAAGTCCAAACCAAAACAATGAACTGAGTCAATCCCTTTTGGTCGATTATGGCTCATGAAAAGGTTCTTCTCCACACAAAATTTCAGAACAATCAAGTGAACACACAATTTTACAAGAATTTCACAACACAATTGGACATAGAAATCATACTCAGGGAAATCGGGTTCAAAACCCTGGAAAACGACTGAATGAGGTCTGAACCCCAACTGATAAACTGAAGAAGACATCGAGACAAAACCATGGGCACTGGAATCGCCTGATTTGGACAGCGTATGATTTTTCTACAAATTATACAACATTGAACAAATTTCCATCCGAAAATCAAACTTGATCATAAACCCCCAAATTCTAGGGTTCTTGAGCTAAAAATTGGGGTTTTCCATGATTTCAACAACACCTCTTGAATTAAGTGTGTTTACTTGAGGTTTGATCATTAATAGATGGGAGAAACCATTAAAACCATTTCATATGTTAAAATTTCTGAATTTCAGTTTTGACCCGGGAAGAAAATACTAAAAACAAGTTCATAAACTTGATTTCTTACCTCAAGAAGCTTGAAGATACATCTAATTCTTTGATTCCTTAAACTCTTGATTTTTGATCTTGAGAGGATTCCACGTTTCATCAAAATTTCCAGAACTTGTGTTCAAAATTATGAGAGTTATGAGATATTTTCTCATATTTATATTTCCCCATGTTTGCTCAAATGACCAACTAATCCCTAGACTTCCATTCTTCTCATTTTTGACACCATAACAAGTTTGGTGACATAAAACTTTCATTTACTGTAGTTTAACCCCACAATCAAAATTTCTTTACATAAAAGTCATCTGTGTGCCAAATGACCATTTTGCCCTTTTTGACAATTTTTACCATTTCACCCTTTACAATACAAACTTCACATAAATCAATATTTTATAACTTTTAACATTTTTGATATTTACTTTAAGCGTTATCTCGAATATAAATTCAAGATTTTTGGGCCGTTACACGAGATGTGGCACAAGTGGTAAATTTGGAGGCAAGTCAGGGTGCTAGGAATACAAACATGAAGAAGATAACGACACACCTTAAGACTTTGTGTTGAAGATCATGGACCCAAAGTTTCCTTACGAGAAGAAACAATCTAAGATCATCGATATGATGGGCCAATAGTGATCTACTAGAGACATTGAGGAAACAAATACTTTTCCTTGAGTTTTATTATAATATATAAAATATTTCGATAATATTTTTCTGGTTTTTTGGGTTTTCATGTTGCATTAAAGGACTATGGTGTTAGATAAAAAAATACTTTTATAGATGTGAATACTAGGTAAACATCGTCTCTTCCTCACCCACTTTATATCCCTATCGACACATGAGTCACACACTGGTCCTCTTTAGTTCAATCCCATTAAGCATCAATTTGAGTGTCTCAGTCCATTATTGAGATTGTGTATTCCAAGGTCTATAAAACAATTGATTTCTAATCTTTTGATGCAAGATAATAATAACTGTGGATTTTATAAATCTATTTAAGTTTTAAACCATATAGTGGATTTTATAACATTCTAAAATCAAATCCATTGAAATCCTTATAAATGCTTTAAACCAAACACCCCTTAACGACCCTGCTCAGACTGAGGAAGCAAACCCAAGCAGACATCAGGTTTGGTCCCCTATACTCAAACAGAGTATAAACGTACTGGGATCAAGTAGGTGTATACCTACTTAAAATAAGTTGTGATTAAAATCCATAAAGTCTCATTTATTTGAATCAAAACACACATGCACACACACACACACACACACACATATATATATATATATATATATATATATATATATATATATATATATATATATATATATATATATATATATATATATATATATATATATATATATATATCATAACTTATTAAGAAATTCACTTTCATTCCATTCCAGCGGTCCATTAGAATCATCATTTAATGCTCATGATGTAACATCCTTAATTTTGTGCAAATTTTAAAAATTTTAAATATATATAAATAAATAAATATAAGAATAATAATTCTGATAATATCAATATTAATAATTATCGGTTTATTAAAGAAATAACTTAGTTATGTGGTATTTGCATCATGAGGGACCTTTATGTAATTTAGTAAAATTAAGTTATGGAGGAGGACCTATATGTAATTTAGTCAAAATATGGGTATGAGGAGGGACCTAGTTGCAATATAGTGGTAGTTGTATGCCTTAAGTTGGTGAAACCCCATACTCTCCCAAAAACGTTTTTGGAAGAAGAAGAAGAAGAGCTTCTATGGGATTTTCAGTAGCATTGGGAGAGATCTAGACAAATTAGGTAAACAACAACTTGCTTCAAGCAATTCCTTGAAGATCTAAGGTGAGGAACCTTATCTTCTAGCTAGAAACCCACATTTAGGTGTTGACTTAAGTATAAATTCAAGTCTGATATTGGGGAAGAAGAATTCTATGATCCCAAATGGAATAAGTTGAGATTTTATCATTGATCCGTATTCAATACATGATAAGTGGAATCACTTGAAAATCTAATTTGGAACCATAAGAACCCTATAATTTGAGGGAAATGTTAAATCTATGTGAAACCTTGAAATTCATGGGCTATTACATCAACATGTGTATACTAATGAAGTTTTGATTGTATCCTAATGATTCCAATCAATGGAAGAAGGTCCTAAGATATAGAATGTCATGTAAGAGTTGGGAATTGGGTATACCATTGTTGGATTCCATAGAATCGGAGTTTGGTGCAATATGGAATGATTCCATTTGCGATGACCATTGAAAATGAGCCTTAATTGAGTTTAACAAAACATTGGTGCATTGATTGACTTAATTGGTGAAGACAACCATGTCTTAATGGATAATAGAATTTGGGGGCAAGAAGTTCTTATTGGATTAAGTCATGACCACATGTAGCAAATGATTATGTACAATGTGAATTAGCCTCAAAATCGAGGTTTTCAGTCTAGGCGAGGGTTTGGAGTTAGTGGAACTTGTTTTGGGCTAAAAATGGGGAAAAGGGATGAAAAATTGGGTTACATCGCGTTTTGTCCAGCCCGCACAATGTATGTGTATGTTTCACACGGCCCACAAAAGGTTTAGAAAGGCTCTTGGATTTCACACACGGCCCGTGCAAGTACTTAGCCTTGGGCCATGCGGCCCGCGCCCCTGCCTTGGCCTATTTTTCTCGACTTCCTTGTGTTATGTCATATGGTTTAGGCTTTGGATTCTAGTGTTTATGTAAACTCTTAGGGAGTATTTAACTTAAGTTTTACCTTGTCGTATGGTAGTATTATATCATTATTGGATATAGAATTATATATCTTTTATTTTATTTATGAGAGGAGTAGTTGGAACGATTTGTGAAGAAAGACCAAGTATCAGGCTTTTAGTTGCTAGTAACATGTGAGTTTACCGAGAGTACACATCCCTACTATCACTACTTTGTTGTGTGAATTATTTTCATGCATTCTAAAGATGATTTTATTATTAAGAGTACCATGTTCTTGAAAAGAGTATTGGCATCCTATTTGTGCATCAGATGTAGGATGGGGTTGACCATGTGAACTAATGAGGACAATTTTATCCTTCCCATTTGAGGGAGGAAGGAGGAGATGTTTTTGTCTTCCCAACATCGAGGGAAGATGGAGGAGATGTTTTCCCGCCAATAAGGAATTGCATGAGAGGAGTAGCTAACCCTCATGTGGACTTGTGTGATGGCCTCTAGCTCCTAGTTTTGTTTCCTTTGGGTGATTAGGTGGTATGCTTTGTGTTTATCACTTGAAAGCTTAAAGGGTGACCATCGAGGGTGAGTCTGGACTTTTATTGGGGATAGTTGCATATTGCATTACATTGTATCATCTGATACCAATCCATACTAAATGTTCTTATTTTGAGAATATATGTATTTGTGTAACTTATATGATCAATTGTTGCCCAAACTTTTATAACCTTTTTTAAAACTATTTTTGGGGGGTTTGTCCCGAGTGTGGTAATTAATTCGCCCACTCTAAATGGGTCAAACTCGGGTGAACTCACTAGACATTCCATTCCCTAACTTATTTTGAGGTGTACTCTGGTTGATGACATGGAAGGAGATTATACTTAAGCGTGGACATTTAGAAGACCACAAGACGTGTGGCCACTTGGACTATGTTTTGTTCCCTTATTATCATGCTACCTCGATGCTAATATTTTAAACAATCTTATTTTGAATGTGTTGGGATCTAAATTTCTGCAATGATGACTATCTTGAATTTGGTGGGATGTTTGAAATTTAAAAATGTTATTTTATTAACTACTCTAGCAAAGGGTGTCACACGTAATCACGACAAAGTCGATTTAAATCACTTAACAACGAATTCATGATCTCAACCTTCAATACATGATTCCAAGCTCATCTATGGGTTTGATGACCTTAAATCCAAATGTAGAGTTTTCGAGTTCATCTAAATCCTTTTATTACTTTTAATTACTTTCATTATAACTAGATTTGAATCATTTACTTCCATTTGGAAATTTAACTGATGATTTTACTATTAGTTTGATTAAAAAAACTTTGTCATTCCATTCCAACGGTGGATTTCATTGGAATCACTTATTAAACTTATAAACTCCATAGAAACCTTGGAATCATAATAAGGATTTTCTAAACATGTCACTAAATTAATCATATTATAATTGATGGATTTCAATTCAAAACTACTTCTACCAGCTAAAGTACAATTCATATAAGCTAGAGCACAACACTAATGGATTAATAAGTTATGATTAACACCAATAATGGATTGCTTGGCTCCAAGTGAGTAAAATAGACACTCAAATCAATGTTAATTTAAGTATTTAACTTGTAAAATGGTTCATTGATTCGAGTTCCACCATTTATTGGGAAAGGAGGCTTCAAAACAACACTTCTATCTACATACATGCATTGTAGAAGAAGTTGAAGCTATACCATGATTTAATGAAGGAAACTTAGTAAAAACTCAAGTAAACCATTAATTTCATCAAAGTTGTTCAGATTTAGATCAATTCATTAAACCATAGGTTAATCTAGTGGAGAAAATGCAGAAGATATACCTACAAGGACTCCACAATGATGTTATAAGAACATTTCTTCACTAGCTTTTGTTATCCATCTCAAAACTTCCATTTATTCATCAAATTCGCCATTTGCATCCTCTATTCGAATATGATTCATTCAAAAAGAGAAGGGGAGAAAAGGAAATTGTTAAGTATGTGGAGTCTAATCCGAACCAAGGAAGACATTTCGGCCAACGAAGATCAGCAATCTAAAGCAACCAGGAACCGAGGCGAACCAGCTAGTGTATTTGGGAGGTTGCGTTTCGGACAGATCGGTATATCCTCATCCGAGAAATATTCTTCTCCTCGGTTGGGCGAACCAAAGCGATATCGACAGATGTAAAGTAATATCACAAGTCAGGTGTATTCGCACCTTGTTGTCATATTACTTTAAGAGATCAACAATTACAGTCTCAACCGAAGTTAGCAATACCAAGTCAAGTCTCGCTCCAATTCGAACTTTTCAATAGAGACTTCACATGGGTTATATGTGGAGAGTAGAGATATTAACATACAGGAGAAGCTATTTCAAGTGAAATGTCTCATTGCCACAAGTTCCCAGGTTTGTTACTATCAGAAGGTTGGTCTGTATAGTAAGGTTTATGACACCTCAGCTGGCCTATTGTAGAAAGCATGAAGCTATGATATTTTCCATCATCTTAGAAGATCTTCTCTTGCCCGATATAAATATCGATCTCGATTGTAACAATGACAACGTTAAGAGTGTGGGCCAAAATTGTATGTGTGTGTGCACACAGTTATTATTTGTATAGATTGTTCAGCATTCAAACTCATAAATAGATACTCTCTAGTTCCTACAGTGAACGTATATCGATCAATATAGATCGAGTTAACCACTTAAATCCTTGTGTTCATTGTTTTGGTTATGTTTTCTTCTTGTTGTTTCATTTGATCGTTATTAAATTGTATAGCAGTGTCATGTCATAGTCCTTAGTCCCACTGAAATATGTTATGTGTTCAAACCTTTGACTTAACGACACATATGGTTCTTCACCTAAAAGTGTTCATCCTTTAACATCAAATAATTCTAATAACTTTTACAATTTCTCACTAAACCTACAAACAACATTTCTAACATTTCTAGTTCCTATTAGGTCAAGACACGGTCTAACCCGAGTTTATCAAATTTGTCACTTTTAGTTCCTCACTCTTGAATTTCCACAAATAACATATATTAATCTTTTTAAGGAGTTTCATTTGAAACCATTAAATATGAATTTGTTAACAAGTAAATCCCAAAATTTAGTTAGATAAAAATCACCATCAAGTTTAGCCAGTTTGACAATTTTAATATCTTTTTCATAAAAATATTAACCTTTAAATATTAGTTTATTAACAATTTAGTAACAAAACTTAGTTCAACCATGTTTGCCCTTAGGCTTTACTAGTTTTACAAGTTTAGTCACTTTTCACTAAAATTTTTTCTTTAATATTTATTTAACTTTCATATTACTAATATAGAACTTCATACTTTATTAATATTAACTTATTCACTTAAGTTTTCCTTCAATTATTTGATTTTTCAATATTTTAATTTATTTACTTTCATTAAATATTATTTTTTTCAATTTTTTTATTTTACCAAAAAAGAAAAAAAAAACTCTAAAATATATATTGTTCAAAAATTGCAATTTTTGCATGGCTTTTCAGAAAAAGTAAGTTAGAAAATCCACATTTTTGTCAAAATTTATAAAATTTCCCACTTGATGCGTATTTCTGTAATTTAAAAAAAGAGTTATTTTTCTAATATTTTTTAAAAGAATATGATACTTTGGTTATTTGGTCAATATCCCTACAACGGATATTTTAAACGCGTAATTCTGTTATCATCAACAAATGAATGGCGCCAAAAACACTTTCAACTATTAATTCCGAAAAAGAGAGATGGATATTATAAAATCAATTGTAAAATTGAAAAATCAAAAATTAAAACAAGCATCTAAATCGATGAAATCTCAAACCATTTTATGATTTCTTCTATTAAAAGAAAAACTTATGTGTTTTGTGTTTTATAAAATAATTTATTATACTAATTCTTCTGGTATTAATAACATGTCTAATATATTTGTGGACGCTGTTAGTAATTGAGATCTCACAAGATAAAACAGTTCAGAATATATTTTTATATAGACAAGTCCATAACTTATATAATAATTACTATATTATAGTAGAATAACTTATATTATTAAAAGTGTCATTATTCCGGTAGAAGGAATAAATATTATTATTCGTAGTTTGTTGTCGGTCGGTCTATTATTTGTTAATTATTCGTCACATCACCCGGGCATACTATTCTTTTTCATTATTTATAAGATATATTGTTTGTTGTTTTTGAGATTTTCTTTTACACAGATACTGTTAATCTTTATCTAAATAATGTCTATGTTTAATGTTTTTGAGTAAAGAGGACGGTACCTCAGGCAAATTTTATTAATAAAAAGAATGAATACAATTGAAGGCTGGAGACTCCCCACCTAAGAAACAACAAAAACTCATTGGGACATGCCTCAATGGACAACAATGCTATACTAGGAACCAAAACAGATTTTGGAACCAGAAAACATAACAGGAACATAAAAAGCAAACATCCTGCAAAAAACAAACAATACAAGTAGAGAAATATATAGAGGAAAGGATGGGATAGGAGAGAATAGTGAACCACAGTGGAAAAAAGGAAGTATAACTCTCAACGTTAGGAGAGGGACCAGATCCTTTTAGCCAAAATAACATTAAGGGAAGGTTTCATAGACAGACTCATCAGTCTACAACGGACATCATCAATAATAGACTTGACAACAGCATGATACGTTCTTCTCTTATTTTTAAAAATCTGGTTATTTCTTTCCTGCCAAATGTGGTAGATAGCTCCCGCAAGCACAAGTCTTCGGATAACAGACCAGACATTCTTACCCTTAGAGATGGGCTTGAGAAGATTGATGATATCCGACCAGCAATTTGTGGGGAAGGAGAGATTCATAACATGCTGAAGATCATGCCTAACCATAGAAGGGAAAAAACATTCAAAGAAAAGATGAGGAAGGGAATCGGAACAATTGCTGCAGAAGGCACAGATGAGGTTGGGAGAACCAGACAACTCCCAGCTTCTGATTTTATCATGGGTCTTGAGTCGATCTTTGAGAGCAACCCAGAGAATGAAGGCATGTCTAGGAATATTCTGGGAGAACCAAACAAGATGATACCAGTCTACAGGCTGCTCCGAAGGGCGGATAGAGTGCCATACAGAACGGGCCGAAAAAAGATAGACCTTACCGTCGCAAGATCTCCAGAGGAGTTTATCAGGAACGACCGTTGAAAGAGAAGGGGGGTTATGAGAAAGGAGAACGGGGTGGGAGTCCTGCCAGCAATGGGGGCGGACCCAACACCCGTTGAGGACAATGTCAGCAACCTTAGAATCAGGAGTGAAGCCCGCATTATGGATGTTACGGGCAGATAAGAACTGAGAGAGGGGACCAGCAGGATGCCAGTTATCGAACCAAGCAGACGTAGAGCAGCCATCACCAACCTTGGAGACAATAAAGTCCCTGATCTTACCCCGCATGTCGAGGATATTGCGCCAGGCATAGCCAGTACCGCGCTTCTTGGGGGCATCCCAGAAGTTACGCCCACAGAGGCGGTACGAGTGGATCCACCTGACCCAGAGAGAATCCTTATTAGAAAGGAGTCTCCAGGCATGGGAAGCCATAAGGGCAATATTCCAAACAGCAAGGTTACGAATACCCAGACCACCATGGGTCTTAGGGAGACACACAGTCTTCCATGAGACTTTGGCTTTACCACGCTTCATCTCACTGTTGCACCAGAGGAAACCTCTAATGAGTTTCTCAATCTCATTAGAAATAATGTTTGTTCTCGGCCAATGTATTTTGCTATCTTCGGTACCTGTATATATATCGGCCATATCATATATTCTCCTAAAACAACCCTAGTCGACGACTTTTTTGATGTCGGCCATATCTTCTCGTTCTTACTTCTCTTGTTGCTAATCAGAGGCTACTGAGAAATCATATAGAATCACCAATGTCAATGCATTTATCTTTTTTTTGAACTACGACTTATGACAAGAACTATTTGAAACCCACTACATTGAATTTGTAGTTTTGGATCATATTCAAGAGTCAAACGACAAAGCTATAGCAACTATCGATAATACTGAATGTCAATGGATTGACTCCATTGTAAAGATGTGAATCTATAGGACAATCTCATTATCTCTTCTTCAAATGATCTTGAAGAAAACTACCACTACTCGCCAAATTTGGAAGAATTTATAGATGCTTTTCCATGACATCAAAGATGCGAAAGCCATACAATTGGACAATGAGCTACAGAACATTGTGAACGAAGACTCCTCGATAATGGAGTATTGTACTCGAATCAATACAATCACATATTTGCTTGACGATATTGACACCACTAAGCCAGAGAAAAATCTCATGACTTACACCATTAATGGATTATCGCTAAAGTGTGACTATACGACGAGCCTTATTCGCTAGTGCTTGCCTCTGCTTACATTCATGGAAACTAGATTGATGCTTTTACTTGAGGAGCAAAGGATGAATCAACTTAATAGCCAAGAACAAACATTAAACATATACATGATGTACATATGCATTAACAATTTAGATAGTTATAAAAAGCCAATATGGATGGTGATTTTGTGAGTATCTCTAATATATAGGCATTGTTGAATCTTCCTTATTTATCATTTGCAGTTATTGTTGGATTAGGTGTCTAAGCCATGACTTGTAATTGACCTTTTATCTTGTGATTAAAAGCAAAGTCCATTTGGGTTGCCCTCATGGGTAGAGGATAGATAGTTCAGTAGAGAGAATAGTTGATTTATTAATTGTATAATAAATCAATAGAAAATATATATATATGGTTTATTAATATATTTAAGTGCTAATATATTAATTAGAAACTATATTAATTAATTGAGATTTAATCTAGAATTAATTGGATTTAATTTGGAGATTAAATTAATTAATTAAAAGGTGCAGGGACTGGTTTGGTATTTATTCAATAGTTGAATAACTGGCCAGGAAAACCAGGGACCAAAAGTGGCGCCACCTTGGAGGCTTCTCCAAGGGTTTGGCGAAACCCTAATTAGGGTTTTGGTAAGCCTGGTCCAAGTGGTCAAAAGCCTTGTCCAATTGGAGGCTCCTTAGGGTTTCAGGTGTAACCCTTAGAGGCTATAAAAGGAACCCCCTGGCACCTCATATTCACGCCATCTTCTCTCTGGATTCACTCTGCTGGACTGATTCTTCCATCCCTTGGGTGTGACTTGCATCTGAGGCAGGATACTTTTGCTACTGCTTAAAAGGATCATAAGATCAAAGGTTGGTTTTTCTTAATTCTTCTTTAGAATTGAATTGTATCCTTTAGGTTCTTAGTTCTAATCTTCATAGAAGAAAACATAGATCAATGTTAGGGTTGCATGTGAACCTTAGGTTATTTTGTGTTCATTGATTGCATAGAAACCCTTCAGTGGTATCAGAGCTAGCTTGTTTTCTTGTGTTTTGATTATGAACTGCTTGCAATGATCTTGGCCTTGGTGTTTTTTGCGAAAATTCACCTCTTGGAGGCCTTGAAGTTGACGGCTTGGCTAGGGTTTCCTAACCCTAGCCGCCATGCCCTAAATGGTCCCATAGATTGCTTGATTTGCTTGCCTTAATTGTGTGTTGTTATTTTTGGTAACTAAATCAACTAAAATAACTTGAACCCTAATTCTTGGCATGTGTATTTCGAAATTCATGGGGCATTTATAGATTAATTAATTTGATTAATTTAGTAATCTATAACCTAGATTTAATTAGTTTAATTAATTGATTAATTAAAAGACCAATTAAATCGGATTAAAGAATTAATTAAAATTTTCATAAAATTAGTATAATTTGCGAAAATTAGAATTTAATTAATTCTAAAATATTTTAATGAGATTAAAATATATCTTATATGTATTTAAAATTAAAAGTTAATTTAATATGTATAATAAAATTGGTTAGTCTACCGCTAGTAAGCCTCATTCACAAAACTGTCCTATAAAGAGGGTATAAGGCGACTGACTATAAAATGTTAGTCTAATGGGTATCTACTCTTACCCACCGCTCTCCTGGTCAGTCGAGTGTCGTTAGCTGAACGGGTATGATAGAACCGCTAAGCCTCTTAAAAGTATAATGCTATAATTGAAAGTACTAGAACCCTAAAACAAATCCCAATCTAGTTACTTTAGGTTAAAAATGTGAATTGGTGCTAATCCATGAAATTACACATTGCACTTTGTGGAACGTTGGTGGAGCGTGTGTGGTTTACCGGCACGCCAACTGGGGTCCACAAAGAGTCGCAATGGGTGTCTTGATTTTGTCATTATTAACGGAGCGTGTGTGCTTTACCGGCACGTTAATTAGAGATGACAATTGACTTCAAGAGTACCAAGCAATTTGCATGGTTATTCACACCCGGTTTGTGATCCTCGGTATCCCAGTCACAAACAGCGAGGCATTCCCGAGATTAAAACATGTTATCGAACAGTTCGGTAAATCTCAAAGAAACTAGGAACTCCATTATAATATGATTATGTTTCCGCGGTGGAATTGGCTGAATCGTCATTCGCCTACCTTGTAAAATTTGCAATACTGATTACGGCATCCCTTTTCGGTATTGTAGATTGTTATTGTAGGATCCTAGCCTCGTATTTATTCTTGGGTGAATATGAGGATTATTATTATTACTCTATCTAATTAAAACTACCTTCTTCTTGCTCAGATGTCTTCTGACCAATCCGTTCCCCACTCAAATACCGGTAGTGTCACCTCGATTCTGTCGTTATGCTCAAAGGTGACGTTAGACGGCACCAACTACAATGACTGGATCCGCAACATCAAAATGGCTCTAAGGTTTGAACATAAAGAGTATGTTCTAGAAACCGAGCTTGTTGATGTGGACACTGAAACCGCTACTCCCGAGGAAATCGCTGCGTACACTAAACACTCTGATGATGCGACCAAAGTGGCCTGCATCATGATCGCTACTATGAACCCTGAACTGCAGCGTATCTATGAGGACTATTGGCCTTACGAGATGCACAAAGAGCTCGCGGAAAGGTTCCGCAAGCAAGAGCGCATCGAGAGGCGTGAGGTTGTAAAAGCTTTCACTAACAGCAAGCCCAAAGAGGGCGAGTCCATCTGTGCACATGTGCAGAGGATGCATGGTTACGTGGAAAGGCTTAGAAAGCTGGAAATGCCGGTTCATGAGGACTTAGCAGTTGACATAGTGCTGAACTCCTTACCCAGTTCTTATGACCAGTTCACACTGGCGTATCATTTGAACAACCACCAGGCAAACCTAGTTGAGTTACACCGCATGCTGCGTACGGCTGAGGACGGGATGAAGGGAAAAGCTGTGCTCCCTGTCAACCCGCCTGTCCTGGCTATTGGCTCCGGAAAGGGAAAGAAACGGAAAGGCCCTCCTAAGCAGAACTGGAGGGAAAAGACTCACGTCGGGTCATCTAGCATTGCCCCGAAAGGTAAGTCTTCCGGAATTCCACATGTTCGGAACCCCAAAGAGGCCGACTGCTTTTACTGCAAGCAGAAGGGTCATTGGAAGAGGAGCTGCCCAACGTATCTGCAGGATGTCAAGGACGGTAAAGTGAAACCGTCACAGGCAGGTACGTATTCTATATCTAATAACTCATCTTTTTCCCGTTCATGGGTCCTTGACACAGGATGTGGTTTTCACATCTGTTCTGATTTGCAAGGCCTAGAGGAAAGTAGGGAACTGGAGCATGGCAGACTGAACCTGGTCATGGGCAATAGGCGAACGTCACCTGTTACCAAGATTGGTGTTTATGGACTGATGCTGAGCAGTGGAGTTAGATTAGATTTACATAATTGTTGCTATGCGCCAGATATGGCAAAGAACATAATTTCTTTTCATGCACTATTTAGACAAGGCTTTTATTATGAGTTTAATAAATTGAATGGTTCAATTTCGGTTTTCAAAAATGATGTTTTTATATTTAATGTTATGCCTTGTGATGGTGTTTATGAATCTATTATGTGCGTTGATAATTATGGTAAAAATGTGTTAACTATTGATGCTTCAAGCGGTGTAGAAAAGGCATGTCTGTGGCATTGTCGCCTTGGCCATATAAACAAGAAACGCATCGCCCAACTCCAAAAGGATGGAGTGTTGGAATCATTCGACCTCGGGTCAGATGATGTATGCGAATCCTGCTTACTTGGCAAGATGACAAAATCACCATTCAAAGGTTCCTTTGAAAGAGGTGAAGGTCTGTTGGATATCATACACACTGATGTGTGTGGTCCCTTTAGAACAACCACTAGAGATGGCACGCGGTTCTATGTGACCTTTACCGACGATTTTAGTAGATATGGATATGTCTACTTGATCAAAAATAAGTCGGATACCTTTGAAAAGTTCAAAGAGTTTAAGAATGAAGCAGAAAATCAATTGGGCAGAAAGATAAAGATGCTTAGATCCGACAGAGGCGGTGAGTATCTTAGTATCGAGTTTCTCGATTACCTCAAGGAATGTGGAATTGTTTCACAGTTGTCGCCTCCAAGAACACCTCAGCTGAATGGTGTTGCAGAAAGACGTAACCGAACCTTGTTGGACATGGTCCATTCCATGATGAGTCGAGCCTCACTTCCAATCCATTTCTGGGGGTATGCCTTAGAGACTGCCGCCCATATCCTAAATCTTGTCCCAACCAAGAAGGTTGCAAAAACACCGCACGAGATGTGGACGGGGAAAGTTCCCTCGTTGGCACGCATCAAAGTCTGGGGCTGTGAAGCATTCGTGAGACGAGATACTTCAGATAAGCTCGCAGAAAGAAGTGAGAGGTGTTACTTCATCGGATACCCGAAACAGTCTTTTGGATACTTGTTCTACAGACCAAGCGAGGACGTGGTCTTTGTAGCAAGACAGGGGTTCTTTCGAGAGAGAGAACTCATATCCAAAGAGGACAGTGGGAGTACGATCGATCTCGAAGAAATTCAGGAGACGCCCGATGAGACAACCTTAGAAGAAACTAGCAACCAACATGAGGAAGAAGTTCCTGTTGGACCTACCGACATTTCGTTGCCCCTTAGGCGTTCAGGTAGAGTTAGCATGCCGCCCGAGTTCTATGGTTTCCATATTACCTCGGACGGAGACACGTTAGTCAGTGATCGTACATTGACTAATTTGGATGAGCCAGCTAGCTACCGTGAAGCAGTGGCAGGCCCCGAGTCTGCAAAATGGAAAGAGGCAATGGACAGCGAGATAAAGTCCATGTACGACAATCAAGTTTGGAACTTGGTTGACAATGTACCGGGTCGAAAGACAGTCGGATGCAAGTGGATCTTCAAAAAGAAGACCGACATGGACGGAAAAGTGCATACTTATAAAGCTCGGCTGGTTGCGAAGGGATTCACTCAAACCCCGGGGGTTGACTATGATGAAACCTTCTCACCAGTAGCCAAGATTAAGTCAATCAGGATAATGCTTGCCATAGCTGCGTTTCATGATTATGAAATCTGGCAGATGGATGTCAAAACCGCTTTCCTTAACGGGAAACTGACTGAAGATGTTTACATGAGTCAGCCAGAAGGTTTTGTAGACACTAAGCACCCTGATAAAGTATGTAAGCTTGAAAGATCAATCTACGGGTTGAAGCAAGCATCTCGCAGTTGGAATCTTTGCTTCCATGAGAAAGTCAAAGAGTTTGGCTTCTCTAGGAGTGAAGATGAGTCCTGTGTATATGTCAAGGCTAGTGGGAGTATAGTCACTTTCCTGGTGCTGTATGTTGATGACATACTGCTCATGGGAAACGACATTCCGACCTTGCAGAATGTTAAGGCTTGGCTCGGGAAGTGTTTCGCCATGAAAGACCTAGGGGAAGCTGCTTATATTCTCGGGATAAGAATACTTAGAGATAGAAAGAGAAAATTGATAGGCTTAAGCCAGTGTACATATTTGGAAAAGGTGTTAAAAAGGTTTAACATGGAAAGTTCCAAAAAGGGAGAGCTACCAATCCTAAGTGGTGTAAAATTGAGTAAGACTCAAAGTCCGAGTACCGATCAGGAAATAGCTGAAATGAGTCGAGTACCTTATGCTTCGGCTGTAGGGTCGATCATGTATGCTATGACATGTACTCGTCCCGACGTATCCTATGCACTAAGCTTGGTTAGTCGGTACCAGGGTAATCCTGGAAAAGCACATTGGATTGCAGTCAAGAACATACTCAAGTATCTGCAAAGGACAAAGAATATGGTATTAGTCCTTGGTCGCAGTGATGAGTTAAAAGTGAGTGGATATACAGACGCCAGTTTCCAGACAGATAGGGACAGTGGACGGTCCCAGTCGGGCTGGGTTTTTCTTTTGAACGGTGGAGCGGTCACTTGGAAAAGTTCCAAGCAGGAAACGGTGGCTGATTCAACGTGCGAATCAGAGTACATCGCAGCGAGTGAAGCGTCTAAGCAAGCGGCTTGGCTGAAGAATTTCATCGGGGATCTTGGAGTTGTCCCAAGCATTCAGGAGCCGGTGGAACTTTTCTGCGATAATGAAGGAGCGGTCGCCTTGGCAAAGGAACCGCGAGACCATGGAAAGTCCAGGCATATCGAAAGAAAGTACCACTACATTCGACATCAGATAGAAGAAGGGCACTTACTGGTTAAGCGAGTATCATCCGAGGACAATCCTGCAGATCCTTTGACTAAGGCTCTGAATAGGATTAAGCACAATCAGCATGCTCGGAGCATTGGATTGAAGGATGATGTTAGTTTTAGTAATTAGATAGATTAGAAACTTGTAACAGTATAAATGTAATTGACTCGGTGATTTTATAATAGAGATTTATAAATGAGTATTGTTACTGCCTTTGTCAATTGTTTATTTCTGTGTTTCTATATTTGCATGTTTAACTTCCTTAATAATTGGATTATTTAAAACTCCACAGTCGATTATACTGTTAGGAAGTAAGTATGAATTAAGACTGTCATGAAATGGTTGCAGACTGTCTAAAGAGTTAGACATTGCAGTAAGACTGCTGCAACGTTCATGAGTACTTAGAAATAGAGATTTGAGTATTGGATAAACCCGCGCTTAACAGATTGCTTCATGGATTATATCACGAGCAATGTTAAGACGATAATATCCGGTGATCTTTAAGTGGAGAGACATGATCTGTTAATTGTGATACAAGCACTTATTGACAATACGAAACCGCGCCAGTAACTTGGTGCTATAAAACGCATTGTTGTATGTATTTGGACCCGCAAAAGTTATGGACATATGAGTCGAAACTTATCCGTCCCATGACCCGATGGGAAACAGATATCTGTAGGCCTCTCGATGATTTAGAAGTTGACTGAAAGTGTTGGCCAACCGGGACTTGATTGATGTGTTCAATTAGTAGTCTCTAAAGTCATATGCAAATCAGAAATCGAGGAGCAGAGTGTCAGACCAGGATTGATGTTAGTCCATGTCTTGAGTCTGAAAATATCCTGTTGGACGGAGGATCATCAGATCACTTATCTTTGGACAGAACTGACTGGGTCAGAGTTCAGACAATTAAAGTCATAGACTTATCCAAGTGGGAGACTGTTGGATTAGGTGTCTAAGCCATGACTTGTAATTGACCTTTTATCTTGTGATTAAAAGCAAAGTCCATTTGGGTTGCCCTCATGGGTGGAGGATAGATAGTTCAGTAGAGAGAATAGTTGATTTATTAATTGTATAATAAATCAATAGAAAATATATATATGGTTTATTAATATATTTAAGTGCTAATATATTAATTAGAAACTATATTAATTAATTGAGATTTAATCTAGAATTAATTGGATTTAATTTGGAGATTAAATTAATTAATTAAAAGGTGCAGGGACTGGTTTGGTATTTATTCAATAGTTGAATAACTGGCCAGGAAAACCAGGGACCAAAAGTGGCGCCACCTTGGAGGCTTCTCCAACGGTTTGGCGAAACCCTAATTAGGGTTTTGGTAAGCCTGGTCCAAGTGGTCAAAAGCCTTGTCTAATTGGAGGCTCCTTAGGGTTTCAGGTGTAACCCTTGGAGGCTATAAAAGGAACCCCCTGGCACCTCATATTCACGCCATCTTCTCTCTGGATTCACTCTGCTGGACTGATTCTTCCATCCCTTGGGTGTGACTTGCATCTGAGGCAGGATACTTTTGCTGCTGCTTAAAAAGATCATAAGATCAAAGGTTGGTTTTTCTTAATTCTTCTTTAGAATTGAATTGTATCCTTTAGGTTCTTAGTTCTAATCTTCATAGAAGAAAACATAGATCAATATTAGGGTTGCATGTGAACCTTAGGTTATTTTGTGTTCATTGATTGCATAGAAACCCTTCAGTTATAGTACTAATAAAACTCTAAATTGTTATTATTTTACGTGAATAGAATTATCTCATAGTCGTCATATATACAATTTAAACTAGGGTTGAGATAAATACAGGGGCGAACATAGGAAAATACATGGGTTGAGAGCAAACATTAAGCATATACATTATTTATAGATACATTGACATCCCCCCTGCAGTTTGAACGTAGTAGGACTCTGAATGTTCAATCTGGAGCAAAAATCAAGAAACAAAGAAGAGTGGAGCATTTTGGTAAAGATATATGCAAATTGATATGAAGATGGGACATATAAAACCCGAATGTGACCCATCTTGACAATGTCATGAACAAAATGCATATCGATCTCAATGTGTTTGGTATGATGATATTGAAATGGATTGGAGGCAAGGTACACATCACTGAAAGTATCACAAAAACTATGGTGGCTCGAGTGGTTAGTTGATGAAGTTCGTGAAGCGGATAATGAATCCAGGAGGTTTCTGTGATCGTGTTTGCAACACTACGATATTCAGATTCATCACTCGATCTAGAGATAGTTCCTTGTCATTTAGACGACCACGCTATGAGATTATGTCTAAGAAAGACACAATATACAGAGGTTGAACGTCTAGAAGTGGGGCACCCGCCTAGTCTGCATTAGAATAGGTTGTGAGACCAGAGGTGGAAAAGGCAAACAACTAAAGGTCGTAAGCAATGGTACCATAGACATATTGGATAATTATTTTGAGAGCAGTGTGATGTGGTTCATCCAGATCAAGCATAAACAGACATATTTTGATGGAGAACATAGGTGAGATCCAGTCGGGTAAACATAAGGTACTGCAATGCACTAGCAAGTCTTCTCGTATAATGACGGGTTAGAGACGGCAAGACCTAAGCCGTCAACTTTGGTTGATGTATCTAAAGGTGTATATGTATGTTTGCAACTCAAATACATTTGATCGCTTTAGAATTTTTATGGCATACTTTGTTGAGAGGTGAACACGTATGTTTTGTTACATGTGACAGCAATGTCGAGGAAGTAATTCAGATCCCCACGATCAGTCATCGAAAACTCTATGCTGAGGGTAGCAATAATTTGTCTCAAGAGGCTGTTTGAAGAAGAAATCAATACAATGTCATGAACATATAAGAACAAATATGTTGTGTAGGTACCCTGTCTAAAAACAAAACATATGATGTTAATAAAACCAAGTTGTAATTAAGAAAACAAATGAAATCATGCTTTGGAGTCTATTTGAGGCTGTAAAGAGAACGTTGTTAAAGACAGACATGGTCAAGTGATGTGGGGTCTCGAAAACCTAGTGGTTGTTGCATACAAATAGTCTCTTAAAGATGCCCATGAAGAAACACATTTTCATATCAAGTTGCTGAACAGGCCACTATCTAAAACATCAAGACTAATAACCATCTGAGTGATGGCGGGTTTGAGAATAAGATTGGAAGTCTCATCACATTGAATATCAGTCTTAGGTTGCGACCATTTTACCACAAGTCGCGCCTTATAATGAGCTAGAGAGCCATCTGTATTATGTTTCTTTTTGAATAACATGTAATTGATGATGTTCGTATCTGTGGGTCGAGGAAAAAGAATTTATTTGTCGTTCTCCTTCAGAGACCTATATTCGTTTTTCACCATATTTAGCCAGTTAGGATCCCGTTCTCCAAGAAAATCAGGCCCGTCTCAATACTCAACATCAAGATCAGCTCATGCCTCTACCTAAAATGTTCAGCATGATGCCATTGAATGATCTAGGAAATATTGAATGGTATACGGACTCGGGTGCTACATCACAATTTTCAATTCGATGCAAGTATTCTTGAATCCTGAAATAAAATTATTCTATTCTTATGTTTGGTTGGTGACCATGTATATCCCTATTAACTAAAGCATTTGTGGTGAAACTAGGAGGGTAATGTGGAGATTCAATCGAACCTGCCACCACCCTACCTCTCCACATCAACAACAAACTCTACCAGAAACAAGACATTAGGTGTTGCTCCTAACTCAACATGTTGATTAATGTTGGTGGCATTTTGAGGATAGGCTGAAGGTTGCTGACAGCAACGGGCTAACCATAAGCAACTTGATGTGAACCTATAGTTGTAGGAACAACCAAAGTATCTAGTGAATCATGAACTTGTTTCTAAGCAACAATATGAATAATAAGACCACACAACATAAAAAGGATCTTAAGATTCAATATGAGCCTCTTCCACTTGCATCCCTTGGTTCACGGTTGATTTACTACATTTGGGTTGAAAAGAATTCATCAATTTACCTTCACTATCCTCCAACGTATTTATAAACTATACAATTTCTAACTCAACATCAATGTCTTTTGAAATATGATTAATGTGAATGCCATCAACAGAAGATATATAGTCTTCCTCTTTGAATGAAGGGGTCTACCCATAACCCAATAAGCTCATTGGCATGAACATATAAACGATCTTATTTAATTTGGTTTAACTACTTCAGATATAATCCTCATGAAAGATGAGATAATACACAACTAATTATTATAAACGTTCTTATTGAGAGTCCATGTATATAATCAAACCTTATTTGTTTGCAATTTTCCTAAGGTGATCCTTACTCCAGGCACTCATAAGAACCCCTCCAATCCATCCAAGTTAATATCTCATGAAGAACAAAATTTGATGATCACTCCTTCATCCCCATGGAGCACAACTTCATGGATTTATTGTTGCAAAATTATGGAAAGCATGCTCGGTGGTGAATTAAAACATCAATCAAAGTCCATTGAGGAATCTCAAAATCAATGTCAAGAAACCTTCTCCCTTACACATAATAATAACGTTTGGAAGCATCATAAACTCTTTCCTTTTGCCACCATATGTTTATCCTTTTCATCCACAATAAGCTTGATATTATCCTCTATTTGATGTTCTTCCTTATTATTATCACACACATTACTACCTGAAAGGACATACATGTAGTATAAAGGTCGGCTATGATGAGGAGCTTTCAGAAACGGATGATTGTTAGGGCTGTAAACGAACCGGACGTTTAACGAACTGTTCGTGAAATGTTCAACAGAAAGTTCGTTTACGTTTGTTTATATAATAAATGAGCAAATACGAACACAAATTCTCGTTCGTTTAGTTAAACGAACGTACATGAACAATGGTCTCATTCATTCAATTATGTTCGTGAACGTTCGTTTATGTTTGTTCATTTAAGTTCATTTTATGTTCATACGTTCAATTGTGTTTAAATACAATACAATACTATATGTTTGTTTATGTTCATATATGTTCAATTGTATTTAAATACAATAAAATACTATATGTTTGTTTATGTTCATATATGTTCAATTGTGTTTGTTTATCTCTATTCGTTTATGTTTGTTCGTTTAGCATGTTCACGAACATAAACGAACAAACATGAACAAGATAATTTGTTGAACAAACGAACATAAACAAAAAAACTCATTTATTTATCTGTTTGTGTTCGTTCGTTTGTTCGGCTAACTTAAACGAATGTACATGAACAAGCCCCCGTTCGTATTCATTCGGTTCGTTTACAAATGATTGTGTATCGGGGACGATTATGCACCTTAAAACTCTGCGATTCATGTCCACTCACAAATCCGTCAAACCTCGCTAAGGAAGCAAAAATATTATAGTAACAAATCTAAATAGAACATAGATTACGTAGTAGGGTGTCAAGTTATCAATACAGACAAAATGCACAAGCCCAAAATTGTTGCCAAGCTTCGACTTCTTTTTTGGCAATAAGCACATCTTTCACTATTCCAATATGTTCACTCTTTCAAGTGCCCAAAGTACAATGATAATTGATAATATAGATGGTATAAGACGTTTTACTTACTTCTTACACAACATCAGAAACATAATTGTTCGTATGTGTTGGCTTTAGTTCTGTCGAACATGTCTCCCTTGTAACTAAGTGTATCAAATACGTCCCTATCCCACAAGTGACCAATACGCCTCTTCTGCCTATCCACTTGCATATCCATTCAAAGCATCCATTTTCAACTTAGCATCGGGTAATGAAAAAGAAAAACAACCACGAGGCCGAAACCTCAATTTGATCGTGGAATGTAATCAATAGGCAAACCCTATCAACAAAACTTCAATCAAAACAAAATATTTAATTCAAACAGAACATGTTAAGTATGTCAAGATGGCTGAAAGACAGAAAGCATCATCCTTAGATGCATAAAATATTTTGAATATAATTATTTAGAAAGCAAATTATTATTTTGATATATCGATTAAATTTTACCTAAACACCAAATTGTTTTCCAAATAATATCTCGATGATATTCAAACATATTATTTCACCAATACAATAATGAATAAAAAGTAACATAAATGCATTTATAGTGTATTTTCATTTGATTTATATTTTTAGGTAGATTAGTTAGATCATGGGATTTCACTGAACATACATAATAGTATGATGGTTGTAGGGATCCATGGCAACACCACACCAACCCTTAGGGTGTACATAATCCTGCTTAAAATAGTGGTAGGTAGGTGGTGACACTTTTATGTTGGCGAGTAGGTTTGGAGGGTTGAATGTTGATCGGGTTCACGAGCTGCACCTTCCACACCTCACTAGCCATTGAACGACTATATTTTTTTTCTAAATTACTTTTTTATCACTATAAATACAACCCTCAACCATTTCAATAACTACACCACCCTTCTACACTATTTCTAATATTCAAGTTTTCTCCAATCACTTTACTATTCCAATTCAAGTGGATTTTAGCCATGAAAAATCCAAAAAAACGGGTTCTTATAAAAAAACGTCAAGGCAAAGGCTATTTGTCAATTGCTGAAACTCAACTTCCTAATTTTCTCCGATACCAAAAATATACATACCAACAACAACAAATTTCGATGCAACAAGTGTATAGTCAATTTGCACTTTGTCAAAATTACCTTCGGTTATGGTCCCTTCCAACAAAATCCATCTCCATACTCTGTTCCCGAAACATCACATTTTTGTGAACCTGAAAACCAAAATAACGAAACCAAACACCCCTCCCCCCAACAAACCACAACTCATTATGACCATGAACAGAAAGAGATAAAGTGGTGTTGGACAAGGCATATGTCAGTATTTTGGAAACGAGAATCCTGTAAACCATCAACGAACATAGTAGTTTTAGGAGCTACTGTTGTAGCACTTCAAAACGCAACTTTGTGGTAGTGATTGTACCAGGAATCGTGTTAACTCCATATATAAGGATGTGGAGGGGAAAGTCAACAAGTTTAGCTACATCTACAACAATAAGAGCAACATATGGGCTAGCGAGACAACAGACGTCGATGTCGTACGGTCAAGCATAATGAGTTTCACGAACTGAACTCTAGACCTTTTCTACATTTGGCAACATGGAAAATTCTAGAACACCATGCCAAAATGGCTTATCGTCAAATAAATGGGTAACAATCCCCTCAATCATTAATCAAAAAGGAACAAAACGTCTGACTCCAACACATGCACCACAGCTTCTTTGGATAACCACTTTTCAACTCATGATGTTGATGCTCAAGAGTTTCTCGGTGATGAACCACAACCACCACCATAACCGCGACAATGAAGACAATAGAGAATGATAGACACATCCTCATCACAGGATGAAATTAGAAGCCTCGTCAATCAAAACGGCCACCTAGCCCAAACTAACGAGAAAGATGTGGAAAACAAGGTGAACTATTGAATAATAATTGCATTTACTGGACGATGAGTCAAAGATGAAAGAACTAATCTTAAAAGAGGAATTACAAACGATTAAAGCAAGACCTTTTGAAAAAGATTTACATTTCTTTATCCAATTCCATGAGCATTTGACTATAAGGCAGTTAAATGCGATTCTCACTGGTAAGCAGGAACTAACTAAAGTTTATGGTTGTGCTTTTTAAATTTCACTTTAATATTTTATTCATTTTTAGGATTTTCATTTTTGTTTTAGGATTTGTATGATCTTTTTTAGTATTTGAATTATCGTTGTAGGATCTAAATGATCTTTTTGTGATTTAATTCGCGCTTGTAATTGTTATATTTTTTAAACAAAATATTATTTTCTATTTTAGTTTTATTTATTAAATTTTAAGATACTAAAATATTTTTCAAAAACTAAAATTGTGTGAGTTTAGAAGGTCTAGAAAGATGAGTTCCTTATGTTATGTGTTCAAAAATATGAAAATGAGAGGAGTGCGAAAACTGATATGGTGCATATGTGACAAGGATGTGAGGGTGGACGGAGTAAAAGTGACATCGGCTTAGGATGAAAGGGTTTTGAGGTCGGTACCCGCCGGTACCGTGGTGGTGCTGACTTGAGCATTGCACCGCACTAGGCGGGTTCATGTTGAATGGAAAATTGGGATGGGTTTTGGGTTCCCCATCCCACCCGAACCCACTGATATACACACATACACACACACACACACACATATATATATATATATATATATATATATATATATATATATATATATATATATATATATATATATATATATATATATATATATATATATATATATATATATATATATATATATATATATATATATTAATAAATATTTATTTTTGATATTATTTATTTAATTTTAATATAAAAAAGTTGAAGTGACATCGTGGGTTCGGTGAGATTTTCAGGTTTTCTTTTTCGTATTTAGGTTTTTTCTTCGTATTTAGGTATTTTGTTTCAAATTTAGGTTTTTTTTTTCCGTATTTAGGTTTTTTTAACTCTTGTAACTGTGTGCTTTTTAATTTAATGTAAACTGGCTTTTTTAATCTTTTATGGCATTTTAATATTATTTGGAATATTAAATTAAATGTTAAATTAATTTTTATAATTAATCAATTAATTTAATAATCGAAAATATGATGTGGTATCGCTGGTTTGGTGGAACTGCTTCCGTAGATAAAAGATGAGGAAAGATGAAAGTGAAAAAGAGAGAAAAAGCTGATGTGGCAAGTGGGATGAGAGGGAACTACTCCCCCCACCTTGAGGGTTCTTAGGCTACACGGTGTAAGCGAAAGATGAAGGCGGGCTCGGCTGCGGGTTCGTGTGGCGCCGGCGGTACCGCTCGGGTTCCGCCCTCCAGCGGGTTCAAAGAGGAGACATAGCGGGCTCGTAAAGCCGCTGTGCGTCGAAGGCAAAGAAGGAAAAGGGGTTGGAGGTGGGTTCGGCGGGTTGGAGGTGGAGGTGGGTTCGGCGGGATCGGCGGCTTCTACACCGTCTGGCTGCGGGTTCCGGCGGGTTGAGGGCAGACTCGGCTTCCAGCGGGTTCACATTCCATTACTCCGTGCACCCTTATAGATGAGTTCCCAACAAAAAATTATTATTTATAACTGAATACTTGAAGAAAAACTCTTCTACAAGTACTATACTACTTTGTTCCCAACCACAACCATAAATACGCTTCTATTTTACCTAACTATTCTCACAAAAAAATTAACAAGTCTTTATATTATTTCTCCCAGTAACTTTGTCTTCAGAACTTTAAAATAATTGCTAAATTAAAGCGATCTACAACTTCTGATACTCGAGATGTAAACTGACACATGAATATGAACGAGATCACCAAAGCTGGTATTCATAATTTCGAAGACGAGATAAAACAAACAATACGAGGAATAAAAAGCTTTTATGAAAAAGAGAACTCTCCCTCCAAGAAATAATAGAAAAAAAAAATGAATGGACAAACAAATCAAATATGTTAAAATTGGATACAAAATTAAAAAAAAAAAAACTCACATTCAAAATATAGAAGGATTCATACGATACAAAAGGAAGAAATACAATAAAAATTGTGGTTTTAGACTAAAACTGTATTGAAAACCGTATAGATCAATTTTAAAATTTTAAATTGTACCATTCAGTTTTTGTATTTGGTGCGGTTTGTGGTTTTAAGTGCGGTTCGGTTCGTTTTATGAACCATAATAGCTATGACCAGTTTTTTGCATTGGGGGCTTTTAAGAATGCAAAACCGATAAGATTATAATCATATTTTTTTTTGCAGTTATAATAAATCGAACACAAATGTAAAACGACTGTATGACGAGTTAGTTGTTAGAGTGCTAAAAAAGATCAAAATTATGGCTAAAACATATTTAAGAAGACTTAAAATAATATTTCCGTGGTGAAAAATACATATTTTAAGTATTTAAATTAATATTCGTCTATATTAGGGACATAGATTGAAAGTGACATCCGCTTCTTAGTTTCTTAGCTTCTTTTTAATCAACTTTATTCAAAAAAAACTTAAATATGCAATATATATTAATTAACTAGAAGAAAGAATTGCACATTGCTGCAGGTTTTAATTTAATTTATATATGTTACAAATAAAAAGCTAAAACAGATCATAATTTAAAACTTCAAGGGTTTAACTTGTAACTTTTGAAAATCAATAGTTTAAAAATAAATAAATATTGCTAGTTTATAGGGGTGTGAATGGGGCGGTTTGGTTCAGTTATTGGCCTAAACCGAACCATAACCGTTACAATCGGTTAATACATTTTAGTGGCCATTGGTTATGGTTAATATTGGTTATGGTTAACGGTTTTAATCGGTTAATTGTTAATAATGGTTAACCATAATTACATAAAAATATAAAGTTCGTTTATCTATAACTTTATATGCTTTGTATGAATTTAAGAGTTAAATTGTCTCAAAAGTCAAAATAATGATATTAACCATTAAAGCTAGTATCGACTTTTAATATCTTACAATTGTACACTAGAATTCATACAAACGTTAAAAAAAGATTTGATTTACTTTACAATCGGTTAATGCATTTTTTTTTAGTTTTTATTGACTTATTAGTTTCCTAATGAGTATGTATCGAGCCTTGATTAAGAACTTACTATATATATATATATATATATATATATATATATATATATATATATATATATATATATATATATATATATATATATATATATATATATATATATATATATATATATATATATATATTTATTTATTTATTAATTGGTTCGATTCGGTTATATACGGTTCGGTTTTACAGAAAAACCAAAACCGAACCATTATGATTCGGTTAATAAAAATCATAAACCGCACCACCTTTTTTATTAATGGTTCGGTTTAATTGGTTCGGTTATATCAGTTATATTGGTTATGGTTCGGTTTTTCGGTTATTATGCTCACCCCTACTAGTTTATGAATAGATAATAAGAATTTAAGGATTATTTTGAAACTTAAAAAAAGGTGGCGCATTTTAGCAGTCCTCCCTTCCAAACTGGTCAGAATATATATATATATATATATATATATATATATATATATATATATATATATATATATATATATATATATATATATATATATATATATATATATATATATATATATATATATATATATATATATATATATATATATATATATATATATATATATTTGCAAGTTAAGGATAAATCCGGTTACATGAGTCGTAATATACTACAGCTACGCTAGGTACATTAGGCTAACTAACAGTTCTTCGTTCGCCAACCCTTCTCCAAGGAGACTGCACAGAGACTAGACCCACACGCGCAACCAGCAAACCTCGATGCAAGCACACGCCCCACCCCGTAAGTGACGTCCTGCAGGCAACTGACTGGGGGAAACCAGCCCCGGGTACACACTAAACCGGCTAGCACGGAGGCCACAAGCACTGGCGTAATATCTTTGTCAAACTTGCGCGAGAATGGTTTCGAACCCACAACCTCCCAAAAGGGAGGCATGGTGCCTAGCCATCTCCAACCACCGCTTCGTTATATATATATATATATATATATATATATATATATATATATATATATATATATATATATATATATATATATATATATATATATATATATATATATATATATATATATATATATATATAAAAGATCATATGACGCAGTTTTGCGCTGTAATTTTTGGTATACGATTTTACAAATGGTGTTATGCGGTATATAATGTAAAATTGCATCCTACCGCAAATAAGCGATTTTTAAAAAATATAAAAACCACATCATCGGTTTATTCGTTCGGTTTCAGCTTTGCGGTTTTTTACGGTTTTACGATTTGCGGTTCGGTTTTTACTCATCCCAAACTAATGTCCTAATAATGAGCGGTTATACTAACGCTTAGTTCCCGAGTTTTAGCAATGAGAGAAAAAAAAAGAATGAGAAATAATAAGAGAAAGGGAAAGAAAAGAAAGTTATTTTTTCGTGTTCCCAAGTTGGAGAAAATAAAAAGAAAATGAACATTTTATGTGTTCCCCCGAGTGGAAATGAAGAGAAATGAAATTTATATTTAAGGGTTATTTTTATTAATCACTTCATTTCTCTCAAAATACTTCTAAATCAGAAGGAAAGTTAGGAGGAAACATAGTTTAAGGTAGTACACTAT
Organism: Cichorium intybus; assembly: GCA_023525715.1. Classification (NCBI taxonomy): domain Eukaryota; kingdom Viridiplantae; phylum Streptophyta; class Magnoliopsida; order Asterales; family Asteraceae; genus Cichorium; species Cichorium intybus. The sequence continues at coordinate 51,125,175 of CM042010.1, read as the reverse complement.
TTATGTTATTTTGGTGCAATTTTTAGTTGGTTTATGTTATGTTTAGTTAGGTTATTTTCATGTATTTTTTTAGTTTTTAAATTTTACTTAATAAAAAGTTAAATATTATTTATAGTTAGAACTAGCATTAATTTAGTTAATTATTTTAGAAAATATTTAATATTATCTATATAAAAATAAAAAATAATCGGTGAAATAACGAATTGGATGGTATTCTCTTCAAATAAAAAGGTATGAAAAACTAAAGGGACACATGTCAAGTAAAATGATAAAATGAAAGTATGGACCATAGACTTTGAAGTGAGGACTTCTAACAGAAGGAACTTTGGTAACCAGTCAGTCAAATAAAAACAAAAACAAATCGTTATTTATCGTGTCTAGATACATAAAATAAGGATAAACATAAACCCCATTAATTATTTTATTGCAATATTGCAGTATTTAATTAAATGCTTATAGATTTTGTGTTGGATGTTGATTGACGTGGCATACGTGGAGTGATCGTGGCGACAATGTTTCGAAACACCATGACAACTGTGACTTGGGTTGTTCCAAATCTACACAGGATATGGCTGAGCTGGCACCAAACTCGGTGGCTCATATGAGTTGCCTCACCTGACCGATGGTGGTAACATCATCGCAATATTATTAATATTTATTACGGAAATTAGTTTTTTTTTCTTAGACAATTATAATCTTGTAGAAATATTTATTAAAATATTCATTAACAATATTGCGTAAGATTTATAAAACATATATTTTATAATTAGTATTTTAGGCATATAGTCGTTTGGAAAAAAATGTATTTAATTACAAGTAGATGACTCAAAATAGGAAAGGTAGAAAAGTTAACTAATTAAATAATCGGTGGAAATATTAATTGTCTGGACAATCAATTCTTGCTGTACAAGTCAAAATGGTCCCAATTTTTTGATATTTTAGAATATGATTGAAAAATATATTAGTCAAAATAAAACAATTTAGGTTACTAGAACTATTCAGTATATTTTGACAAGTTTTAATGCGTGTCATATGTTTTAATGTTTATGTACCGTTTTTTCGTTTCCTAATTCCATTTTTCAGAAATAAAATATAACCACTTTTTTGTTATTGATTGTATGAGATACGATATGGCTCATATAATCAGAAACATATATCATCTAATTAAACTTTAATAAATTATATATTTAAAAATACTATGTTGTTACAATTTTTTTGATGCTTAGCCACATTTGTCACGTTTCTAATAATGAATATTGCCTTTTAACACGATGGAATTGAACATGAGAATAAATCATGTGTCCTCACAACTAAAAAGAGACTTTATTTAGAACAAAATACATGTGATAGGTTCTGGAAGCCTACTTTTACACGTTATATATGAGTAAAATATATTTTGTAAATAAAATTTGTTGTGTGATTTTTTTTTTGTTGGTAACGGAGGAACCCAACTAACCCATCCTTTGGATGACCCAGCTGAGCCAACCTCCGGGGTGCACTGAACCCCCCGGTAGTGTCCGTGCTCCCTTTTAAAGCATCCCCATTGTTGTGTGATTTTTAACAACCTTCAAAAGGATAGTCAAGGCACCGAATTGTATTTGCTTTGTATATCCCAATAAAGTAAAAATCTATAAAATTAATTAATGAAAATGTAAACTATCAAATTTGATAAAATTATTATGACAAATTATATTTCCTCCTATCTTTTATTTCTACCCATCCTCCTATCTACATTATATTGTGACAAATGTTTTAAAATATTATTAATTTTATTATATATGACACTTGTCACCATTTAACATTGGTAGGAAGATAAATATTAATAAAAAATAGGAAAAAAAATACATTTTTTCAATGGGTTAAAATAAATAGTCACTCGTTTATCTAATAAACTTCCCCCTCCTAAGACCAAACGAAATGGGAGCGGGTATACATGCGGGCTTCCACTTTGGCATGTATACCCATACAGGAATACCATCCCCATTGGGGTTTTTGTACGGGTTTCCTTCCACACACAGGTATATTATCCTCCACACACATTATATATATATATATATATATATATATATATATATATATATATATATATATATATATATATATATATATATATATATATATATATATATATATATATATATATATATATATATATATATATATATAGAGAGAGAGAGAGAGAGTTTTTTTTTGGGTAAAGAGGACGGTACCTCTGGCAAATTTTATTAATAAAAAGAATAAATACAATTGAAGGCTGGGGACTCCCCACCTAAGAAACAACAAAAACTCATTGGGACATGCCCCAATGGACAACAAGGCTATACCAGGAACCAAAACGGATTTTGGAACCAGAAAACATAACAGGAACATAAAAGCAAACATCCTGCAAAAAAACAAACAGTATAGGTAGAGAAATATATAGTGGAAAGGATGGGATAGGAGAGAATAATGGACCATAGTGGAAAATAGGAAGTACATCTGTCAACGTTAGGGGAGGGACCAGATCCTTTTAGCCAAAATAACATTAAGGGAAGGTTTCATAGACAGACTCATCAGTCTACAACGGACATCATCAATAATAGACTTGACAACAGCATGATACGTGTTTCTCTTATTTTTAAAAATTCGGTTATTTCTTTCCTGCCAAATGTGGTAGATAGCTCCCGCAAGCACAAGTCTTCGGATAACGGACCAGACATTCTTACCTTTAGAGATGGGCTTGAGAAGATTGTTGATATCCGACCAGCAATTTGTGGGGAAGGAGAGGTTCATAACATGCTGAAGATCATGCCAAACTATAGAAGGGAAAGAACATTCAAAGAAAAAATGAGGAAGGGAATCGGAACAATCGCTGCAGAAGGCACAGATGAGGTTGGGAGAACCAAACAACTCCCAGCTTCTGATTTTATCATGGTTCTTGAGTCGATCTTTGAGAGCAACCAAGAGAATGAAGGCATGTCTAGGGATATTCTGGGAGAACCAAACAAGATGATACCAGTCGACAGGCTGCTCCGCAGGGCGGATAGAGTGCCAGACAGAACGGACCGAAAAAGGATAGACCTTACCGTCGCAAGATCTCCAGAGGAGTTTATCAGGAACGGACGTGGAAAGAGAAGGGGGGTTATGAGAAAGGAGAATGGGGTGGGAGTCCTGCCAGCAATGGGGGTGCACCCAACACCCGTTGAGGACAATGTCAGCAACCTTAGAATCAGGAGTGAAGCCGGCATTATGGATGTTACGGGCAGATAAGAACTTAGAGAGGGGACCAGCAGGATGCCAGTTATCGAACCAAGCAGACGTAGAGCAGCCATCACCAACCTTGGAGACAATAATGTCCCTGATCTTACCCCGCATGTCGAGGATATTACACCAGGCATAGCCCGTACCGCGCTTCTTGGGGGCATCCCAGAAGTTACGCCCACAGAGGCGGTACGAGTGGATCCACCTGACCCAGAGAGAATCCTTATTAAAAAGGAATCTCCAGGCATGGGAAGCCATAAGGGCAATATTCCAAACAGCAAGGTTACGAATACCCAGACCACCATGGGTCTTAGGGAGACACACAGTTTTCCATGAGACTTTGGCTTTACCACGCTTCATCTCACCGTTGCACCAGAGGAAACCCCTAATGAGTTTCTCAATCTAGTTAGAGATAGATTTAGGGAGAATAAAAACGGAAGCCCAATATATTTTCATGGAAGAAAGGACAGACAGGATGAGCTGGAGACGACCTGCAAAAGAGAGAGACTTGTTCTTCCAGTCGTTAATCCTGCATTTGACTTTATCAACAAGGCGTTTACAGTCCTTGTGGACAAGACGAGTGGTGATGAGAGGGACGCCAAGGTATCGGACAGGGAAAGATCCCTCCGGAAACCTAACAATACAATCAATGGAAGCTCTGCGCCTCTCACCAATATTACAGTAGAAAGCTTCACTCTTCGCTTCATTAGGGTGGAGCCCAGAGACCCTAGAGAATTCAGCAAGAGAGTCAAAAATGACACGAACCGAAGATGTATCGCCTTGACAGAAGAGAAGAAGATCATCGGCAAAGCATACATGGGTGATACTTTGCTCCTCACATTGCCGATGGAATTTAAAACAATCGGAGTCAGAGATGTTTCTTTTGATCATAAGGTTAAGCACCTCCATGACAAGAGTGAAGAGATAGGGAGAGAGGGGGTCACCCTGACGGATGCCCCTTTGACCGTCGAAGAAACCGTGCATATTACCATTGATACTCACAGAGTAAGCAGCATTGGTGACACATGTCATGATACAGTCAATCATACGAATGGGGAAACCAAACCCAAACAAGATGGTGCGAAGAAAAAACCAGTCAACTGTATCGTAAGCTTTTTGGATATCTACTTTAAACGCACACCTGGGGGGACCACGATGACAATGATAATCACACATGAGCTCCTGTACAAGAAGAACATTGTCAGTGATAAGGCGCCCTGGAATGAAAGCCGATTGGTTTTCATCAACGAGAGAAGATAGGTGTTTCTTCATACGATCCGCAATGATCTTGCTGATACATTTGTAAACAACGTTACAACAGGCGATGGGGCGGAAATCAGTGACTTTAAACGGCGAGTCAACCTTAGGGATGAGAGCAAGCACGGTGTTGTTGAGGGATTTAAGGAGTTTACCAGAAGAGAAGAACTCCTTAACCGCCGAACAGACATCTGACCCCACGATATCCCAAGCAGACTTGAAGAACTTAACCGTGAAACCATCTGGGCCGGGCGCTTTATCATCTCCCATCTGGAACAAGACGTACTTAACCTCCTCATCCGTAACAGGAGTAAGCATGGCAGCAGACTGAAGAGGGGAGAGCTTATTAGAGAAGAGGGAACACGGGTCACGAATAGCAAGGGAGGGGTGGGCTACGCCCAAGAAAGTTTGAAAGTGGGAGACGAACAGATTGGGGAGGGCATCCCCAGAGCCAGTCAACCTTAGCCTTCTGTTTCAGGAACCTCTCTTCATCCAGGCAAGCTTCATTATAAGCGAAAAGGTACCTGCATTGTTCGTCACGGAGAGCCCTATTGAAAGGGTCCCGATCCAGAGCAATTTGAACTCTATCAAGCTCAGTACGAAGAGAGATAACCTTAGAGAAGAGGTTGCCCTGACTACATAGCAGCTTACGCAAAGGCGCTTTTAGATTTTTCAGGTTTTGGAAAATCTTATACATATGATGGCCGGGGATATCAGGATCCCAAGAAGAAGCAACGACATGCTTAAACTCGTTCTTATAGGTCAGAAAATTAGGGAACTTGAATGGTTTAGGCTTGAACGGGGATCTGAGGGGGAGAGAAAGCACAATAGGGGAATGGTCAGACGATCGGTAAGGGAGAAAAGTGACCGAAGCATAGGGGAAAGAAGCAACGAAGCGCGGATTACCCATGACACGGTCAAGCTTCTTAAGAATTCCATCGTAACCGTTAGGAGACTTGGTCCATGTGTAGAAGAGACCTTTGAAATTAAGGTCCTCCATCTCAATCCGATTCACACACTTCCTGAAATCATCCATGCCACGAGAGATACTAGACGCCCCGGCGGTGCTATCTTTCATGTCAAGAGCAACATTGAAATCACCCAACACGATCCAGGGGGCAGCTTTAACCACATGTTTATGAGCCGCAAGAGAATCCCAAAGAGTGCGGCGCTGGATGTGATTATTATGAGCGTAGATGAACGAGCAGAAGAATGATTTATTAGACGCACGAATTTTAACGCTGAAATGCATAACCTGATCATTGGAGTCGAGAAGCATTATATCAACAGCCAGCGGGTCCCAGACAATCACAATTCTAGTTCCCCGAGTACAAAAAAGTCCGTTGGAAGACCAAGACCATGAGCCAAAGACACTACTACAGATACCAGGCAGATTAGAGAAGGAGGCACGAGTCTTGATGGCGGCACAAATTTGGAGTTTTTGATCGCGGATAAGCTCTCTCAAAGCTTTCTGATGAGAAAGCTTATAGAGACCGCGAGTGTTCCACGCAACGACGTGTGTCATATGGAAACCGATAGTGTGGTGGAGTCCATCTGCTCGTACTCCGGAGCTATCATAAGGTGATCATGAGGGGATCCAATATCTCCGGCAATGAACTGGGCAGTTTCCCCCATCATCAGAGTCGACCTCAATGCAGTTATCCTCGTCGGTGTGAGCACGTTTAGGGGGGAGGGGGGGAGTAGAAGCGGGATGATCTGTCATGTCGGTTGAACAATTCTCAAGAACGGAGAAGGCATTGAAGATAGGAGTTGAGCGCTCAGACTGTTTCGGTTGCGTGGTGGAAGAAAGTCGGACAAGGGGGGAAGGGAAACCAGGTGGGGCATTATAAGAAAGGTGGGGAATGGGGGGGCGGTTCTTAATTGGAACCGGGCAGAACTCAAATCGCAAATTGTTAATAATGTTTTTATTTTTATTATAAGTATTCTTTTTTGAAACATCTTTAGCCGATACAACACTTTGGGTATTTTTGTTAGAATTACTTTGTGAATTATCATTAGTTTTGTTTTCATTTTTTGAACCTTGTTTATAAGTAGATTTGATATTTCTAGTTGAATTACTTAGCAAAATATCATTAGACTTATTTTCATTTTTTGAGTTTTGATTAGAAACATTTTTATTTTTAGAGACAACCGTAAAACCATCATTTTGTTCCATAGGAGTAGAAACTTGTATTGAATCAGTAGAACTTTTATCTTTTAGCTTATCTTCATTAGTCTTAGAAATGACATGCAAACAAGTGTTAGTTTCATGGCCGTAAACCATGCAATGAGTGCACATAGGAGGTTTCCACTCATACTCGATACGTAGAGTGTGAGTAGATAACTCAAAAGTATCGGGATCAGGGATACGCACCATCACTTTATCCACCCATGAAGATCTAGTGGGGACCTCAAGAAGGACACGGGCAAAAACGGCTTTGTCAGCCGCATAAGTGCACATATTAGCTGTATAAGAGTCCATGGCAAGGGGCTTTCCAATTTTGGAAGCTATGTGGCTAAGACCGTCATCACTCCAAGCCTCATAGGGAATATCATGGATTTTGATCCAAAGCGTTCAAATTTTTAAAAGCAAAAGAAGATAAACCTTTCTTTTTAGAAGCATGTAAGTGGACCGTTGTGCAAGCATGGCCATCTTCCTCGTGAACAGATTCTTCGTGTGCGACTTCAAAAGGCATGACTGTTGGAGAAGCATTCCCACGATTGGATGTGACAGCAGCGAAAATAGAGTTATCGGCAACGGCAACGGCAACATCCCTCCCCCGACTGGCGGTATCTTCGATTGCTTCTTTGCTTCCTTCCGTAGCTTCATCCTCCGACGAATCACCATCCTCAACCATGCCGTCCACCATTCTACCACCGGAATATTCGTGAGAAATACTTGTCCTCGAGATCACATCAACGGGGATACGTTTTCTATGAAGAGTTTTTCTTTTATCTTTGTTTCTTCGTTCATCAGTTGCATCAATCAACGAAGACGAATAGTTTTTAAACATTGATGCTTTGTTATCACGTGAGACCATTTGTAACATTCTAACTTTCTGATTACCAGAATATATGAATGAAAGGCCAGAATCTTCACTTCTTTGAGCAGAAAAAATCATATTATCTTTGTTTTGCATACCCATGTGTTCATCATCAGGGTGTAGAACGGAATCAAAACCCGGTGTATCACCGGCCATGCAAAAACCGAGCACAAAAACTAAAAAACTCTTGGAAACCCGACTGGACCAGTTGCTCGACCCGCTGACCCGTACCCGACTGCTTTGACCCGTACCCGACTCGACTCGCCGAGTCAACTCACAGAAACGCAGAAACGCAGCTGTGGTGGTGGCGGTGAAGCGTAGATCAGAGGTGGGTAAGTCACAGAAACGCAGAAACGCAGCTGAGGCGTTGGTATGGAGCAGAGATCGGAGGTGGGTTGCCGGTGCGGGAGAAGCCTTCACAATTGTAGCAGAAACGCAGGAGGGTTGAAAGAGATGCAGATCGGAAAAGCGAATGTCGCAGTCTCCGGTGAGATCGGGAGCGAGAGAGGGCGTAGGAGGTGGGTGAGCAGTAGTCTCCGGTGGTTGCAGCGTTAACGGTGGGTGAGCGTGAGCAGCAGTCTGGCGTGAATGCTATGTTGAAGCTGTGAGTTTCAACTCGCCGAAGTGGCCCATCTCAGGCCGGAGAAGACGAAAAGTCACCGTAGGGAAGCGTTGAGCGAAGATGGAGATGGCGTCTAGTGGGTTGCCGGAAGAAACGAGAGAAAAAAGGAGAGAGATTTAAACTAGTATTAAGAGAGAGAGAGAGAGAGTTAGGTTCTTGTGAGATCTCATTTATTCATGAGATCTTGAAAACTCCTAGACAATAATTTTATTTTTCAAAATTGTGACTTAATGCATTAAATCGTTTATATATAAGACATTTCGTCAAATTTTTTTTTTAAAAAGTTGGTTTAGCACATCCCATTTAGAAAATGATAGCATAATATTTTATCAAATGTTAATGTTATAATTCCAACAGTTTAATTATACAAAATAAAAAATACGTAATCTAAATAAATATTTCCACTAGGTTGAACAAGATTAAAGTTGCTCAAAATTATGTTGAATGCGTTGAATCCTCTAAATCATTTTGTTCAAAAAATTAATTTTTCATAATAGTTTTTATATAATTTTTAATCAAATTATAACACATAAATAAATATAGGAGTCGCGAAATATATAGATTATCGAACTTGAACAAAAAAAGATTTTCAACAACCAGGCTCGTTCAAAATGCTCGAAAACATGTACAAAGTATTTCTACTTCATCAATTTTTTCACGTCTACTTAGGTGGGTTATTTCCTTATCTATTATTTAATTTAAAAAATAATATAACTAGGAGACATATAAGAATACGTATCGCTTTCTTTTCGAAGTCAATGAGTAAGTTATGGATTAGAAGTTTTGATGTGTTATTTTTCAGATATTTTGAATTGCAAAATGTAATGTATTTATATGCTTAAAAAACTATATAAATACTAAAAACATGCTTTTAGTTTCATTTTATTTAAAAATAAAGATTAAGAATTGTATGTAATAATATAAGTTAAAAAATAATTGTATTAAAACATAAATAAAAATTAAAAGTAAACGAATTGATTAATGTCTAATCAATAAAAGTTTTATAGGGATACGGAGAGCTGGAGGGGTGGATGAATAACGAGAGACCCTTTTGCAATGATTACATTGAATGGTAATGATAGGTAACTAGCGTAGTTTTTCTGGGCGTTGCTGCATATAATTTTGTATGTAAAAACTTCTAAAAATGTTTTGTTAGTTTGTAAAAACAAAAAGTCTTTACAAAATCATATAAAATACAAAAATATAAAAAATAAAATTCCTGAAATCAAATTTGCTAAAAAAATGTTGTAAAAGAAGTTGTCCATTTAAACAAAAAACTAATTTTGAAGAACATAAAAACACAAAAATATAAAAAAGGTTGGAAAATTTTTGTAATGTTAGTTGTTAATAAAATGTAATCGAATTTATCAAAAAGAAGTTGTAAAAGAATTTGAGAATAAAAAATCACTTCTAAAACAAAAAAATTTGTAAAATTTTGAGGGGAACTATAGATAAAAAACGCTATACGAAATTTTTTAAAAAGATGTATACCAAATTTGTAAAACAAATCTTATATCTTATAAAAGAAGCATTTTTCCTTACACCATATGCATTTGAAACCCCTAACTTTTCAACTTTCAATATTTGAATTTTTTTTCTTTGTCCCACATTGTTTCAGACACATATATGACCATTCCTCTTTCACTTATATAATATCACACATTTGCTTTGTTTATCTATAAATCTTGATCATAATATGACATTCAACTCTTATATCAAAGTTTAAAGGATTATAATTTTAGTTTCACCTTCTAGATGTTTGAAACTTAAAAATGAAGTTAAAATTACTTAAAACTTTTAAAAAACCCAACTAGGTTGGAAGTTTACAATATAATTTTTTAAAAAGTGGCAACGATGTAAATAATTATTGATTCACCACTATGTATACACATATATTTTTTTTAGTTGTGAATGTTTTAGATATTTCTTATAAAGGATACCGTCAAAAACAATGTGTTAATGATTTATCTTTTAACATATTATTTTGAATTTTTTCTTTGTCCCACACCGATTCACACATCTATCTAACATTTCAACTTTACGTTATATAATACCGCATTTCTAGAAGTATTGAAACTTAAAAGTGAAGTTAAAAGTACTTAAAACTTTTAAAGGCCCAACTAGGTTAGAATTTTATAGTATGTTTTTGTAAAAAGTGACAACATGTAAAAAATTCTTTATTCACCACTATGAATACACATATTTTTTTAATTGTGAATGTTTTAGATATCTCTTATAAAGGAGACCATCTGAAACAATGTGTTAATGATTTATCTTCTAACTGATGCCTAAGTCGGTTAGAATCAAGAACACAAAAGAACACATACATGAGAGAAATGGTTTAGCCTCTTTACTTATATATGTTTGTTTTCCATTGAAATTTGTTTCTTAAGTTGTGTGAGATGAGAAATGTATTAGTCTCTTTATTTATAGATGTTTGATTTATCATAAGTTGTGTTTCTTAAACGATATGGGATAAGAAAATGACACAAAGTAGAACACTATGAAGGAAAGTTTGATCCCACATAGTCATGATAAACCAACGTAAGAAGCTTTCTTAATCTATAAATAAATGTTTCCCTCAAAGTTAAAACAATTATATAAATCATTAATCATTTTTATTGTTGGAAACATTTCCAAATAATTAAAGTTCAAGGAAATTTATATTTGAAAGTTTAATTATTTTTATTTTAAAGAGATCGAGTTTTAAAGATAGCAAGTCGGTTTCGATATGAGCTCGAAATCTTCTCCAACGTGCATAAAACCATATGCACCGTACCACATAATGCAATTTCCACTTTTACGAAACAATTTGTAGTTTTCAAAATTCCAAATCGCATATGTCGTGCGATGTGTGGTTTTTATTATATATCGTACCACACACACCGTTAACATGTGCCTATATTATTGTCATTAAAAGTATATTTTCCGAGATACTTGAGTGACAATGAAAGTCTTTTCTAAACTATGGACTATCATTCAATTATTGTTCAAATTTGTAGATTTCATACTTTTTTAAACTACATAATTTTGCTTTCAGCGCAACGCGCGGGAATTCGCCTACTTTAAAATAAAGGTGGAAGTTGAAGATAACTAAAGTTTGAAAAAAGAATTGCATATAAAAAAAATTGGAGTGGAAATGGATTCGAGCCCTAGTCACTTTCTTATCAAAGCAACTTACAAACCACTCAATCAGATGCATTGTTGTTTACAAGTTTGCAATCAATAATTTTAAACACATAATGGCGCAGGTTAGCAAAACCCAAAAATAAACAGTAATCGGCGCATTTTAACGGCAAGAATTGTATATATATATATATATATATATATATATATATATATATATATATATATATATATATATATATATATATATATATATAAGGGAATGATTTATTCATACACTTCTAAAATTCTAAAGGAAAATTCTATTAATTCCTACTAAATTCTCGTAATTCATCTTCCCATCCATTATATAAAGACATGTGGAATTCATTAATCTTCTATCTTAATCTGTGACAATTGTAAATTTTGGTCAACAAAAGTCAACTGAAGTCAAACGAAGCATATGTTAATCTATATGTTGAAAAGTTGTTTTCCATAACTTTTGCGTTGAATTATTAATATTATAGTATTACGTGTGCTAAATCAAAACAATTATCGGTTAAAAATCGAAAATACGGACAGCAGACTACTGTAGCGTAGAAATTCGATAATCGTACAATTATCATTTTGAGAATAATAATATTCATAAAACGATCCACTGGTAAATACGAAACTGTGGATATATAGAACGTCGAAAACGGAGTTCGTATGTAGAAGTTATAACGATTAAATCGCTATGAACGGATAAATGTACACAGGGTTTGGACTCAAAATACAAAATGAGGTGCCTTAAATATCAAATATGAAATAACAATTCATATGATAAGTAACGTAATAATACCTAGTATTTAATTTCAAAGCTAAATGCATTTTCCGGTAAAATGCCGAAAATCGCGAAATCGGAAGAATACCGCGCTTAAACGCGTATTCCGGCACCCAACGAGTTATAATTCAATCAAAATAAATGTTTGGCAATGTTTTTATACAAAATAATTATTTAAGACTTCGTTTCGTCAAAAACGCATAAAAATTCACTAAAACGTCTTACTATTTTATAAAAATCACACATTTTTATAAGTATATTGCTATTTTTATAAAACCACACCACCCCACCTCCCCCTACCCCCCATCGGCTGCAACATGGCTCAAGGTCTTCAAAGATCACACCATATCCCTCATTACTATTCACAATCTAGGCTTTAAAGAGGCTAGGAATTTTATATTAGAAAATCATTAAACCAACTCTTCAAAGGAAGGAACTAGCCATTTGCATCTAACCATCACTCACAACTCCCTCATCACTCTCCCTCTCCTCCTTGCTCTCGGCCAAAACCGTGACCACCACCACCACCTTCAACTTCCATTTCCAAGTTTCCTACACAAGTCTAAGTGGTGAGTTTCCTTCATCTCTTGATTCTAAACTACTTAACATAAGTTTTACACTTTTTACACACACTAACATCCATCCATATCCATTGGATATTAGTTTTGTCCAAGGGTCTTTAAGCTCCAAACTTCACCATCTTCAAAGAATCTTGCAAGTATCCTTGGTAAGTATGATCATCTAGTGATTTAAGTTCTAAATATCTTCATATACTCTTCTATACACACATACTCACAAAAATCCATTGGATAATAGCTTTGTCCAAGGGTCCTCCGGGTCTTAGAACCAAAGTCTTCATTCTTCTTCCAAGGAATCTTAAGATCCACACTCAAGGTGAGTTCATACCCCTCATTTTCATCTTTTCAAACCTTTTTGGGGGAGAATACAAGTTCTTTAACTATAAATGTTGTTTTATTCAAGTATATATATGTTTAAATGTTATATATGTTGATTTACACAAGTTTATAAAGTTAGTATTTGGGTAAAAATACCTTTGACATGAAATATGGATAGATCTTTGTATGATGTTCATAATGATACATTATATGCTTGTATAAAAGTTACTAGACTATAAAATAAGTGTGTAAAAATGTTAGATCTTGAACAAAAATGTTATAAATATGAATTTGACATGAAATATGAGTAGATCCATGTATTTTGAACACTTTGACATAATAAGTTGTGTAAAAGTTACTAAACTACAAATAAAGTGTACAAAGATGCTAGATCTTGAATAAAAATGTTATAAAAACGAAAACTAGTAAAAACTACGTTTTATAAATAAAGACATTATTTTCTAGCAAAAATGGTTATAATCAAGTTATTATATTATTTTTGTGTGAAATATCTCAAAAGATAATATTTATAATCTTTGAACAAGGTATTTCACTATTATTCACAAAAATAAGGTTATTACGACGCAATTACTAAAAATAGACTATTATTGGAATAGTTTAAGAACAAAAGGTTACTATGACATTCAAACATGATAAAAATAATTATATAAAAATATATAATTATTATACTATACTATATTATCATGGGAAAAATGATAATTGATGATTACAAGAGTTTTTATATACAAATCGTACGTAAACAAGTTGATTTGAAATACATACATTTTTGTGAGATGAATCTTCACAGTACTTTTATAAGTACCTACTATAAGTCCTGAACATTTATATAACTAGAGTCTCGGTAAGAGAGCGCGATATTTGAGTATAGATCTATACGGGGCTTGACAACCCCGCACCTGAGCTGCTAGCTACAGCTTGACCGGCAGGTCTGAGGTGTCCAAATGTCTAACAGTTCCGACGCCTGAAGAACGTCACAGCAGGCTAACTAGTCACAGTATGGTTATATGGTATCTCACATGGGAAGATAATCAACTTAATATTTTTATAAATTGTTTACGTGGAAACACACATTTCAAAGCAAGTACACTACAGTATACATATTACATTTTAGTCTTTGGGATTTAAAGACTTGGAACATTTTATGATAAAATATTGGATTTTCTTGGTTTTTAACACTATTGCTTACAAACAAAGAACATTTCTATACAAAAATCTTATGAACTCACCAACTTAATTATTGACACTTTTTCAACTACTTGTATTCTCAGGAAACTGATTTGGTAAATCAAGCGCTACAAGAAAGGACGTTACGACGTCATTTTTGCCTATTTTGATATCATTATAATTGTATTTGAAACATGCAACAGTTAAACTATGTAACAATTGCAATTATTTAATGATGGTTGTTTGCTTGGAATCACTATTATTCAACTTTGTTATGATATTGTTCATGAAGTCATCCACCCTTGAACTATTCCGCCAATACGGTTTGAGGGTGTGACAGATTGGTATCAGAGCATTGTTTATAGTGAACTAAGTATATCAATCTATTTAAAGATATACAACTATAAATACAATGGGACTAAAACTCTCGAAAACATTTTCATACAAGTATACTTTTAAAAATTACAACGATAATTTTTATAAAAGTATAAGTACATACATACATACTAGAATGATATCATAACGAAAACATACAAAAGTGGTAAGATGAGTTGAACGCTACGGATAGGCCTAAGTGTTTGGTAATGATGTCTTGGATAAATAGAGCCTGATCAACTGTATTGATCCAAGATATGATTAACGTATACTTAGGAATAGTCGTGGTGGACAACAAGTCCGAACACTTACCAGTAACCAAAGGAACTAAACATAAAATTTAAAATACTATAGGAGTATTTTATGACGCTATAGAACTAAACATGAAGTTAAAATACTATATGAGTATTTTGTGTACATTACTTAGTTATATATATGTGTGTATTTAAGAATCCCCTTATATATACTTCTTATACCCCACTCCTCGTACAGACACCATGTCCGGATTCCACTTGCCAGGAGACCCATATTTCCCCGAGGAGGGAAATGGGGGATGGCTGAATGAAGAACCAGAGGAGGAACCCGAAGAGGTTCCGGAAGAGGAACCGGAGGAAGCTTCGGAAGAAGAAGAACAGTGGGACGAGGAAGAGTCCGAAGATGAGCCAGAAGTCATCGACCCTCGTCACCCCGTCCGCAGCTTACATGCACCGCCACCACCACCACTGTTTCAGGTATATCGCCACCCCGGTGGCCCGTTATGGATGAGTGCACCTCGAAAGAGGGTACTTCCCATTCACCGCCCCTTACTAATAGAAGAACCTCTTCAGGGCCTGACACCAGATTGGGCAGAGCAGATACGCGTCTGGAGCCGCGAGCAGGACTTGCGACCCCCATATCACCTATTCTACGATCACTACGACCTCAGTAGGGGGGCTACGCAGACCGAGGTCTACCCATTATGGTCGGACGCATCAGGCGCCATGAGGAGCAGATTAGGGCGACCACCAGTCAGATTATGGACGTGGGGGCCGTCGCCGAGGTCAACTCAGCTCGCCTCCGACATTTAGACGAGACCCGCGGCCATACCGCTGGACGACTCGACACTCTCGAGGAGGACATACAGACAGCCCTGGGGATGTGGCGCGAGGCGATTGTCCGAATATCCGAATCCGAGGAAAGGATTCGCGAGGTGGAGCGAAGGGCCGAGGAGGCCGAGCGCGAAGCTGCTGAGCTCAGGGCGCAAGTGGACGCACTACGCAGGGCTGGGGGATCCAGTTCGTCTTGAGTGGTAGTTATACTACTCAAATTTTGATATAGACTAGGACATCTACGAGTACGCGTTATGTGCGGCTCACTATTGTATATAGGCGTGGTTCTACAATCAAGTGACTACACTTTTTGTAAGCCGTTACGCTGTTTATCATTATCACTCTGTAGGCCTCTGCGAAGGCCAAATTTTCATTTCAAAATTGATGTAACACTCCGTATTATTATGAATATGAAGAATGTGTTTGATTTATAAATGATGTATGTGTGAATGACCAGTATGTTTGATATTAGATCATAGATACAACTTACGAAACGAAAGAAACAAGATAACAATAAGATACAAGTACCACATTCAAATGATGACATAATCATAACAATTCTTCCAAAAACTAACCAACGTCAATCTTAAATCCTTGTGGCAGAATCATGCCACCTCGCCGAAGAAATAACAGACGCACACCCGTCGAAACCCCTGAAGCGCCTATGATGGACTCGGCGACATTTCAAGCCGCTGTCACGGCAGCCGTGACCGCAGCTGTCG
Source organism: Cichorium intybus (assembly GCA_023525715.1). Lineage (NCBI taxonomy): Eukaryota > Viridiplantae > Streptophyta > Magnoliopsida > Asterales > Asteraceae > Cichorium > Cichorium intybus. The sequence goes on along the minus strand of CM042010.1, from coordinate 51,108,818 downwards.
CCCATATTAACACCAACGGGGTAAATGGAAACGGAAGTGGAAACGGCACCAACGATTCCACCAATGGGGAAACATCAACCCATTCTCGAGTGTGTACTTACAAAGATTTTGTCAGTTGCAAGCCGATAACTTTCCACGGCACCGGTGGTGTCCTTAACCTCACAAGGTGGATCGAGAAAACTGAGTCGATCTTCGATATCACTGCGTGTCGAGAAGAAATGAAAGTAAAGTTCGCTGCCTGCACTTTCGCTGAGACGGCTATGTCTTGGTGGAAGGGCCATGTCAAGTCGCTGACACTCCCAGTGGCAAACTCGATGGGCTGGGAGGAATTAAAGACAATGTTGATGAAGGAGTACTGCCCCCGAGGGGAAATCCAGAAGTTGGAACAAGAGCTGTGGAACCTCACAATGAAAGGTTCGGATCTTAACGCTTACACAAACCGATTCAACGACCTGGCAAACCCTCTGCCCAGCCATGGTCACACCGGAGTCTGTAAAAGTGGAACGTTACATCTGGGGACTATCATCCCAGATCCAAGGGAATGTGGAATGTAACGCCAAGACATGTTTTATTATATAATTATAATAAAAGGGCAAAATGGTCATTTTACCTTGGAAGGGTAAATTGGTCTTTTGGACAGAAAAGTATTTGGTTTGAAATAATATTTTGAGTTTTGGACTTAAAATGTTATAAAAACTGATTTTTGGTCGTTTTACCGAAAAAGGGTATTTTGGTCATTTGACCATGTGAAAGACCAAATATGAAAAATATTGTTGGTTGTGGCAAAAATGTAAGAAATAAAAGTTTTATTGTAATAAAACTTGATTTTGGGGTCAAAGTTCAAGAAATGGAACTTTAGGACCAAAAATGTAAATTTTTGGAGTATAAATAGAGAGTTTGACTCTCTCATTGACTAGCAAATTGTGCAGCAACGGGAGAAGCAATTGCAGGTGCGATTCTGCAGAAATTGGAAGATTTCTTGAAGGTTGAGGCTTGAATTTCGATTCCTAGCTTTGGATTGAAGAATTGGAAGCTTTAAAGGTTGGTATTCCAAGTTCTAGTTTGTTTGCTCTTGATGGGTTATATAGAAACTGAAATTTGTGAATTTCTGTAACGCCAAAAATGTATTTATTATATAAGTATAATAAAAGGGCAAAATGGTCATTTTACCTCAAAAGGGTAATTTGGTCATTTGGACAGAAAAGGACTTGTTTTGTAATAATATTTTGAGTCTTGGACTTAAAATGCTATAAAAACTGAATTTGTGTCATAAATTGTGCAAATTGTGGCAAAAGTCCTAAAAATGCAACTTCAAGGACCAAACTGTAATTTCTGGAAGTATAAAAGCTTGGAAGCTTCTCCCATTTGTGTGCAGAATTCTAGTGTTCACGGGAGAGGGTTTTGAGCGATCGTTGAAGAATTTTGGAACAATCTTGAAGGCTTGGAACTTGCAAGTTGGATTATAGCATTTACAAGGGTATAATTGGAAGTTTAGAGGTAAGTTTCCAAGCTCTTGACTTTTGTTCTTGGTGAGTCCTAGGGACAAACTGAAATCTGTAATTCCAGTGAATCCCATGAAGTTTGTTTATAAATTCTGGGTTCTAACATGTTCACATGACAAGAACATGTCATAGAAACCATTGATTTTGTTAGATTTGAAGTTTTGGGGTTTTTAGAATTAAGAACCCTAATTTCTTCACTTGAGGGATTGAGTTGTTTTCAATGGATTAGAACCTGATATTAATGGAGGGTTTTAGTATAGGAATAAACCCCAAGTGATTAAGAACAGAAATAAGTTCTTAATTTGACAAAACTGCTTGCTACAGTGCAAAATCGCGACATTTCAGAACCTGCCCAGATTAAGCACGGGTCGTGCTTAATATGCACGGGTCGTGCTTACCTGGAAATAAGAGTATCATGCCTAAATTGGGTTGCACGAGTCGTGCTTCCCCAAGGCAAAAAAAGAGCACGGGTCGTGCTCTTTGACAGGGACTTCAAAAACGCTAGATTTTGCTACGCTTGTCCGATTTACCTCAAATTTGAACCATAAGTCCCTAATGGTTTGAAAAGTATGGGAAAAATATTAAATTGAGTTTTTGACTCCTCGGGAGCACTGTAGATCGATTTCAATGCCTCGGTGAATAGTAAAATTCATAAAAAGATAGTAAAATGAAAAGTTTACTATCTAGGCATTGTTTATAATGATATTGTATTGCACTCTATTGCATTAGAGTCAATTAGAACAGTTGTTAACCTATAATCATTTTGAAAATGAACGACATTATAGGTACGGGACAAAATCTTGCGGATTTTATTTTGAGGCAAGGAACAGCATACGCTAGTTGTAGCAAATCTTCAGGTGAGTAATCTCACTGTTATCCGTTGTGATAAATGTTGTATGAGCAGCTGCAGATGGAAATTGTTTGGGGACAAAAATGATAGATTATACGATTTGACATATGACAATACCAGATAAGCCGTGAGTCTGTTATAGACAAGAACGGAGCTGTGAGTCAATAAAAATGAATAATACGACAATACCAGATAAGCCGTGAGTCATTACGATGACAAGAACGGAGCTGTGAGTCCACTTTCATTAGACAAGACCGGATAAGCCGTGAGTCATTGCGATGACAAGAACGGAGCCGTGAGTCTAGGCAACAGCGGGCTAACCCGTGAGCCATATTTGATTTTGTATTGTATGATAAGACATGTTTGATTTTGTATAGAGAATTTTATTCTTATACATGTTATACTTGAATTGATTACTCATTGGGCTTTATAGCTCACGGTTTTGTTGATATGTCCCTGCAGGTGAGCGTGACCCCGCTAAGGGAAAAGATAAAGTCCGTGACTAAGGGCTTAGTATTGATGTGACGACCCGGCTTGAAGAATGTATAATTTTATGTATTATACTTCGTGATACTCTTGTTACTCGTATTGTATTAACTAATACCCCTTACTTATGGTTTTATTGTAAAATATTTGGTTTTGAAAACGGAAAATTTTTGGGGTGTTTTGTTGATAAGTCGGGTGTTACAAGTTGGTATCAGAGCCGTGGTTTAAGTGAACTAGGTGTCTTAGATTAGATTCCTGGACTTAAACCTTGAGAGAAACACAGATAATTGGACTGTTAGATATATATAAGGTTGTTACTATATATGTAATCTAATAGTTTGTTGAAATCTTGAAGTATGAGAAATACACGAAGCAATCCTACTGGTGTGAATTCACGTGGAACTGCAAGAAGTGGACCAGCTAGGTCACGCGGCTCTAATGGGCGAAGAGCACCAGCAAGGGAACCGGTGGGACAAAATCCACCTGATATACGAGCCATTGTGGAAGAAGTAGTTAGGCAGATGATGCCTGTATTATCGAACAATCCTCACCCGAGTGGCAACCCCAACCCAAGTGCAAATCCGGATCCTACTGAGGAGGCTGCAAAAAGTGTTCATGACAGGCAGCCAGAAAACGAAAGCCAAGGGGAAAGTAGAGCCCGGGCAGTGAAGGAAACACAAGGTGGGGAAGCCTCTGCAAGGAAAGTCGGGTGTACATATAAATCCTTTCTTGGTTGTAAACCAAAGGAATTTTCAGGAACAGATGATCCAGTCAAAGCCATGGAATGGATCATGCATATGGAGAAGGTGTTTCGAGTGAGCAAGTGTGCGGATGATGATAAAGTGGAATTTTCCACTAATCAACTTACAAGTGGTGCGCTACATTGGTGGCAAACCTATTACAAATCACTGGATCTTGATTCATCCCAATCGATACCTTGGGAGCAATTCAAGACAAAGTTCAATGAAGAATATTGCTCGGAGGTAGCGGTTCAGAAATTGGAAGATGAATTCCTGCATTTGGAACAGGGTTCCAAATCTGTTCAGGAATATACTCTTAGCTTTCTGGAGAAAGCTAGGTTTGCTGAACATCACATTTACACTGAAAAGAGAAAGATCGACAAATATGTTCGGGGGCTGACAACCAGAATTAGAGAAATTGTGCAGCCGTTGAAACTAACTACTTTCCGACAAGTAGTGGATCGAGCCACAGAAAGAGAGACCGAATTAAAGCGACAAGAAGATGAAAAGAAAGCCGTTGAAACAAAACGAAAGGCGGAAGACCAAAGTTGGACGCCTCAGAAAAAGTCGCAACAATCCGGGTCTAAAGGAAAAAGTCAGAAAGATGAAGGAAAGTGGTGCGAAAAATGCAGAAAAAGGCACACGGGTAGCTGTCGCAGCGATACTGGGTCAGTTAGTTGTCGAAACTGTGGAAGGACGGGTCATGTTACAAGGGAGTGTCGAGCGGACCGTAGGTGTTTCCAATGTGGAGCTACTGATCATATTCGTCCGAACTGTCCCCAACTGAAAACTGGTGTATACAGTGAAAGACCCAGAGATGATCAAGTGGGAAAGAAAGAAGAGCCAAAGAATAGGGGACGACCAGTGGCCTCACGAGCTTTCCAGATGACTGTGGAAGAAGCCCGTGAGAAGACCGATGTGGTGACAGGTATTTTCACTCTCAATACTATACCTGTATATGTTATCTTTGATCCGGGAGCCACCCACTGTTTTGTATCGGAATCTTTATTGCCTCGCCTGAATGTACCTTTAACACCGATGGATGAAAGCTTAGAAGTAGCTATAGCAGACGGCCGGTATGTCTGGGTTTCTGAACACATGGAAGGTTGTCAGCTTAAAATCTACGGGACCGTTTTCCCTATAGATTTGAAACCGATGACTACCAACGAGTTTGGTGTGATTGTGGGAATGGATTGGTTAGCGACAAATTATGCTAACGTGGATTGCAGAAATAAAAGTGTTACAGTGTTATCACCGGAAGGAGAATGGATAAAAATTCAAGGTGAACGACCTCGGTTAAGAATGCCAGTCATCTCCTTTGCTCAAGCTCGAAGCTGTGTCAGTAAAGGAGGGATGTCCTATTTGGCGTATGTGTCGGTAGCTCAACCGATTAAAGTGGGGGTAGCGAATGTGAATGTGGTAAACGAGTTCCCAGATGTGTTTCCAGACGAACTTCCAGGGCTGCCACCAGATCGACAGGTTGAGTTCACGATTGAACTAATTCCGGGAGCTGCTCCTGTTGCTCGAGCTCCATACCGTTTAGCACCTTCAGAGATGGTGGAACTGCGGAAGCAACTGGAAGAATTGTTAGACAGGGGTTTCATTAGACCAAGTACATCGCCTTGGGGAGCCCCTATTCTGTTTGTCAAGAAGAAAGATGGGTCAATGCGAATGTGTATTGACTATCGGGAACTAAACAAGATCACGGTAAAGAATAAGTATCCGCTACCCAGAATTGACGACTTGTTTGACCAGCTACAAGGCGCGTCCTACTTTTCCAAGATTGATCTGAGGTCAGGATATCACCAGTTGAAGATAAGGGAGTCAGACATTCCGAAGACGGCATTCCGAACGAGATACGGTCATTACGAGTTTTTGGTGATGCCTTTTGGGTTAACCAATGCTCCAGCCGTATTCATGGATCTTATGAACCGGGTGTGCCGACCATTCCTTGATACCTCAGTGATAGTGTTTATAGATGACATCTTGGTGTACTCGCGAAGCCAGGCCGAACATGAAGTGCATCTGCGACAAGTATTGGAGTTGCTTCGCCGAGAAAAGCTGTATGCTAAATTCTCCAAGTGTGAGTTCTGGTTAAGGGAAGTCGAATTCCTTGGCCATGTAATCAATGCTGAAGGGGTGAAAGTAGATCCAGCAAAGATTGAAGCCGTGATGAAATGGGAACCTCCTAGAAGTCCCACTGAAGTAAGAAGTTTTCTTGGTTTGGCAGGCTATTACAGAAGATTTGTTGAAAATTTTTCCTCGATAGCTGTCCCGTTGACCAAGTTGACTAAGAAAGGTGAAAAATTTACTTGGGCTGAAGAACAGCAAGAAGCATTCCAGAAACTGAAACAAGCTTTATGTGAAGCGCCGGTGTTAGTACTACCTCAAAGCGGAGAAGAGTATGTGATCTACAGCGATGCTTCTAGAATTGGTCTTGGTTGTGTTCTGATGCAGAAAGGTCGGGTCATAGCTTATGCGTCCCGCCAATTGAAAGATGCTGAGAAGAAATATCCGGTCCATGATCTGGAATTAGCTGCGGTGATCTTAGCATTGAAGCTGTGGAGGCATTATTTATACGGTGTAAAATTTGTTATTTACACGGATCACAAGAGCCTGAAGTATCTTTTTGACCAAAAAGAGCTCAGTATGAGACAGCAAAGGTGGATGGATCTATTGAAAGACTTTGACTGTGAAATTCAGTATCACCCCGGCAAGGCAAATGTGGTGGCAGATGCTCTAAGCCGAAAAGAAACTCCTCTGAAAGTTACATCCGCGTGTATGAGTGTAGTGAGCCGGTTACCAGGATTGATTCGTTTGGCACAAGAGGAAGCGTGTAAGCCGGAGAATGTAAAAAGTGAAAGAATGGTTGGATACTTGAAGCATCTGGAAGAAAATGCTCAGAAATTGAAGACATTCGGAGGACGTATATGGGTCCCGAAACAAGGAGAAGCGCGAAACTTGCTTCTAGAAGATGCACATTATAGCCGATATGCAGTTCATCCGGGTAGTACCAAGATGTATCGGACGTTAAAACCGATGTATTGGTGGCCTGGAATGAAAAGAGATATTGGAAGATTCGTGGAAAAATGTTTGACTTGTTTGCAAGTTAAGTCAAACCATCAGAAACCGTATGGGGAAATACAGCCATTGCCGATTCCACAGAAGAAATGGGACCATATTACTATGGATTTTGTGACAAAGTTGCCGCGGACGCCGCGAGGTTATGATTCTATATGGGTAATTGTAGATCGATTGACCAAATCGGCACAATTTATACCATATAAGGAAAAGTACAGAGTAGATCAACTGGCGAAAATCTACATTGATGAAGTGATTTGTCGGCATGGATTTCCAGCATCGATAGTATCGGATCGAGATAGTAGGTTTACTTCTCATTTTTGGCAGAGTCTTCAAGAACAACTGGGTACGAAAGTACTTATGAGTACCGCATATCACCCGCAGACTGATGGCCAAAGTGAAAGAACGATCCAAACTTTGGAAGATATGTTGAGGACTTGTGTCATTGACTTCGGTGGAAGCTGGGAAGATCATTTGCCTTTAGTGGAATTCGCGTACAATAACAGCTATCATTCCAGTATTCAGATGGCCCCGTATGAAGCCTTGTATGGAGCACCGTGCCGTACTCCAACCTGCTGGACTGAAGTTGGGGAAAAGCCGTTGGCTGGACCCGAAATTGTAGCACAGACTGAAGAAAAGATCAAACTGATACGCGAAAATTTGAAGATAGCTCAGAATCGGCAGAAACAGTATGCAGACAAGCGGGTGAGACCGATAAAATTCCAAGTGGGAGATATGGTTATGCTTAAAGTATCTCCTTGGAAAGGCTTAATTCGTTTTGGGAAGAAAGGAAAGTTGAGTCCTCGTTTCATTGGACCTTTCCGTATATCCCAACGAATTGGAGCCGTGGCGTATAGATTGGAATTACCTGATGAACTTCATGGTATACATGATGTATTCCATGTGTCCCATTTGAGGAAGACGTTGTTTGATAAATCTCAACAAGTACCTCTTGCTGAAATTGAGGTTGATGAAAAGCTGAGATACCCGGAACAACCCGAGCGAGTGCTAGACCGCAAGATAAGACAGCTTAGAAACAAGAAGATCAGTATGGTGAAAGTACTTTGGCGTCATCACAAGGGTTCCGACATGACGTGGGAGACCGAAAGTGAGATGAGGGAGAAATATCCTCAACTTTTTGTATGATTTCGGGGACGAAATCTCTTAAAGGAGGGGAGAATTTGTAACGCCAAAAATGTATTTATTATATAAGTATAATAAAAGGGCAAAATGGTCATTTTACCTCAAAAGGGTAATTTGGTCATTTGGACAGAAAAGGACTTGTTTTGTAATAATATTTTGAGTCTTGGACTTAAAATGCTATAAAAACTGAATTTGTGTCATAAATTGTGCAAATTGTGGCAAAAGTCCTAAAAATGCAACTTCAAGGACCAAACTGTAATTTCTGGAAGTATAAAAGCTTGGAAGCTTCTCCCATTTGTGTGCAGAATTCTAGTGTTCACGGGAGAGGGTTTTGAGCGATCGTTGAAGAATTTTGGAACAATCTTGAAGGCTTGGAACTTGCAAGTTGGATTATAGCATTTACAAGGGTATAATTGGAAGTTTAGAGGTAAGTTTCCAAGCTCTTGACTTTTGTTCTTGGTGAGTCCTAGGGACAAACTGAAATCTGTAATTCCAGTGAATCCCATGAAGTTTGTTTATAAATTCTGGGTTCTAACATGTTCACATGACAAGAACATGTCATAGAAACCATTGATTTTGTTAGATTTGAAGTTTTGGGGTTTTTAGAATTAAGAACCCTAATTTCTTCACTTGAGGGATTGAGTTGTTTTCAATGGATTAGAACCTGATATTAATGGAGGGTTTTAGTATAGGAATAAACCCCAAGTGATTAAGAACAGAAATAAGTTCTTAATTTGACAAAACTGCTTGCTACAGTGCAAAATCGCGACATTTCAGAACCTGCCCAGATTAAGCACGGGTCGTGCTTAATATGCACGGGTCGTGCTTACCTGGAAATAAGAGTATCATGCCTAAATTGGGTTGCACGAGTCGTGCTTCCCCAAGGCAAAAAAAGAGCACGGGTCGTGCTCTTTGACAGGGACTTCAAAAACGCTAGATTTTGCTACGCTTGTCCGATTTACCTCAAATTTGAACCATAAGTCCCTAATGGTTTGAAAAGTATGGGAAAAATATTAAATTGAGTTTTTGACTCCTCGGGAGCACTGTAGATCGATTTCAATGCCTCGGTGAATAGTAAAATTCATAAAAAGATAGTAAAATGAAAAGTTTACTATCTAGGCATTGTTTATAATGATATTGTATTGCACTCTATTGCATTAGAGTCAATTAGAACAGTTGTTAACCTATAATCATTTTGAAAATGAACGACATTATAGGTACGGGACAAAAATCTTGCGGATTTTATTTTGAGGCAAGGAACAGCATACGCTAGTTGTAGCAAATCTTCAGGTGAGTAATCTCACTGTTATCCGTTGTGATAAATGTTGTATGAGCAGCTGCAGATGGAAATTGTTTGGGGACAAAAATGATAGATTATACGATTTGACATATGACAATACCAGATAAGCCGTGAGTCTGTTATAGACAAGAACGGAGCTGTGAGTCAATAAAAATGAATAATACGACAATACCAGATAAGCCGTGAGTCATTACGATGACAAGAACGGAGCTGTGAGTCCACTTTCATTAGACAAGACCGGATAAGCCGTGAGTCATTGCGATGACAAGAACGGAGCCGTGAGTCTAGGCAACAGCGGGCTAACCCGTGAGCCATATTTGATTTTGTATTGTATGATAAGACATGTTTGATTTTGTATAGAGAATTTTATTCTTATACATGTTATACTTGAATTGATTACTCATTGGGCTTTATAGCTCACGGTTTTGTTGATATGTCCCTGCAGGTGAGCGTGACCCCGCTAAGGGAAAAGATAAAGTCCGTGACTAAGGGCTTAGTATTGATGTGACGACCCGGCTTGAAGAATGTATAATTTTATGTATTATACTTCGTGATACTCTTGTTACTCGTATTGTATTAACTAATACCCCTTACTTATGGTTTTATTGTAAAATATTTGGTTTTGAAAACGGAAAATTTTTGGGGTGTTTTGTTGATAAGTCGGGTGTTACAATTTCAGTTGTGATTAAGTGGTTTAGATAGTTTATTACTTCCATTAAGTCATGCTAAATGGACTTAACTCAAGAAAATGGAAGTAGATTGCTATTTATGATGAAATTGAAGATTTGGGGTTGTTAAAAATTTAGAACCCTAAATTGATTGATTGTGTTTTGGGGGTTAAAAACCTTGTTAAAATGTAAGGTTTTAGCCTAGGAATAAACCCCAAATGATTAAGTCGTGTATTAAGAGCTTAATAAGAGAAATTGGGAGTTTGTAGCATAAAAATCGCAATTCTGGTCTGTCCAGCAAAGATCGGGTCCCGATCTCCATGGAGATAGGGTTGCGATCCGTAGGGTCCCGATCTCCATGGAGATAGGGTTGCGATCCGTAGGGACACGATCCCCATGGAGATAGGGTCGCGATCCTGCGCTGCATGGAAAATGATCAGATTTTTCATGCTCTCTGTTAAGGTTTGGCTCAATTTTGAAAATTGATGCTAGGCTTGTCCGTTTGACCTGAAATTTTAAACATAGGTCTAATATGGTATGAAACTTCATACAAAATTGTCGGAATACGTATACGACCTCCCGAAAGTACTGTAGCAGAATACGCGTATTTCGGGACGTATTTTGGAAATTTTATAAGAATGGTTATTGCTTGGAATTGGTTCTATATTAGACTCGTATGCATTAGAATCAATTAAAATGATTATTAACCTATAATCATTGTGGAAATGAAGGAATTATAGGTACGGGACAAGATCTCGCGAAACACATTGAAAGGCAAGAACCGCTAAGAGCTAGTATGCAGCTAGCATCCAGGTGAGTAATCTCACTGATACCATATGTGATATATGATGATTGAGTTGTTACAGGTTGAAATTGATTGTGGGACGAAATTGATGGTTCAAAGATACGTTTGAAGAGACAAGATCGGATAAGCCGTGAGTCATTGCGATGACAAGAACGGAACCGTGAGTCTAGGCAACAGCGGGCTAACCCGTGAGCTATAACTAATTCTGGATTTTATATCCAATGGGTGCGGCCTATATGGCTATGATTTCTGGATTGTATATCCAACCGGTGCGGCCTTCGGGCTATGTCTCCGATGTGGCCTTCGGGCTATGACTCCGGTGCGGCCTTCGGGCTATGTCTCCGATGTGGCCTTCGGGCGATGACTCCGGTGCGGCCTTCGGGCTATGTCTCCGATGCGGCCTTCGGGCTATGATATTTGGTGCAGCCTTTTTGGCTATGATTTTGTTACAGGTACATGGTGCGGCCTTTTGGCTATGATATCGGGTTATTAAACCCAGCTGGTGCGGCCTTCGAGCTATGAATTATATACTGATAATGTTTTGGTGCAGCTTATATAGCTATGATACAGGGTGTGGCTTGTTTAGCCATGATATATGATACAGTGTGCGGCTTAAATAGCCAGGATATACGGTGCGGTCCGATGTGACTAAGAGATATGGGACAGAAATAGTTGTATATGATTATTCGTGCAAATAACTGACGTGGATTGATAAATGCAGGTTATTATGTTATAGTCTGTAAGACTATAATTTAGGATGTGAAATCCTAAGAGATATTCGGCCAGCCAGTAAGGCTAGGAGTTTGGATTCGATATCCAGACAAATACATGATTGTATTTAATACGTGTTATTTGTAGGAATGATTACTCACTGAGCTTTGTAGCTCATACCGTTTGTTACTGTCCCTGCAGGTTAGCATGATACTGGTAGGGGACAAGATAGAGTCCGTGACTTTGAAGTGGGACTCTTAGATGCTGTCAGTAGCAGCCCGGCTTTAAAGGAGTTATGGTATTTTATACTCTCCTTGATACACTTGTACCCGTTTCTATTAAAATATACCCCTTGTTATGGTTTTATGTATTGAAACCTGTGTTTTAAATGAAAAATTTTTCAGGGGTGTTTTTGTTTTAAAAGTCGGGTGTTACATGGAAGCCGCAAGTCCCGCCACTTTTGACAGCGCCAAACGATTGGCCCAACGATTGGTCGACCACGGGGTGCGCCAGGGAACCATGACCCAAAAGACCGAGCAGCCAAGAGAAAGGGATAACAAGAGGAAACCATGGAACAGGGGGAGAAACCAACCAAATCAAGATGGTGCGAAATGACAACAGATTGTGGCAGTACGTGCATCCACTGTCCCGAACACCCCAACCACCACCAAGCAATACATTGGGACGCTACCGAAGTGCAATAAGTGCAATTTCCACCATACCGGACCCTGTAGAGAAATGCACTGCTTGAACTGTAACAAGAAGGGCCACACCGCCCGATTCTGCAGGACGCCAACCCCACAAGCCACCCAAGCCACTAATGTCGGGGTAAGTCAAGCTTGCTATGGTTGTGGCAAGACGGGGCATTATAAGCGTGATTGCCCGAAGGCCAAGAATGTGGGGAGAAATGGGAGAGTCCTAGCTATGGGACGCACGAAAGCGGTGGAGGATACTACCGTGGTTACCGGTACGTTCCTCGTCAATAATTCATATGCTTGTGTACTATTCGATAGCGGTGCGGAGAGGACTTTCGTAAGCCACGAGTTTAAATACTTACTAAAACAAAAACCTCAACCACTCAACGAAACATTTACAGTAGAAATGGCTAATGGCAAAACAGAAAGCACAAACAACATATACGTAGGCTGTACACTTACTCTGGACGATCACTCCTTTCAAATCGACTTAATGCCTGTTAAAATAGGAAATTTTGACGTGATTGTTGGTATGGATTGGCTAATTCCCCATCATGCCGACATCATGTGTTACGAACGAGGAATCCGACTTCATCTGCCGAATGACAAGACCATTGTTGTCTACGGTGATAAACCCAGTACCAGCCTCCGAATCGTGTCATGCATCAAAGCCCGAAAATACCTACAGAAAAGATACCATGCCTTTCTAGCCCACGTTGTTGACGAAAAGAAAGAAGTAAAGAACATCAAAGAAATCCCCGAAGTCTGCAACTTTCCCGACGTATTCCCAGAAGACCTTCCAGGAGTACCACCCGCACGACAAGTCGAGTTCAGAATCGATTTGATCCCAGGAGCCACCCCAGTAGCAAAAGCGCCATACCGATTAGCCCCGACAGAAATGCAAGAATTATCCAGCCAACTAAACGAACTGCTAAGTAAAGGGTTCATCAGGCCGAGCTTCTCACCTTGGGGAGCGCCGGTCTTGTTCGTGAAGAAGAAGGATGGATCATTCCGTATGTGCATTGACTATCGGGAGTTGAACAAGCTCACCATCAAGAACCGATACCCACTACCCCGAATTGACGACCTGTTCGATCAACTCCAAGGAGCGGGTTATTTCTCAAAAATCGATCTGAGGTCGGGATATCACCAACTCAAGGTTCAAGAAGAAGATGTTCCAAAAACGGCATTCAGAACTCGCTACGGCCATTATGAATTCGTTGTGATGCCCTTCGGATTAACCAATGCGCCCGCAGTGTTCATGGATCTGATGAACCGAGTATGCCGACCTTACCTGGATAAATTCGTGATAGTATTCATTGACGACATACTTATTTATTCACGAAGTAAGGAGGAACATAGTCAGCATTTACGACAAGTTTTGGAGACATTAAGAGCAGAGAAGCTGTATGCGAATTTTGGCTTCGAAAAGTGGACTTTCTAGGCCATGTAGTCAGCAAAGAAGGGATACATGTGGATCCCTCCAAAATCAAAGCCATCGAAAGCTGGAAAGCGCCAAGAACTCCGACAGAAATCCGTCAGTTTTTGGGCCTTGCTGGCTATTACCGAAGATTCATACAGAATTTCTCCAAAATTGCAAAGCCACTTACCACCCTGACACAGAAGGGTGTGACATTCAAGTGGGGAGATAACCAAGACGCCGCCTTCCAGACCCTAAAGAAAGCTTTATGCAGCGCTCCTATTCTGTCCCTTCCGGAAGGAACAGAAGACTTTGTGGTCTATTGCGACGCATCGAACCAGGGTCTGGGCTGTGTACTCATGCAGAGAGGAAAGGTCATTGCTTATGCTTCGAGACAGCTTAAAACTCACGAGGTCAACTACACTACACATGACCTCGAGTTGGGAGCAGTAGTGTTTGCATTGAAAATCTGGAGACACTACCTGTACGGCACAGAATGTACGGTATACACCGACCATAAGAGTCTCCAGCATATCCTCAACCAAAAAGAACTCAATATGAGGCAACGATGATGGGTGGAGCTACTAAGTGACTATGAATGTGAAATTCGTTATCACCCAGGGAAGGCCAACGTGGTAGCTGATGCCCTCAGTCGAAAGGAATACACGGGCCGCCGAGTGAAATCATTAACAATGACGATCCATTCCCATTTACCCACTCAGATTAAAGAGGCGCAGCTAGAAGCCTTAAAACCTGAAAACGTCGCAAATGAAGCCTTGCGAGGAATGGATAAAAACCTTGAAGTTAAGGATGACGGAGCTCGCTACCTCATGAACCGAATCTGGACACCGAAATTCGGCGGATACAGAGACATTATCATGAATGAAGCTCACAAGACTAGATACTCCGTTCATCCCGGGTCCGACAAAATGTACCTGGACCTCAAGAAACTGTATTGGTGGCCAAACATGAAGGCAGAAATCGCTACTTACGTGGGCAAGTGCCTGACTTGCGCCAAAGTTAAAGTAGAATACCAAAAGCCCTCGGGTTTGCTAGTTCAACCACCAATATCCGAGTGGAAGTGGGAGCGGATAACAATGGACTTCATAACCAAATTACCAAGGACAACCGGTGGGTTAGATACTATATGGGTAATTGTCGATAGGTTAACCAAATCCGCTCACTTCCTGCCAATCAAGGAGAGTGATAGGACGGATAAGCTAGCAAGGCTCTACCTCAAGGAGATTGTATATATATATATATATATATATATATATATATATATATATATATATATATATATATATATATATATATATATATATATATATATATATATATACATAAGGGAATGATTTATTCATACACTTCTAAAATTCTAAAGGAAAATTCTATTAATTCCTACTAAATTCTCGTAATTCATCTTCCCATCCATTATATAAAGACATGTGGAATTCATTAATCTTCTATCTTAATCTGTGACAATTGTAAATTTTGGTCAACAAAAGTCAACTGAAGTCAAACGAAGCATATGTTAATCTATATGTTGAAAAGTTGTTTTCCATAACTTTTGCGTTGAATTATTAATATTATAGTATTACGTGTGCTAAATCAAAACAATTATCGGTTAAAAATCGAAAATACGGACAGCAGACTACTGTAGCGTAGAAATTCGATAATCGTACAATTATCATTTTGAGAATAATAATATTCATAAAACGATCCACTGGTAAATACGAAACTGTGGATATATAGAACGTCGAAAACGGAGTTCGTATGTACAAGTTATAACGATTAAATCGCTGTGAACGGATAAATGTACACAGGGTTTGGACTCAAAATACAAAATGAGGTGCCTTAAATATCAAATATGAAATAACAATTCATATGATAAGTAACGTAATAATACCTAGTATTTAATTTCAAAGCTAAATGCATTTTCCGGTAAAATGTCGAAAATCGCGAAATCGGAAGAATACCGCGCTTAAACGCATATTCCGGCACCCAACGAGTTATAATTCAATCAAAATAAATGTTTGGCAATGTTTTTATACAAAATAATTATTTAAAACTTCGTTTCGTCAAAAACGCATAAAAATTCACTAAAACGTCTTACTATTTTATAAAAATCACACATTTTTATAAGTATATTGCTACTTTTATAAAACCACACCACCCCACCCCCCCTACCCCCCCTACCCCCCCCCCCCCATCGGCTGCAACATGGCTCAAGGTCTTCAAAGATCACACCATATCCCTCATTACTATTCACAATCTAGGCTTTAAAGAGGCTAGGAATTTTATATTAGAAAATCATTAAACCAACTCTTCAAAGGAAGGAACTAGCCATTTGCATCTAACCATCACTCACAACTCCCTCATCACTCTCCCTCTCCTCCTTGCTCTCGGCCAAAACCGTGACCACCACCACCACCTTCAACTTCCATTTCCAAGTTTCCTACACAAGTCTAAGTGGTGAGTTTCCTTCATCTCTTGATTCTAAACTACTTAACATAAGTTTTACACTTTTTACACACACTAACATCCATCCATATCCATTGGATATTAGTTTTGTCCAAGGGTCTTTAAGCTCCAAACTTCACCATCTTCAAAGAATCTTGCAAGTATCCTTGGTAAGTATGATCATCTAGTGATTTAAGTTCTAAATATCTTCATATACTCTTCTATACACACATACTCACAAAAATCCATTGGATAATAGCTTTGTCCAAGGGTCCTCCGGGTCTTAGAACCAAAGTCTTCATTCTTCTTCCAAGGAATCTTAAGATCCACACTCAAGGTGAGTTCATACCCCTCATTTTCATCTTTTCAAACCTTTTTGGGGGAGAATACAAGTTCTTTAACTATAAATGTTGTTTTATTCAAGTATATATATGTTTAAATGTTATATATGTTGATTTACACAAGTTTATAAAGTTAGTATTTGGGTAAAAATACCTTTGACATGAAATATGGATAGATCTTTGTATGATGTTCATAATGATACATTATATGCTTGTATAAAAGTTACTAGACTATAAAATAAGTGTGTAAAAATGTTAGATCTTGAACAAAAATGTTATAAATATGAATTTGACATGAAATATGAGTAGATCCATGTATTTTGAACACTTTGACATAATAAGTTGTGTAAAAGTTACTAAACTACAAATAAAGTGTACAAAGATGCTAGATTTTGAATAAAAACGTTATAAAAACGAAAACTAGTAAAAACTACGTTTTATAAATAAAGACATTATTTTCTAGCAAAAATGGTTATAATCAAGTTATTATATTATTTTTGTGTGAAATATCTCAAAAGATAATATTTATAATCTTTGAACAAGGTATTTCACTATTATTCACAAAAATAAGGTTATTACGACGCAATTACTAAAAATAGACTATTATTGGAATAGTTTAAGAACAAAAGGTTACTATGACATTCAAACATGATAAAAATAATTATATAAAAATATATAATTATTATACTATACTATATTATCATGGGAAAAATGATAATGGATGATTACAAGAGTTTGTATATACAAATCGTACGTAAACAAGTTGATTTGAAATACATACATTTTTGTGAGATGAATCTTCACAGTACTTTTATAAGTACCTACTATAAGTCCTGAACATTTATATAACTAGAGTCTCGGTAAGAGAGCACGATATTTGAGTATAGATCTATACGGGGCTTGACAACCCCGCACCTGAGCTGCTAGCTACAGCTTGACCGGCAGGTCTGAGGTGTCCAAATGTCTAACAGTTCCGACGCCTGAAGAACGTCGCAGCAGGCCAACTAGTCACAGTATGGTTATATGGTATCTCACATGGGAAGATAATCAACTTAATATTTTTATAAATTGTTTACGTGGAAACACACATTTCAAATCAAGTACACTACAGTATACATATTACATTTTAGTCTTTGGGATTTAAAGACCTGGAACATTTTATGAGAAAATATTGGATTTTCTTGGTTTTTAACACTATTGCTTACAAACAAATGACATTTCTATACAAAAATCTTATGAACTCACCAACTTAATTGTTGACACTTTTTCAACTACTTGTATTCTCAGGAAACTGATTTGGTAAATCAAGCGCTACAAGAAAGGACGTTACGACGTCATTTTTGCCTATTTTGATATCATTATAATTGTATTTGAAACATGCAACAGTTAAACTATGTAACAATTGCAATTATTTAATAATGGTTGTTTGCTTGGAATCACTATTATTCAACTTTGTTATGATATTGTTCATGAAGTCATCCACCCTTGAACTATTCCGCCAATACGGTTTGAGGGTGTTACATAATCTCATCCTTTGTTTTTGACACTTGTGTTGATCTAATGAGTAGGAAGAAAAATAAAAAGATTTGATATGAGGATTAGGGGTGAGCATACTACGGCTTTTGGCCAAAACCAAACCGCAAACTGCATGCATCGGTTTTTGTAATTTTAAAACAGCAAACTGTGGTTTTTCAAGTGGTGTTTTTCCTAATGGTGCGGTTTCAAGTGGTGCGGTTTCGGTTTTTAAACCGCACAATAAAATGATGTGGTTTTAAAACTACAAGAGACCAAAAGTGAAGTATTTTTATTAAAAATTTAGCTTTTAGTCCTATATCCAACACGACATATCGTACAAACATGAAACAATTTTTGTTTACTACATTTTTAGCCGACAATAAAAAGTTTGGCGAAGTCATAGTCTTGGTCCAAAAACATCATTATATAACAAAGTACTATTATTATGAGTTACTCTTGAACTATTATGAGTTATGATGCTACATTTGATAATTTAAGTCATCAACAAAAATATACATAGCCTTAAATATTCGTAATAACATAAACGAATTTTAAACATACATAACAACATAAAATATTTTTAATATATAATATTAGTGTTGCAGTTCGGTTTTTAAGGGTTGGGTTCTAGGGTAAAACTGCACCGCACCATCGATTTTTGTATCGGTTTCGATTTTTTGCGGCTTTTTTTGGATCAGTGCGGTTTTTGCTCACCCCTAAATAGGATATAAAACCTCACGATTCAAAATTTTATATAAGCATATTATCGGCACAAATAACTCTAAGTTTTTAATATTTATTTATCTCAGTAAAAAAGTAAGAAAAAAGAAAAATATTACAACTTTTGAATTTAACTAGTGGGAGCCCGTGCTCCGCACGGGTTCGGAATCACTGGAGCACGGGTCCATACCAAAAAATTTATGGGGAACTCACTAGAGCACGGGTCCATTGCGAATCACTGGTTGTCTTTACAAAGAAGAACAATCAAAACCTGCATAATCAATAAGATCATATAAATAAACATTTTCAAATAATATCAAGTTTCCATACCAAAAAACCGACAATAGTGAAACTGAACGGGTTAGTTGTGAAAATTCAAAACAGTTAATAAAGTTATGTATAACAAATTCAAAGTTTAAAATAAAGAAAACTATTCCTTTTGAATGGTAATTATGAACAATAAGTGAGAAAGTGATTGGTAATAAAGTTTATCACATAACACCTGCATATACAAGCACATATATTTACAATTACTATAAACATCCAAAACCTGAGATATAAAACAATGGTGAACTTTAAAAACCAATAATTAGTTCACCTTAGCTACTTCATCCCCAATGGTGTTTTACACTCAAAGCGTAAGCCTTTACCTGACCTCTCAATGTCCGAACCTGAAAGGAAAATTAGCCAATTATATATATAAAGTTTAGAATAAATTACATTTTGGGTCCCTGCGTATAGCTGATTTTTACAAATTTGCTCCTAATAAGTTTTCTCTTCGCATTTTTGGTCCTTATTTGAGGTTCTTGTAAGGTTTTGGTCTCTAATCCAAGTAAAATTATTATTTTTGATCCCCAAGTATAAGTGACTTTAAAAATTTGGTCCTAAAGACATCAGAACAGGAACCAAAAACATTACAAAACCCTCAATGAAGGACCCAAATTGCGAGAGAACTTTTTAGGACCAAAATTGTAAAAATCAGCTATACACAGGGACAAAAATGTAATTCACTCTTAAGAATACATAAAAACATGAAGTAAAAAAGTAACTCACGGGAATGTTTCTTGTCACGTCCCATAAGCGTAAGGTACTGTCAGTTGATGCGAACGCCAGCTCATCATTTGACAGAAACTTTACATATGAAACGGTTTTTTGGTGTCCCCTAAAGATATGAAGAGGATGACTTGTATTCCTTAAATCATAGTAATGAATATGATGGTCTGCTGACCCAACCTGTGGATTAAATTTTATTTATATGTAATAAAAAGACAATATTTTGTTTTGTAGTTTTTATAATTTAAGTAAAGAAAAATACCGCAATGTGATTACTGGACCCCGGATTGTACTTGAGACAACATATGTTTGCTTTCGTATCAATGTTGATAGCACTTGTGTAACACCCCTTTCTCAAACCATATTTTTTTATATAGTTTTTATTACAAAAACATTACACAACTGGTGACTATGAAAGAGTCACTAAAATTTTTTTTACAAACTTTATTCTTAAGGGGATATTACAGACTCAATACAGAAACCATAATTTAAACTTACTGTATTTACACTGGTCCCAACTTCAACTCTCGCTTCTTTCACCTAAGTACATAGCATTTAAAAATATAATACGTGAGACATAAAGCCTCGTGAGTAATATGGGTTTTAGACCCAAATCTTTTCTGCTCAAAACTTGAAATATAAACAAGTAAACTGCTTAAAATTTATTTTCATAATAAATCTCAAATCCCTTTACTTTTCTCTTTTCAAAACTCAAAAACTTTCTTTCTCAAAAACTGCTTCTTACTTTAAAACTGTTTTATTCTATAAAACTGCTTTCTTTCTCATATACTTGTGACCAACTGAAACTCATGAATTATTTTAATTTAATTCATTCAACTAGCTCCCCTCGCGGGACAAAATAGATCCGTCCGCTCGGTTATGCTCATTCTGTCTCCCCTTTGTGACTTGGAACGGATTCAAGCACAAGGGTATACTAAGCTAGACAACTACTTCGCGACGGGAGGTACCATCCCAGTAGTGTCTTCTGATCTCCCGATTATGTGGGTGATCCTAGTCTGGACAACTGGCTCTTACTTCTTTCTTTCTTTAGTTCTTATTTCATTACATCTCAATTTGGTCAAAATGGGACACAATTTATAAATAACTCATGCTCATACACTTTATAACTCTTTACTGAAAATACTTTCAAAACTGATTTTGACATCTTAGTTCACCCAAGGAACTCCTTTCAAAATACTTTGTAAACTACACTGCTTTAAAAATCTGCTTTAAAACACTTAGCCCTTATATAGAGCTACTTTAAATCTGTTTCCAACTTTTGTATTTAAAAGTATTTGGAAATCTCATTTTCTGAAAATATCATTTTGCTATGTACTATAGAAAATCCTCATAAAACTCACCTTGATGTAACTACGGGTCACTCAAGCTTCTCGTACTCCCTTTCCTTTTCCGTGCTCAACAACGTTCGAAGCACCACCTATACATGTAGCATATACATTTAATAAATACATACTACAACTAACTCTATAGTTCTAAGGTCTCATATAATACAACTTCAGGTCATAACAAGTGTATAACCGTTAGTGAACTCATTTTATAGTTTTCTCCAAAATACGCGTATTTTGCTACAGTACCCCCGAGGGGTCGTATTTCAGTTCTGACACTTTCCCATGAAGTCTTAGGTCATATTAGACTTGTGTTTCAAATTTGGGGTTAATTGGACAAGTCTAGCTCAAATTCCAAAAATCAAGTTTTGATATAAACTTGAAGTTTAGCCACTGCCGCTACAGTGATTTTTCCGCAAAGTCGGATTACGAATTTAACAATTTTCCATGTGGTTTCATACCATTTTAAGGCTATGGTATGAATTACAGACCAAACGGACATGCCTAGCATTGATTTCAAAACTCAAAAATTGGACAGGAGGCTGCCCAGTAAGAGCACGACTCGTGCTCTTTTCCTTCTTGGAAGTGCACGACTCGTGCCAATAGTATGATGCTATTTCTTGACTCTGCAGTTAGCACGACTCGTGCTTGGCTAGTACAAAAATAGGCACGACTCGTGCCTAGTCTGCAGGCTCGATTTTCAGTCCGATTTTTGAGCTGCAGATCTCTATTTTGACCCATTAAGTACTTAATACTTATCCTAATCATTTTACTATCATTCCATGAATAAAACCCTTGATTTACATCAGGTTTTAAGCCACGGAATCACTAATTCCAATTCCAATTTCATAAAAACCCGTTTTTGGTAATTTTCACTAAAAATCCAAATTTTTGAAATTAACCACTTAGGAGTGTCTTAATACATCCTAAGTGATCATTTGGACTTAACAAAATCATAAAAACTGGTCTTGATCATGTAGACCCGTGAATTAGGGTTCTTGGCAAAAAATATTCATTTTCCTTAATTTTAACAACACTTTCATAATTGAAGTGTGTTTACTTGGTGTCTTAGTATAACAAGATGGGGATGAGTTTCTGGAAACTTCACATGAACTTCAAGAAACTGACTTTCCAGATTTCAACCCGAGAAGATGGTGAATAGAAGAAATCCATACCTTGTTTACTTGGGAATCTTCAATTCCAACCTTAATTCCTTGCAAAAATTTCTAGAATTCCTTCTTCTCTTTTGCTCTCTCTCGCTCTCTCTCGAGTCTTCTGGAGATGTCTACTGAGTTCTTGATTATGAGAGGATAACTCTTATATAATATATATATTTAAAGTTTTATAAGTTATTTGCACTTTGGTCCTTTAAATCTCAACTTTCATTAAAAAATGGTCCTATGGTTAATTATCTTGCAAATTTAGTTCCATTAACTTCCAATTTAGCTCATTAATGAAATTTCTTAACATTTTGGTCATTTTCATGTCAAATGACCATTTTGCCCTTTTCGGCCAAATTTCACTATTCACACGATAAAACTTCAAATTTTACATATACTTTTATTTCTTGTAATATTATTCCACAAATTACATATTATTTTACGTAATAGTCTTATAACGTGTCAAAAGACCGTTTTACCCTTTTACAACTTTTTCGCGGGTTCTTACAGTCACCCCTCCTTATGCGGATTCCGTCCTCGGAATCTTTTCGTAATATGTGAAATTTGGATATCTTCTCTTCATTTCTTCTAGCGTCTCCCAAGTTAGGTTTGACCCTAATGGGTGCTTCCACTTGACTAGTACTAAGTCAATCTCCTTGTTCCTTAGCTTCTTAGTCTGCATCTCTAGAATCGCTTCAGGTTCTTCAATCAGTCTGCTAGGAGTCTCCACCCTCAAGTCAGTATACGGTATTACTAACTCTTCTTTACCGAAGTACTTTTTCAGGTAGCATACATGAAAGGTATCATGTATTCCACTGAGTTCTGGTGGTAACTCCAGCTTAAACGCTTGTAACCCAACTCTCTTCAGGATTCTAAAAGGTCCAATGTATCTTGGACTCAGCTTTCCTCTCTTGCCAAATCTGACCACTCCTTTCCATGGCGACACTTTTATCATTACTAAATCTCCTTCTTGCAAGTCATACGGTCTCTTCTTTAGATTCGAGCAACTCTTTTGCCGATCTTGTGCTGCTTTCATGTTGGCTTGAATTACTCCGATCTTCTCATTAGTCACTCTAACAATCTCTGGCTTGTAAGCTTAGTCTCACCCGCCTCCAACCAGCATAAAGGAGTTCTACACTTTCTACCATATAATGCCTCAAAGGGTGGCATTTTAATGCTAGAATGGTAGCTGTTATTGTATGCAAACTCCACTAATGGTAAGTGTTCATCCCAACTGCCTCCAAATTCCATCACGCATGACCGTAGCATG
Source organism: Cichorium intybus (assembly GCA_023525715.1). NCBI lineage: Eukaryota > Viridiplantae > Streptophyta > Magnoliopsida > Asterales > Asteraceae > Cichorium > Cichorium intybus. The sequence continues at coordinate 51,085,549 of CM042010.1, read as the reverse complement.
TCTTCTAATGTCTGGATCGTTCGTTCACTCTGACCATCTGTTTGTGGATGATACGCTGTACTTAACTGAATTCTCGTCCCCATTTTATCTTGTAAAGCTCTCCAAAAGTTAGAGGTAAATCTGGGGTCTCTGTCTAACACGATAGACAACGGTGCACCATATCTTCTTAACACTTCATCTGTATACAACTGGGCTAACTGCTCCAATGGAGTAGTTTCTTTTATGGCTAGAAATAGTGCACTTTTGGTCAACCGATCTACTATGGCCCATATGCTATCATAACCTCTTCTCGTTCTCGGTAACCCGACAATCAAGTCCATGGTTACATCTTCCCACTTTCCGGCTGGGATATGCAATGACTGAGCATCCCCATGCGGGACCTGATGTTCCGCCTTGACTTGTGCACATATAACACACTTGGAGATGTACTTAGCTATCCTCTTCTTCATTCCAGGCCACCAATACTGTCTTTTCAAATCTTGATAAGTCTTGGTACTCCCTGGATGTATGGAATACTTTGACTTATGCGACTCTTCTAGAATCAGCTTTCTCAATCCTCCTGCTTTCGGTACCCAAATGCGGTTTCTGTAGGTCTTTAATCCTTGACTATTGGTCTCAAACTGAATGTCTTTTCCTAGCTTTTCATCTTTTAAGTCTCCACTTTCTTCAACTTTCTGCTGAGCTGCTTTAATCTGTTCTATAATACTGGACACTAGCTCTATACGCATCGATCTTGCCTTGATTCTTTTCTCAGGAACTTTTCTACTTAATGCATCTGCTACTACGTTTGCTTTACCCGGATGGTATACAATGTCGCAATCATAGTCACTGATCAGCTCTAGCCATCTGCTCTGTCTCATGTTCAACTCTTTTTGAGTGAACACATACTGCAAACTCTTGTGATCGGTGAATAGCTTGCACTTTGTACCATACAAGTAATGTCTCCAAATCTTCAAGGCAAATACGATCGCTGCAAGCTCTAGATCATGGGTTGTGTACTTTTTCTCTGGATCTTTCAATTGTCTGGAAGCGTATGCGATAACCTTCCCTTTCTGCATCAATACACAACCAAGCCCCCGATGCGAGGCATCGCTGTATACTTCAAAGTCTTCTGTCCCATCTGGTAATGTAAGGACAGGTGCGTTACACAACTTTTCTTTCAATGTAGCAAAAGCTCTTTCTTGTTCTTCTTGCCATTTGAATTTCTCTTCTTTCCGGGTTAGTCGTGTAAGTGGCACTGCTATACGGGAGAAATCTTGAATAAATCTCCGGTAATACCCGGCAAGTCCGAGAAAACTTCTAACTTCAGTTGGCGTCTTGGGAGGCTCCCATTTCATCACTGCTTCAACTTTTGCTGGATCAACTTTTATACCTTGGATAGATACAACATGTCCAAGGAACTGCACCTCTCGCATCCAAAACTCGCACTTGGAGAACTTTGCATATAGTTGTTCTCGCTTCAAAGTCTCAAGCACTGCTCGTAAGTGATTCGCATGCTCTTCTTTGCTCTTTGAGTATATCAGTATGTCATCTATGAACACTATAACAAACCGGTCTAGAAATGGTTTACAGACTCGATTCATTAAGTCCATAAAAACCGCTGGTGCATTCGTAAGACCGAATGGCATTACTAGGAACTCGTAATGCCCGTATCGTGTACGGAACGCTGTCTTCTCTACATCGCTTTCTTTTACCCTGACTTGGTGATACCCGGATCTCAGATCAATTTTGGAAAAATAATCTGCACCTTGTAGCTGATCAAACAAATCGTCTATTCTGGGCAACGGGTAACGGTTCTTGATAGTAATCTTGTTCAATTCTCTATAATCAATGCACATACGCATTGATCCATCTTTCTTCTTTACGAATAGAACTGGAGCACCCCACGGAGAAGAGCTAGGCCTGATAAAGCCTTTATCTAGTAACTCTTGCAATTGGGACATTAATTCCCGCATTTCTGTTGGTGCTAACCGGTACGGTGCTCGTGCTATTGGGGAAGCTCCTGGAACAAGATCTATCCGGAATTCAACTTGCCTTTCTGGTGGTAAGCCTGGTAACTCATCTGGGAAAACTTCTACTACTTCTATGTCTTTATATGTCTGTTTTACTTTGTCTTCAGTCATCACATAAGCCAGGAAAGATACACATCCTTTCCTGATACACCGTCGGGCTTTTGCCACACTAATGAGACTTGGCACATGCTTGCTTCTTTCTCCATATACGTACACTTTAGCTCCTAGGGTTTTAACAGACACCCTCTTCTGTCCACAAGCTATCTTCGCGTCGTTGGCACCAAGCCAATCCATCCCAATTATCACATCAAAGGACTTAATTCCAATGGGAAGGAGATTAAGTCGGAACTTCTTGCCATTGATATCAAGTTCACAATCTCGGTACATATGCTGAACTTCGACAAACTTTCCATCCGCTACTTCCACTTCAAAAACCATATCTAACAATTCTAACGGGACTCTCAATCGGGCTCCAAATCCATGGGACACGAATGAATATGTAGAACCAGAATCAAACAACACATATGCAGGTGTCGAGTTGATCAGTAGTATACCTGAGACCACATCGTACGTCTCCCTCGCTTCTTCCCTGGTGATCTGAAAAGCTCTAGTCTTCACTTTCTGGGGTTTTGTCTTCTTCTGAGCTGTTGACACCACAGTTTCTCCTCCCTTGTTTGGGCAGTTAAAACTATAGTGCCCCATCTGATGGCATGAGAAGCACTCCACTTCACTGGCTTTCTTGGCTTTGCAGTCTTTCGCTTTGTGACCGAGTCCACCACAATTAAAACAGGCGTTTGATCCCGCTCGGCACTCGCCACCGTGTTCTTTCCCACATTTCTCACACTTTTTTACACTTCCCTGTCGACTCTGACTTGAACTTATCTTCCCTTTCTTCTTTATGTTCCCACTGCTACTAACTGTCTTCCTCTTGTCACTAAAGCCAGGTCCTTCCTCCTTTCTTCGTTTTCCAACATCCTCCACGGTTCGGGCAGCATTGATCGCCCCATCTAATGTTTCAGCTTTCTTTACTTCTAGCTCGTAATTCCATGGTAAACCCCGGGCATAGCGGTTAATTCGGGACCGCTCACTAGGGTAGGATTCCCCCACAAAAGGCAACATGTCACAAAACTTCTTTGTATATTCGTCCACCGTCAAGTCTCCTTTCTTTATCGTTAAGAAATCTTCGTTCATTTTCTCCAAATCTCTTGTGGGACAGAATTTATCTTTGAGACACGAGACAAACTACGCCCATGACCAGCCATATACAACATCTTTACCCAAACTCTCGTATTTGGTGTTCCACCACACCAGAGCATCATCCTTCAGCTGCCGGGAGGCGTAGTTGACTTGGTCTTTTTCTCCACATTTACTAGCTTGCATCACTTGTTCGATCTCTCGGACCCATCGCATTGTCACCTTCGGCTCAAAACTGCCATGGTATTCGGGCGGTTTACAAGCCATAAAGGACTTAAAAGAACAACCCTTTTCTTCCTTCTTGTTCCCTCCACCAACCTCTTCCTCAGTAGTCTTTTTGGAGACTTCTTGTGATGATTGGGCACTAGGTTCATCCATTCGGCTGTCTATTATGTTATTCACATCTTGCTTCAGTTCATTTCGTAAGTTATTGATTAAATACTGGATAGCTTCCATGGTGACAGGTTGTGGTGGTGGGTTTGGCTCGGCCCCATCATTTCGAATCACATGTCCGGGTCCACTTCCTCTTGAAGAAGTATGACTGCCCTCACCCCTGTCAGCTTGTCTTTCGCCTTCCATTACTATATAGATGAACAAAATTTCTGTTTAATAAACATTTCTATATACTATTTTGTAAACGGTAGCATGTTATCTCCCTATTTTGACTGTACTTTTATAACAGTCATACTCACTCTATAACTTCTATAAGTCTAAGTGTACCTCTATACTACTAAGGCACCTTACTACTACTCTTGCTAGTTTAAGCCTAGGATGGTATTCCAACCTAATTCGCTTAAACTATGGCTCTGATACCAAAACTGTAACACCCCTTTCTCAAACCATATTTTTTATATAGTTTTTATTACAAAAACATTACACAACTGGTGACTATGAAAGAGTCACTAAATTTTTTTTTACAAACTTTATTCTTAAGGGGATATTACAGACTCAATACAGAAACCATAATTTAAACTTACTGTATTTACACTGGTCCCAACTTCAACTCTCGCTTCTTTCACCTAAGTACATAGCATTTAAAAATATAATACGTGAGACATAAAGCCTCGTGAGTAATATGGGTTTTAGACCCAAAACTTTTCTGCTCAAAACTTGAAATATAAACAAGTAAACTGCTTAGAATTTATTTTCATAATAAATCTCAAATCCCTTTACTTTTCTCTTTTCAAAACTCAAAAACTTTCTTTCTCAAAAACTGCTTCTTACTTTAAAACTGTTTTATTTTATAAAACTGCTTTCTTTCTCATATACTTGTGACCAACTGAAACTCATGAATTATTTTAATTTAATTCATTCAACTAGCTCCCCTCACGGGACAGAACAGATCCGTCCGCTCGGTTATGCTCATTCTGTCTCCCCTTTGTGACTTGGAACGGATTCAAGCACAAGGGCATACTAAGCTAGACAACTACTTCGTGACGGGAGGTACCATCCCAGTAGTGTCTTCTGATCTCCCGATTATGTGGGTGATCCTAGTCCGGACAACTGGCTCTTACTTCTTTCTTTCTTTAGTTCTTATTTCATTACATCTCAATTTGGTCAAAATGGGACACAATTTATAAATAACTCATGCTCATACACTTTATAACTCTTTACTGAAAATACTTTCAAAACTGATTTTGATATCTTAGTTCACCCAAGGAACTCATTTCAAAATACTTTGTAAACTACACTGCTTTAAAAATCTGCTTTAAAACACTTAGCCCTTATATAGAGCTACTTTAAAACTGTTTCCAACTTTAGTATTTAAAAGTATTTGGAAATCTCATTTTCTGAAAATATCATTTTGCTATGTACTATAGAAAATCCTCATAAAACTTACCTTGATGTAACTACGGGTCACTCAAGCTTCTCGTACTCCCTTTCCTTTTCCGTGCTCAACAACGTTTGAAGCACCACCTATACATGTAGCATATACATTTAATAAATACATACTACAACTAACTCTATAGTTCTAAGGTCTCATATAATACAACTTCAGGTCATAACAAGTGTATAACCGTTAGTGAACTCATTTTATAGTTTTCTCCAAAATACGCGTATTTTGCTACAGTACCCCCGAGGGGTCGTATTTCAGTTCTGACACTTTCCCATGAAGTCTTAGGTCATATTAGACTTGTGTTTCAAATTTGGGGTTAATTGGACAAGTCTAGCTCAAATTCCAAAAATCAAGTTTTGATATAAACTTGAAGTTTAGCCACTGCCGCTACAGTGATTTTTCCGCAAGGTCGGATTACGAATTTAACAATTTTCCATGTGGTTTCATACCATTTTAAGGCTATGGTATGAATTACAGACCAAACGGACATGCCTAGCATTGATTTCAAAACTCAAAAATTGGACAGGAGGCTGCCCAGTAAGAGCACGACTCGTGCTCTTTTCCTTCTTGGAAGTGCACGACTCGTGCCAATAGTATGATGCTATTTCTTGACTCTGCAGTTAGCACGACTCGTGCTTGGCTAGTACAAAAATAGGCACGACTCGTGCCTAGTCTGCAGGCTCGATTTTCAGTCCGATTTTTGAGCTACAGATCTCTATTTTGACCCATTAAGTACTTAATACTTATCCTAATCATTTTACTATCATTCCATGACTAAAACCCTTGCTTTACATCAGGTTTTAAGCCATGGAATCACTGATTCCAATTCCAATTTCACAAAAACCCGTTTTTGGTAATTTTCACTAAAAATCCAAATTTTTGAAATTAACCACTTAGGAGTGTCTTAATACATCCTAAGTGATCATTTGGACTTAACAAAATCATAAAAACTGGTCTTGATCATGTAGACCCGTGAATTATGGTTCTTGGCTAAAAATATTCATTTTCCTTAATTTTAACAACACTTTCATAATTGAAGTGTGTTTACTTGGTGTCTTAGTATAACAAGATGGGAATGAGTTTCTGGAAACTTCACATGAACTTCAAGAAACTGACTTTCCAGATTTCAACCCGAGAAGATGGTGAATAGAAGAAATCCATACCTTGTTTACTTGAGAATCTTCAATTCCAACCTTAATTCCTTGCAAAAATTTCTAGAATTCCTTCTTCTCTTTTGCTCTCTCTCGCTCTCTCTCTCGAGTCTTCTGGAGATGTCTACTGAGTTCTTGATTATGAGAGGATAACTCTCATATAATATATATATTTAAAGTTTTATAAGTTATTTGCACTTTGGTCCTTTAAATCTCAACTTTCATTAAAAAGTGGTCCTATGGTTAATTATCTTGCAAATTTAGTTCCATTAACTTCCAATTTAGCTCATTAATGAAATTTCTTAACATTTTGGTCATTTTCATGTCAAATGACCATTTTGCCCTTTTCGGCCAAATTTCACTATTCACACGATAAAACTTCAAATTTTACATATACTTTTATTTCTTGTAATATTATTCCACAAATTACATATTATTTTACATAATAGTCTTATAACGTGTCAAAAGACCGTTTTACCCTTTTACAACTTTTTCGCGGGTTCTTACAACTTGATTCTTGCTTTGTGCACCAAACTTTTACGTGTGAGAAAATAGCAGCGTACTTTAGATTTTTCATTAATATTAAACAAAAGTAGGTTGCTATTTTATAGTACCTTACAGTCATCACTACCCGACACAAGCATTGACGATTCAATCTGTGAATAGTCAACACTCCAGATGCGTTTTTCGTGTTCTTCGTACTCCATCACACTCTGAATGTGCCAAATAAATAAAATAATTAGTTTAACTCTTATTAGAGGGGTAGGATTGTAATTTGTAAATAGCATCAAATCACCTGTCGAGTGTTGACATCCCAGATAGTTACTATTCCTTCATAATCACTACTTGCAATATGATTCTTTGTATGCTTGTTCCAACTCAAACAACTAAGCTTTGATCTAGTTGGCATTTCCACAACAGGGCAATGTACTTCTGGGGGTTCATTCACCACCTGTGGGTCCCATAATAATCAGCCATTATTACTGATAAAGGGAAGAAAAAAATGCAAAAATAAAACAAATAAACTCACGGTTGAAAAGTCAAAAATCTTTATACGCCTTGAAACGCCAGCAGTAGCAAACACTTCATCATCACGATCAAACTCGATGCTGTTGTAAACCACATAATGCAAATTTCAGAACTTTACTTAAAACCCATAATAGCAATGTACTTATATTTTTTTACTGATAATTGAGATCATAAATTCATAATTCATACCTAGATACAATGTTAGCCGAATGAAAGAGCTCACCATGCCTAAGTTCTGCAATCACCCTTAATCGACTTTTTTGATGAAAAAAAAAAGAAAAAAGTTATTAATATTTCAAAAGCTTGTAGAAAAGATGGAAATGAATATAGATAGATACCTGTATTGTGTAAAGGTAGAAAGTACAGATTGAAAATCTGAGAGGCCTGAACTATAACCTTCCCTTTGCATGACATCAGCATCACTTTTATCAAAATTCTGTAACGGGTTTCTACTTGTCGTCTCTTTTGCAAGTAACATTGTTGCAGGTCATTGAACTGAAAATTTATAAAACTTTTTCAAAATTTTGAAGAATGGTCAAACCGTGAATCATCTTTACACAACAAATATATAAAAAGTATGTTGAAAAATGAAAATTAACGTGGGATTGAAGTCGTTTTTTTCGTGTAACAACAAGACTTGATTGACTTGTATGTTGTGAACTTAATCCACTTGAAGCCTCTTTCATATGAGTTCCTTGTGGTTTTCCAGAAGCAAATAAAATATTGTCTTTATTTATAGAAGAAGAAGACCAAGATTTTAACCCTGTTATTAATTCACCACCATGCATTGTATTTTTGACTAAATATCTATCCCTAGCTCTGTATAAATTGATCCTATGTCTTTCCACTAAACTAATATCTTCTTTGATATATTGGACATCAGTTTGAACCTGAAAAAAGATTTGTCCTGTTATTGTAATCATATAATGTTTCACAAAAAACAGAAAATCTATGAGAGAATTACACAAACCTCGGTAAGTTCATCAATTTATAAATGATATGTTTATGACACCAAAAAATTATTTACAGCATAGTGACAACCAAATCCTTAAAACATTACCTCAAGAGATGCAAACACAAACATTGATAGCTGAAAAGGATATTTTTGTCAATAAACCCTGAAACAAATAAGAAACATTGATCACATTATACGTAAAGTTTAAACTAAAATTGGTTGACACACCTGTCCCATATGCTTAGAGATTGCATCATTGTCTGTTGATCACATTCTATTGGTTTCACCTGCACAAAATAGTCAATGCTATCAGATGAGCCAAATTAGCAATCAATCAGGCAGTTAATACACATATACATATCATGAAAAATGATGAAAATAAAAGATAACTATGAAGTCCATGTGAAAAAACACAAACAAAAAATTTTAACCTCTAGATGGTAGGCTTTTAATCGCTTCGAGTTTTGTCTCTGTGAACTTCCTTAGCAAGAAAGAAACCAAAAAATTAATGTTAGGGCAGCAAAAACAAAGTAAATGGGTAGCCCACTTCGTTCAATTTAACCGATCATTCCACACTCTGGCCTTAATTCTATTGTATTCCAAACTAATTTTGTGAAATTACTGTGAAAGATATCTATTTTAGATCAACGATAAGTTACTACTTTCAGCATAAACACTATTTAGCCTTTTGATTGGAAAGAAATCGAGTTATAATACCTGGAACGGCCTGGGTAGCCATCGGCGAAATGGTTGACGCAAATCCCCGAAAAACCTGCGAGACTTTTGAGTTGATTGGAACGACCGGCTATTGAATGTTTGCAATCCGACTGTGGCGATGCGTGTGGAATCAGGCGGACCCCAATGTAAAACCAAGAACCCTAATCGACGGCGGTTGGGTTAGAGATTTCAATTTAGGAACAATGAATGGTGTTGAAGAAAAACGAACCAGTCACAAACACCGGAATGGGAGGAGGAAGAGGAGGCGGCGTCATAACCACCTTCGGTAGAAGAACTTGAACGCTTTTCGGCTTCACAATCGAACGTCGTGGTAGGGCTAGGATCCGCAACCCGGGAAAAAGTTCACCGGAGAATAGCTTTCGTGGAGGTAAATCGAAGGTACACCGCCCCAAAGCCTGCTCAAATTGTGAGTGATTGGGTTCCACATCGGTGCTCAGTTCGATGGGGGTTTTGAGAAAAAAAATGAGAGATTGTTGCAGGGCTTCAAGAGTGGGTACGACAGAGGCTATGGTGAAGAACAGAGGTGGAGAGGATGAAGCGGTGAGGTGGGAGAAGGATCTGGAAACGGAGGACGTATATAAAATCCGGATCCACAAGGACCCGACCAAAAATGAAACGGATCATAAAGATCCGTGTGACAAAAAGAAGAAGGGACGAACAAAAAAAACGTTACGCCGGATGCCAAATATTACGTAAATTAATTAATAGAGTAATAATAATAATAAATTATCAGTGGGAATGGAAAAAAAAAAAAAAGGAAGCCCACTTAGGTGAGGCATGGTTACGAAATAAATTGCTTTATATGTGCACTAACAACTCACTATGCTTTTCACCATAAGTTTCCTACCAATTTCTTCTCAACTTACTTATCAATCCTCACCAACTTTATGTCTTTCATTTTCTTTTTCTTTTTCTTGCTATAATGAAAAGTAACTTTAACTTATTCAAGATTTACTTTTAGAATTTGAACTTTAATTAAACTAGTGAAATAATTAACTGTCATTAATAATTTAATAGATGGCATCTTGTATTGAAATTAAAAAAAAAAAGGCGTGTTTCACGCATATATGTATCCATTTTATGTAGTGTCTAAAATTACACGATGATTGTATTCATTAATATTTAAGGAAAAACCCCAAATACTTGTTTATTGTTAAAATTAGAAGAGTACTATATTGGGTATGAATCTTTTAAAAAAAAAGTGGACTTTTTTCTATTCTAGGAGAATATCATAATAGAAATATAACTCTAATAAACAAATACTTAATTTTATATATTATAGACTATAACTAAATATAGGTGGTTGACATTAAATTTATGCAAATTGCCAAATTCGTGGACGGTTTACGTCTCAATATTGTATATCGTGTTAGCCGTCTGAGTAGTTAGATTTTGACAAATTAAATAGCACATTTGATTACAAGCACGACTTGTAATAATGTTTAAATAATTAGAGAGTAAGTAAATGTATAAAAATATATAATTTTTTACTATTTCTAGATGTATTCTACAACCACAGTATACTAGTGTTTAGTTATTAATCTTTAACTTAAATTTTAAAAAATCATTAATACAGGGCAAATTGCCAAAAAAAGCACTAGATTTTTGTATTTTTTCTGGTTTAACCATCAAATTTTCATTTGTTTTAATAAACCACCATTTTTTTTAAAACTTTTCAACCTGACCATTATGACCTGAAAAGGCCGATAACAATAGCTTCGATGAAACTTTTTTTTTTATCAAAAATCAATACGTTTTTTTCAAATCTTTTAAAAATTAATGGTTAAACCGACCTTTTTAATAAAATATAATGTTTTTTTCGTAATTAACCCTAAAATTAACTACAAAATCAAATCAATTTTGGCTTTGACTCAAATACCATTGCATACTAAATTGTGGCATTTAATCACCAATCCATGAGTAAGTATGATGTCCACATTCTTATCATTAAAGTCTCCCCTCCCACCCTTTTAGGCTTTTACACTTTTCTTTGTTTTTTCAAAGAATTTGAAGTAAAGACGTTTTGATAAGCCACATCATCAAATAAATATACAAATGACAAGCGAATATATTTAGAATATGTACAAGATATGGGATTTAACCGGTTTTCTTTTAGCAAAAAATAGATGCATCTGTAAAAATTTAAAACGAAAATCGTTTGATGAACATTGAATCGTTATTACTTATCCTTTGCAATATATACATCATGGAAAATCGAAAGAAAAAATATCAAATAATTGATTCATCAATTAAATATTTTAAATAAGATACATGAAATTATCCAAAAAAAAAAAAAAAATCCAAGACTCAAAGACAAAGTCTCCCATGGCCCCGTCGCACTTTCTGCCTTATTCATTGAACAATTATCATCTTCTCATTATATTCATTTTGTAATTCAGTATTACGTCAAATACCTTTAAATATTATTTGACATTATATAAAACTACGATAAACCTCACAATCAATATTAATTCATTTAACATTATACTTCTTCATAATCACTAAATAATAACAATTAGCTTTATTTCTTATCTAAATTCACATTTCGGCCCATTTGTTATGTCATCCATCATCCATTTAAGATATAGTTTTTCTAGATATAAAATGGGTAGGATAAATGTGGGGTCCAAAAATGAGAATAATACAACTTTGGTGTAAGCATATGGACCATTAAAAAGTTTTAAATCTAACCAGGTAAATGGAAGATGATGAGAACACATTACTTGTACCTAAATTTTGATATGCTTTTTAGGTATCAAATGATTTATTCTTGGTGCTTAGTGTGTAAATGGGACATTGAAATTGACACCATGAAAAAGGTGTATAATTATAAAACCAAAACAATGTTGCAAGAATAAATAAATGTAAAGTGGCTTAAAGAATACGTTCAAGAACAAACTTCGTCTTATGATCTTATCGCAACACTTTGGGTAAACTTTACATTGTCAATGAACACCGGGAGATTTTAGCGTTTCTGATATGCAAGAGTAACCACATTAATTATCATCGCAAGTTTCGAAAATCGTAAACCCAAGTCATATGCGCAAAGTAAAAACATCACTACTTCGGATGGTGGGTTATAAAAGATTGCATCATACTTGCTTCTTGAAAATAAGGCCTTGATCTTAGTGTATTTTACATTGATGCGATACGTTTTTTTTAATGCTTATATATATTGAAGTCTTTCATCTCTCCAAAATGACCCTTTTGAAGAGATAAACTTGGACTGTACATATATATATCTTACACGGTATCAGAGCCGACGTCTAGCACCCCCCACATTGGTGCGACACGGTCATTTAAATGTCTATATATGTTGGAGTCTCCTGAAAAAGAGACACACACACACACACACGCCTAATATAACCGGCACCTCCGTCCCACCACTCACATGTATAGACCTAGCGTCATGAAACGAGGATATCGAACATGCACTAGGTATAAAAGGACACCCTGACACAAGGAGGTATCATAATCCTCAAGTCACACTCATTCCCAAAAATCCATTTCCAGCAATGACTAACTTTATCAGAGCATACTTCTGAAACCTCCTCTCGGAGTACGATTGACTTTTGGTGCAGTTTCAAGTCCTTGCGATACCATCAACACCTGGTATTCCATTGGTGGATGCCACATCATCACTTTAGCTTCATCAACTTGGCGTCATCCGTGGGATCATTATGAAAGCCAACGTCACAACAATATAAGGAATGGGAAACACTCCAGAATCCAGAGGACGAAACTATTTTAGTCATATTCAACCTATGTTACCGTTAGAATCACCGATGGACGTCGCATCCACAAGTAACATGCCACCTGCTGAAACATTACCCTCTACAACCACCACTGTAGTTCTACCACCAGTATTTCGCAACAATCAACCTCCACCCTTGACAACCAAGCCGGTAACAAACTCCAAAAGTGAAGCCATGGATACATTCATGGAAGACGTCATGTTCAAGAAAAATTACAAACAGATTAAAGAAGCTCAGACTAGATCTGATACAAGAACCATTACCCCGCTACTTATAACACCCAATAGTGTCGACCAATCTGCATATGAGTTTCCTCCCTCACCCTTTGTGAAAGAACTTAACAATTACCAAATTCCAAGCATAGCTTGCCTCCCTAACCTCAATATATACTATGACATCATGGGTCAGGATGGTCACATCGACCCCTATGAATGGCATATACGATCCCACATGCTCGACTAATGCTTTTGGTATATGTATTTTGCTACGACTCTCAACGGACATGTAGGAGCATGGTTAAAAATTTTGGCGCCCAATAACATCTAAAACTTCATCGAACTAAAGACAACATCACTATATCTTCATGCAATTAAGGAAAAACTATGCAAATGTATAAAATATATTGGGTTGTCGACAAATGCAGGGAGAGTCCGTCAAGACATACTTCAAGAATGGTGATTGGGTCGCTTACCTATGGCCTGCGTCCAGGGCCTTCTCGTGTAAACTACTTGGGAAATGGAAACAATTAGAGAATATCTAATGGAAAGAGTGGAGCGATTCATTACCTAGGATGAGGCCACTGAGGAGAAGAATAAGTACTTCAAATCCTTTACCAGTAGTTTAGTGCAACAAGCAGATCATTAGGGGATCTCACTTTAGTTGTCCTCACCATCCCTATAATCGAAGAGAGTTACCTACTGAAAAACCAGAAAGACTAGCCATCATGAACAAATCAAGTCCACGCATAAAGCAGGTAGATAAACCGCCCTCAACAGAAACTCTAAATACCGTGAGTGCCATGAGCTATATGGACACGATATGGTTGATTGTATTGTGCTAAAAAGATAAACTTTGAAAAACAAAATCGGGAGGGGGGGGGGGGCGGTGGGGGCGCTGCCACATTGCACTTTGAAAGAATAAGACAAGTTCCATCATGCACTACAAGGCTCTAAGCTCAATTACCTAGCTTTGGAGAAGCGCTTAGCTCTCATCAATGCAACATGTCGCCTAATATGATACTTCTAGGACCATCAAATCGAATTTTTGATAGACTAACTAATCAAACAATTCTTCTCAAGCCCAAAAAGTCTGGGAGACTGGCCAAGTGGGTGATCAAACTTAGAGAGCATGACATTACCTACTGGCCAAGAATCAGCATGAAGGCCCAAGCCCTGACCAATTTACTAACTTAAATCCCAAGTACCAACCTTACGCATGAGCTGAAGGAAGTTTCATGTGTAGAATGAGTTAATGGAGGAGCAGAGAGTGAAGGAACATGGACCCTCTACACAGTCAACGAGATAAGAAAAGAAGGATCAACAGTCAGATTATTGTTGATTAGTCCACAAGGAGATGAAGTGACGTATGCTTAAAGGTTTGACTTTTAGGCATTTCATGCTTATGTCAAAAATCGATATAATTGTGACATAATGTCCTTCCAATGTGACTAGAGGGCGAATTTGATAACCATGCTTTCCACTCCTTATTCAATTAGTCATGTATCACTTTTCGTGTTTCTTGCCTGTGCACATCATAATGTCTAAATACATGATTCAAACAATTAATAATGTCATACTTACCCTCATACTTCATGATCACATCCTACAAACATATTGGGTGGAAGCCTTACAATGGTCATTCCTTTACTCAACCTCACACCTTTTACGTCCATTTAGAAACCAAATCCCAATCACCAAACTTTTCAATAAAAATCCTACTTATTCCCACATTCGAGTCTTTAGGGTGCCTTTTCTACCCTTATGTGTTTTCCTTGGGTATTTTTCTAACCATTATGGATATCGATGTATCGATATATCCACTCACAAAATTATAATCTCTTGTCATGTAGTTTTGATAGGTTTTATATACCCTAGATTCAATTATCATGGCACCAGAAACATACAAAATTAATATAAGGCAAGTAAGTTTTACTAAAACCTACAAGGATCCTAACTAATGATATTAACAACTACAAGAGGGATCAAGAAAAACCAATCTTGAGCAAAACTAATTTGCTTGAAGACCTTTGATGAAGAACAATTCCACAAAGCCAAGGAAGGTAGTATCCAAAATAGAATATTTCTAATGGTTTACACTAAATAAGTCCAAATTGTTAGTTAATTTAGGTATTTGAGAAAGCTCTCTATAAAACCCTAGAGAAGGATTATATATTCTGCTGAGAGAGAAGAGAAAATTCATGGTTTAAGGAGCTCTAGAATTGGGACGAGATTTATGAATGCCAGGGAAGGGGTATTTATAACTTTAAAGGATGCTTATAGATAAACCTGATTTCAATTCAAACTGGATAAGGATAATTGATTAAATAATCTAACTTATCTTTAATTCAAAAATCCTTATCCTTATCCTTATAGCTTTGTATGAAATTTAAGAAGGATCATCCCTTCTTAATTTCGTTCCCCTTAATTTTGTTTCCCACCTTGTGGGTTTCTCCATACCCTTTATCTAACTATTGAACAATTAATATTCAGTCCCTACACTTTTAATTAATACCAAATTAATTCTAATTAATTTCAAACTAGTTTCTAATTAATTTACCATCATATGACCAATTAATAAACTAGTTATCTCTTTCTCTCTTAATTAACTCTAATATCATTTGGACTACCAAGGGCAACCCAAAAAGGACATTGCTATTAATGGAAGTCCTTACCAGTTAGTTATGACCGTGAAAATTATTCCAACAGTCTCCCAATCAGACAAGTCATCAATTACTATTGGTCATAAGTCTCCCACTTAACCCGCAAAGCGTGCTTCCTTAGCCACTGTCAAACTCTGAATCATATTCTTAGAGACAGCCCTTAGATAAGTGATCAGCTATTCATTTGTTCTACAAGATATCGTATGAACCTGAGACATGTATAAGAATCAATCTGAAGGTTCAAGATTATGTTTTCCGATTTTCATTTTATATTGACCTTATTTAGACTACTGAATTGAACACATCAATCTAGTACAGGCTACGTCAAGCACTATAATGTCCACATCAAATCTCCGAGGGGCCCATGATATCTTTTAAGAAGAAATTTGTTATAGGCAACAACACTTTTATTATCTAACTTTATGCCATATTTTCCGAAAAATGATCATTACGACTAGGACCATGCATCATGAACTCGCTGACAAGTGAATATAATTCAATATCTTCATTTTTGTCTAGAATCTCAACGTATATAATTGAATCTATCTGTTCAACAGTAGGAAACTTACGATTTGAGTGCATAAATAAACATACATGAGCGTGAGGCAATCCACGCTTTGGAACTCAACTATATAAACAACTACATAAATCAAAATAAAATGTATACATATTATTTTAAAGTAATTATATAATGAATATAACAACAATATACAAAATATAAAAAAATTCTATGAGAATGATGATAAACAAATTAGAAAAAGAAAATCTTAAGATTATAATACTGAAAGCAACATACTTTCTTGAACAATACCAAATAATGCATTTTCCTTTAGGTCCTTAATAAATGCATCAAGCTTGGTTTTAGACAATCTACATAGTAAAATAGGTTTGTCTTCATAATCAATCGAGCTGTCCTTTGAGATATATTTTAACTTAAGACCATTTTAGATTGCATGTTACTGTTATGAAAAAGTCACGATAGCCAAACCACTTACAAAGAGACATTACATCCAAATAAATCTACATCATGTAATGTGCTCCATTGGTAAAATAGAAGGTAAGATCACATGTTGTCTAACATTACATATATATGCATTACTCCCATGTTGTACCTTAAGTAAATTCTCATATGATTCACATCTAATAACTTATTGTTGTGTACAGATATAATTCAGTCTCTCACTTTCAATCATGGTGTAAGCATCAACCAAAAATTGTAGGAAGAGCCTTCTTGAATTTAGAATTAATGATAACATATTTATCCCATCTTTGAATTCTGTAAGCGAAGAATTCCCTCATTCTAAAGTTTCACCAATTGCTTTTACTTAATGAAGTAACATCTCTATGACGATTATTAACGTTGTAGCCATCCACACCATACGAGAAAAATAATGAGAACTTAGAGTTTGTATTCTCTGTCATATTTGAAAATGTTGTCATTGATGAATAATAAATGTTTGATATTGTAGACATAGACATCGATTTTTTGCTATCCAAATATAATTTTCTATATTTTCGCCTCTCTGTTGCATCAATATAAATCATGTTGCTATTTGAAACTGTAAAACAATAATAATTGTAAGATAAAAATAAAATTTTAAACGTTTAGACGTATATCTTATATAGAAATGAATAGTTTGAAACATGTTAACAAATTTTAGGCAAATAAACATGGTTAGGGTAAAGTAAAAAAAATATGGTTAAAATATAAACATTTATAAGGCATCAAGTTATTACCATATAGGTATAAGTAACTTATGTATTAATAATGAGCAGGCCCGTTCCCGAGGGTGGTCAACACGGGCGACCGCCCAGGGCCCATCGTTTTAGGGGGCCTAAAATTGTATGTCTAATATAATATATGTGTATATATTTGTCTTCTACCAAATACAAGTTGTTGAATATTTTTATAATTTTTAAAGCAAATGGTACTTCGGGGATAATAATTTTTAATAAATTATTAGATGCACTAAAATTGGTACATCTTAATATGAATTATATAATAGATCAAGGTTATGACAATACTTCCAAATATTTAAGGAAAACATCAAGTTACTAAAAAACGACTACTTGTAATTGTTATAGTTATATGTATCTTTAAAACTATCATTATGAAAAACGCTAGAAAATATTTTTTGTATAAATGGTTTTGCTAATTTTTCTTAGAGGCCTTTGTTTCTCCTCTCGCCCTGGGCCCCAAAAAAGTTTGGACCGGCCCTGATAATGAGTTGAAAAGATAATAAAGTTCGTACCATTGGTAATTTCAATTAGCGGTTTCTAAGCAGTATATTTTGAACGTTTGATGTTGTCGACATATGCTTTGATATTTTACTAAAAGGTTGAGAACCACTCGTTCACAGTTTAATAATGTCGTATTTTTATTTTTAACACTTTCTTTTTATCAAAATAAAATTATCAAACACATAAAAATATATAATTATCCTTCATTTGCTATTAGATATCAATATTGATGTGTTTTAAAGAATTTTTTTTTTTACCTTATAGTATTCACAGTTTAATAACTAAATTTTTTTTAATAAAATTTGAATAGTGTAAAACGTGTTCAAAATATAGAAATTTATTAAGTTTGATGTATTTTAAGATAATAAACAAGTGTGAAAAAAATAAAAAAAGGAAAAATATGATTGTTAATGTGTGAATAACGGTTTTCATGGTTCCTAATCTTTTAGTCGATTATATATATATATATATATATATATATATATATATATATATATATATATATATATATATATATATATATATATATATATATATATATATATATATATATATATATATATATATATATATATATATATATATATATATAGAGAGAGAGAGAGATAGTATTAAATACATTTGGTAAGTATTGTGTGAATGTAGGACCAATTTTGGACCATTAGATTGATAAAATCAAGGGTAAGATGATAGTGACATTTGTGTAATTAAAATGAAATAATAAAAAATACACGCGTGTTCGACTGATGAAGGGCAATACAGTAAAATTGTAAAACATAATCAAAACGGAATATTGCTAGCATCACGCGACATGATCATGTTTACGGTTGGATGCGGTGGTGGTTTTTGTAACACCCGGCTTTTTAAACAAAAACACCCCTGAAAAATTTTTCATTTTTAACACGGTTTCAATACATAAAACCATAACAAGGGGTATATTTTTAATAAAAACGGGTACAAGTGTATCAAGGAGAGTATAAATACCGTAGTCTCCTTTAAAGCCGGGCTGCTACTACAGCGTCTAAGAGTCCTACTTCACGAGTCACGGACTCTATCTTGTCCCCTACCAGTATCATGCTAACCTGCAGGGACAGTAACAAACGGTATGAGCTACAAAGCTCAGTGAGTAATCAATTCTACAATAACACGTATTAAATACACTCATGTATTTATCTGGATATCTAATCCGAATTCCTAGCCTTACTGGCTGATCGAATATATCTTTAGGATTTCACATCCTAAGTTATAGTCTTACAGACTATGTCATGATAACCTGCAATTATCAAACCAAGTCAGTTATTTACACAAATAACTATATCTATCGTTTCTGTCCCATCTCTCTCAGTCACATTGGACTGCACCGTATATTATGGCTATTTAAGCTGTACACTGTATCATAGCTATATAAGCTGCATCAAAACATTATCAATTTACAATTCATAGCCCGTAGGCTGCACCAGCTGGATTTAACAACCCGATATCATGGCCAAAAAGGCTACATCATGTACCTGTAACAAAATCATAGCCCGAAGGCCGCATCGGAGACATAGCCCGAAGGCCGCACCGGTTAGATATGGCTCACGGGTTAGCCCGCTGTTGCCTGAAATATGTGGCTCACAGGAAAATCCCGCTGTTGCCTAGACTCACGGCTCCGTTCTTGTCATCGCAATGACTCACGGCTTATCCGGTATTGTCTAATGAAAGTGGACTCACAGCTCCGTTCTTGTCTATATAAGACTCACGGCTTATCTGGTATTGTCGTATCATAGTGTATATATATGTATTGACTCACAGCTCCGTTCTTGTCATCGCAATGACTCACGGCTTATCTGGTATTGTCGTTTACATATATTTTTACACTTGTCATTTTCGTCCCTCGAAGCCGTTTCAACCTGTAACAATACAATCATCATATATCACATATGATATCAGTGAGATTACTCACCTGGATACTAGTTGCGTTTCCATTTCGGTTGTTTCTTGCCTTTGCGTGCACCACAACCATTTTGTCCCATACCTATTTATCCATTTATATACCAAATGATAATAGGTTAATAATCATCTACATTGACTCTAATACACTAGAGTTCAATACAATATCATTACAAACAATGCCTAGTTAATAAACTTTCCGTTTAATAACTTTTTATGAATTTTACTATTCACCGAGGCATCGGAATTGGTCTACAGTGCCCCCGAGGGGTCGGAAACTCAATATAAAAATTTTCCCAAACTTTTCAGACCATAACGAGCCTATGGTCCAAATTTGAGCTTAATCGGACAAGTAACGCAAAAGTTAGCGTTTTAAAGTTCCTGTCTGAGGGGCGCACCCCGCCCAGATAGGGGCGCACCCCGCCAGGGGTTTGGGCGCACCGCGCCTGTCGCCTGCACAGGCTCCTGTCCAGCCGCGATTTGTGCACTGTAGCACGCAGTTTTGGCTCATATGTCCTTAATTTAGTCCTTAATCGATTGGGGTTTGTTTCTAGGCTAAAACCTTATACTTTAACAAGGTTTTCAACCATTCAAAACAACTAAATCAATAAAAATGAAGAATTAGGGTTCTTAGTTCTAACAACCCCAAACTTCAAATTCATCAATTATAACAACCTACTTCCATTTTATTGAGTTAAGTCCTTTCTAGCATGACTCAATGGAAGTATTAGGCTACTTATTACATGATTCCATAACTGAAATTGCACATTTCAGTTTCTATAAAAATTCCTCAAGAACATACAATCAAGAGCTTGGAATACTTACTTCTAATGCTTCCAGTTCTTCATTCCAAAGCCAAGAATTGGATTACAAGTTCCAACCTTCATCAATTCTTCAAGCTCTGCAGAAAATGCTCCCAAAATTCCATTCCCGTAGCTGCAACAATGGCCAGTCAACAAGAGAGTCAACTCTCTCATTTATACCACAAAATTTTGCAACTTTGGTCCCTAAGTTCATTTTCTTGAACTTTGACCACAACAATCAAGTTTTATTACAATAAAACTTTCATTCCTTACATTTTGGCCACAACCAACAATATTTTTACATAATTGGTCGTTGACTTGGTCAAATGACCAAAATACCCTTTTTCGGTAAAACGACCAAAAATCAGTTTTTATAACATTTTAAGTCCAAAACTTAAAATATTATTTCAAACCAAATACTTTTCTGTTCAAAAGACCATTTTACCCTTCCAAGGTAAAATTACCATTTTGCCCTTTTTATTATAATTATATAATAAAATATCTTGGCGTTACAAATTCTCCCCTCCTTCAAAAGATTTCGTCCCCGAAATCATATTATCACGCGAGGGTATTTCTTTCTCGTTACAATTCCAGTTTCTCATATCATATGGAAACCTTCATGGTTTTGCTACAACTCTTTAACCATGCCAAACTTCATATCTCGTGGTTATATCACCACGCACATATCACTCATCCGGTTGTCCCGGGCACTATAATCATTTATCTTCCTCATTTCATATGAGGGAGTTGTTAACATTTATCAATCTATGTTCTCAGAACCCTGAGACCCATAGAAAACTTTACAATCATCTTGAAGTTTATCAAGGATTTTCAATCAATACACCGCAATTCTTGCGTTTGGGATATACGGAAAAGTCCAATCAACAAGGACTCAACTTTCCTTTTTGTCCCACATCAATTTCTAGTCTTTCCGGAGGGTCACTTTGAGTTCCACTATCTTCCCTTACTTGGGGTTTCAATGGTTTTACTCGACAATCCGCATACTACTCTTGTCGATCTTGGTCTATTTCCAAGCTTTTTCGAATTTGCCAAATCTTTTCCTCCGTTTGAGATACAATCTCAGATTTAGTCAACGGCTTCTCTCCAACTTCCGTCTAGCAAATCGACGTGCAACACGGTAGTCTATACAATACTTCCTACGAGTCAATAGAACACTAGTATAATACATATACTAATCTACAACTTCTACCAAGGATAAACGGTCGTCTAGTTTTCCGCTAGGATCTATTATGCAATTTTCAGGCATATCTCCTAAGGTCTGCATCATTATCTCACCTCGTCAATCCATCTGCGATTTGCACACGGTACTAAAAATTCTAAGAATTAATGTCAAATTCAAAGAATAATTCTGTTATCTCTGTTCGATATAATTCGCGCCGATAACTCACGTCGACAATTTTCTTTTTCTTTGTAGTTTTTCACTACTTTTCCACTCTTAACTTCTTCTTGGTCAGTATAAATCTATACTGATTTCATCAATCAAACTGCAATCACCCATATGGTGTCATACCCATGCGGTACTTGCAAAGACTTTACTACAAAGTCTATAATATTTTTCGTCACATTTCATTTTTGGGACCGACTGTCCACATACTTCTAATGATTTGACTGTAATTACACACAAGTCAAACATTTTTCACATGTCTTTCAATGTCTTTCTTCAGCCCCGGCCACCAACACATAGGTTTTATCGACCTATCCAGTTTGGTATTGCCCGGGTATGCTGCATATCTGATACAGAATGCATCTTTTCAAGATGATTTTTATGTTTCACTTGGCTTTGGAACTCACATACACAATCACCAAGGTTTTTCAAACTCTGTGAATTTCTAACTAGCTTCTTTCAATAGCTAATCATTCATTTACTTTTCACAATTTCAGACTTGCACACGTCTTTCTGTGCTACCCGAATCAACTCAGGTAATCAATTTGCCACATTCACGCATGTGGATGTAACCCTCAAAGGTTACTCTTTCCAATCCAAGGCATCTCTAATCACATACGCCTTTCTGAGATGGTACAAGATTTCATACCCGAAATCTCTAAGTAACCCATCTATCTTTACTATCTCATCTTCAGCTTCTTTTGATCAATCAAGTATTTCAACTTTTATGATCTTATCGATATAAGCTTTACACCATACAAGTAGTGTTTTCAAAGCTTAACTACCACGTTCATAATTGCTACCGCAATGTCATGCATCCACAGTCAACTTGGATACATTTCAACGGTCCAATCCATCTTCTCTACTTAGCATCATTGCTAATGTTAGAGGTTCACACGAGGTTTATTCCAAACCTTTACAACCTATCTGTGGTCTTTCTACCACTCAGATTTTACACTTTTTCTTGGTCAACTCTAGTCAGCTAACCAGCAATCAAGGAGCAGTTTTCTACAACTCTCCTA
The DNA here is from genome assembly GCA_023525715.1 of Cichorium intybus. Lineage (NCBI taxonomy): Eukaryota > Viridiplantae > Streptophyta > Magnoliopsida > Asterales > Asteraceae > Cichorium > Cichorium intybus. The sequence goes on along the minus strand of CM042010.1, from coordinate 51,062,597 downwards.
TAGTAACCCGCCAAATCCAAGGAACTACAATGTCAGTCGGATTCCTCAGGCGGTTCCAGTTTATCACATCATCTATCCCACTGGATTTATTTTATCATCTTTGGCAGTATTATCATGCCCAAAGGGTTGAAACTTCTTTTAGCCAAATTTTTCATACTTGGAGAATTTAACATATCACTTAACTCAGTGAAGTAACTCCAGTATCTGGTACAATGTACCTCATATTCAGTCTGGTTTCGAGAATATCATATTCTCAGCAGTCAATGTACATACACATTAACTTATCTTTCTTCTTTTCAAACAGATAGGGCTCCATCTGATGACAACTACAGTCATATGATATCCTAATTTAAAAACAATTTATTCCAATTGTTTTACCACTCTGCCATCTCTGCAGAGGCCAATCAACACAGAGCCTAGATAACAGGAACGGCTCCCAATACCTGCTTAATCATAAGCTCTTCTTGCCAATCTGGCAGAAATTTTGGAAGTTCTTTTCAAAAGAAACATCCGAAAATTTATTTAAAGTAGTACACTACTATCACCACTTTATTAAGCTTGGCCCATACCACGTATGCCAACTACAACATCATTCCTTTACTAACTCTTTTCCGAGTTTAAGCAAAGAAGCTAACCGGTATTCTCAACAACGGTCATTTACCATGGATTTTCATCCACTCATTTCTGCTTTCTGAACCATCATGTTCATATTTCTACAATTCATGTTAGCATCATTCATTGCTAACCAATTCATAAGCACAATTGCTTCAGATTTACTGGTATTCATCGGCTTCAGATTCATAGGGAAAATGGTCCCGTAAATCCTAGGCAGACTACTTTCCAGGTGTTCAATATCTTGAACATACTTGCTATCTACTATAGCTATTTCAAATATTTCATCCAAAATCATTGATGAAAAATTCAAACAAAACATCGAGTCATCGATCCAAAGCATAACTTTATGGATCAAATATAACATACACGAGTTATATTCAGAACATTTACATCGGAGATCATATCTGTCTCCTCACAAGTTTCTTCCATAATCTGCTGGAAAGATCAAGGCACCACTGGTCCTTTTTAACCATCCATTTCTTCTTTCTTTCCTGGGTTCACCACCCGTTACTCCACATTTAGCATGTGAGTATGTCATAAGGAAGTGATCTATAGTTCCTCGCTGGAACCACTTCCGTCCCATACAACAAGCTCGAGCAATCTGCTCCTATCATCTGCAATTTCAGCATGTCAACGGTAGAGTTTCAACTCTACAATTTTCCTTAGTGCCTTTCCTGCATTGATCACAATACATAACTGCTCGGTTTTGGTCCCTTCCTTTTTAGGTTGGACCGGTCTGTGGCAACTTCTCCTGAAGCGTCCACTAATCGTTTTCTGCTTCTCTTGTAGTCTCAACTACTGTTCTTTCACCTTGAATATCAATCAGGGTGAGCAACCGATTTCTTTTTCTGACCACATCAGCTAATATTGCCCAACATGTGGATTTCTGCTATTCGTCCCCTTTTTGCTCCTCATCCAACGGAGTCTCCAGAATGAGCTGGTCCATTTCCTAGAGCTTCGCGCCCTAAATTTCTCCCAGTAATACTCGCTGCTCGTACTTCTTATACATTAGAAGTCAGCAATAGTTAGGTTATATATGTATAATAAAAATTTATATACACCTAACAGTTCATCATGTCTACTGTCTCAGGGTTTAAGTCCAGGAATCTACTCTATAGACACCTAGTTCACTTAAACCACGGCTCTGATACCAACTTGTAACACCCGGCTTTTTAAACAAAAACACCCCTGAAAAATTTTTCATTTTTAACACGGTTTCAATACATAAAACCATAACAAGGGGTATATTTTTAATAAAAACGGGTACAAGTGTATCAAGGAGAGTATAAATACCGTAGTCTCCTTTAAAGCCGGGCTGCTACTACAGCGTCTAAGAGTCCTACTTCACGAGTCACGGACTCTATCTTGTCCCCTACCAGTATCATGCTAACCTGCAGGGACAGTAACAAACGGTATGAGCTACAAAGCTCAGTGAGTAATCAATTCTACAATAACACGTATTAAATACACTCATGTATTTATCTGGATATCTAATCCGAATTCCTAGCCTTACTGGCTGATCGAATATATCTTTAGGATTTCACATCCTAAGTTATAGTCTTACAGACTATGTCATGATAACCTGCAATTATCAAACCAAGTCAGTTATTTACACAAATAACTATATCTATCGTTTCTGTCCCATCTCTCTCAGTCACATTGGACTGCACCGTATATTATGGCTATTTAAGCCGTACACTGTATCATAGCTATATAAGCTGCATCAAAACATTATCAATTTACAATTCATAGCCCGTAGGCTGCACCAGCTGGATTTAACAACCCGATATCATAGCCAAAAAGGCTACATCATGTACCTGTAACAAAATCATAGCCCGAAGGCCGCATCGGAGACATAGCCCGAAGGCCGCACCGGTTAGATATGGCTCACGGGTTAGCCCGCTGTTGCCTGAAATATGTGGCTCACAGGAAAATCCCGCTGTTGCCTAGACTCACGGCTCCGTTCTTGTCATCGCAATGACTCACGGCTTATCCGGTATTGTCTAATGAAAGTGGACTCACAGCTCCGTTCTTGTCTATATAAGACTCACGGCTTATCTGGTATTGTCGTATCATAGTGTATATATATGTATTGACTCACAGCTCCGTTCTTGTCATCGCAATGACTCACGGCTTATCTGGTATTGTCGTTTACATATATTTTTACACTTGTCATTTTCGTCCCTCGAAGCCGTTTCAACCTGTAACAATACAATCATCATATATCACATATGATATCAGTGAGATTACTCACCTGGATACTAGTTGCGTTTCCATTTCGGTTGTTTCTTGCCTTTGCGTGCACCACAACCATTTTGTCCCATACCTATTTATCCATTTATATACCAAATGATAATAGGTTAATAATCATCTACATTGACTCTAATACACTAGAGTTCAATACAATATCATTACAAACAATGCCTAGTTAATAAACTTTCCGTTTAATAACTTTTTATGAATTTTACTATTCACCGAGGCATCGGAATTGGTCTACAGTGCCCCCGAGGGGTCGGAAACTCAATATAAAAATTTTCCCAAACTTTTCAGACCATAACGAGCCTATGGTCCAAATTTGAGCTTAATCGGACAAGTAACGCAAAAGTTAGCGTTTTAAAGTTCCTGTCTGAGGGGCGCACCCCGCCCAGATAGGGGCGCACTGCGCCTTGGGCGCACCCCGCCAGGGGTTTGGGCGCACCGCGCCTGTCGCCTGCACATGCTCCTGTCCAGCCGCGATTTGTGCACTGTAGCACGCAGTTTTGGCTCATATGTCCTTAATTCAGTCCTTAATCGATTGGGGTTTGTTTCTAGGCTAAAACCTTATACTTTAACAAGGTTTTCAACCATTCAAAACAACTAAATCAATAAAAATGAAGAATTAGGGTTCTTAGTTCTAACAACCCCAAACTTCAAATTCATCAATTATAACAACCTACTTCCATTTTATTGAGTTAAGTCCTTTCTAGCATGACTCAATGGAAGTATTAGGCTACTTATTACATGATTCCATAACTGAAATTGCACATTTCAGTTTCTATAAAAATTCCTCAAGAACATACAATCAAGAGCTTGGAATACTTACTTCTAATGCTTCCAATTCTTCATTCCAAAGCCAAGAATTGGATTACAAGTTCCAACCTTCATCAATTCTTCAAGCTCTGCAGAAAATGCTCCCAAAATTCCATTCCCGTAGCTGCAACAATGGCCAGTCAACAAGAGAGTCAACTCTCTCATTTATACCACAAAATTTTGCAACTTTGGTCCCTAAGTTCATTTTCTTGAACTTTGACCACAACAATCAAGTTTTATTACAATAAAACTTTCATTCCTTACATTTTGGCCACAACCAACAATATTTTTACATAATTGGTCGTTGACTTGGTCAAATGACCAAAATACCCTTTTTCGGTAAAACGACCAAAAATCAGTTTTTATAACATTTTAAGTCCAAAACTTAAAATATTATTTCAAACCAAATACTTTTCTGTTCAAAATACCATTTTACCCTTCCAAGGTAAAATTACCATTTTGCCCTTTTTATTATAATTATATAATAAAATATCTTGGCGTTACAGTTTTTGACGCCGTTTTCGGCTGCCGGAGGCGACAGAGATGGTCGTCTGGAAATCCACATATTGATTATCAGAGAATGTACTTGTAAAATTGTTGTTCACGTAAAAAATAGTTACATAAGAGTTTTAAAAGTCTATTCTCAGATAATGGTTTGTAAAATTGTTGTTGACGTAAAAAAATAGTTACATAAAAGTTTTCAAAGCCAATTCTCAAACCATTCTCGGAGAATGAAGTAATTATATATGTTTACAGAGGGCTGGGAACTGCTATATGGAAAGCTCCATTATCTGAGAATGTCCCATTCTGTGAGAATAAACGTGAACCATTCTCATGAACGTGAAGGAATGCTACTACATTCTCATAGACATTCATCCCCATTCTCTGAGAATGCTCCATTCTATGAGAATTCCCCATTCTCTGAGAATGGACATGAACAATTCTCATAAACGTGAAGGAATGCTACTGTATTTAGACATTCATCCCCATTCTCTGAGAATGCCTTTCCAAAACCCAGAAGAAAAAAAAGGCGGAGATCGATTTTTTTAAACCTGCAAATTAGACCGATTGCTTCAAAACCGACTTGATCGTGCTTCAATTTGCTTCAATCGAAAGTTCACCACTGCCGAATATGCTTCAATCGTTCACGGTGGAGCCGTTCTGGTTTTCTTCACAGTGGTTTCCGACAAGCTCTATCACATTCGAAGCTTTTCCGGCGGATTTCAGATTCACATAAATCGAAGAGAGCTCTGATCTTTCTGTGGGTTTTCGATTTGAAGTTGCGTAAAACCTTGGAAATTTGCCAAGAAGGAAGAAACCCACGGGGATTTAAGGGTTTCCGAAATGAAATTGAATTGGGGAAGAAGATAAGATAGGTCCTAAGAGTTGCAACTATAGCGTCTTTAACCTTGTTGTGTTTCCGTAATTGCCCCTATCAAATGATTGGTCCAGAATTAGTCCTACAATCACACAATATTTAGAAAATGTATTTGAACCTACATCTATATATATATATATATATATATATATATATATATATATATATATATATATATATATATATATATATATATATATATATATATATAGAGTTAGTATTAAATACATTTGGTAAGTATTGTATGAATGTAGGACCAATTTTGGACCATTAGATTGATAAAATCAAGGGCTTAGATGATAGTGGCATTTGTGTAATTAAAATGAAATAATAATAAAAATACACGCGTGTTCGGCTGATGAAGGGCAATACAGTAAAATTGTAAAACATAATCAAAAACGGAATATTGCTAGCGTCACGGGACACGATCATGTTTACGGTTGGATGCGGTGGTGGTTTTTGACGCCGTTTGCGGCTGCCGGAGGCGACAAAGATGGTCGTCTGGAAATCCACATATTGATTATCAGAGAATAAACTTGTAAAATTGTTGTTCACGTAAAAAAAATAGTTACGTAAAAGTTATCAAAAGTCTATTCTCAGAGAATGGTTTGTTGTTGACGTAAAAAATATAGTTATGTAAGAGTTTCAAATCCAATTCTCAAACCATTCTCGGAGAATGAAGTAATTATATATGTTTACAGAGGGTTGTGAACTGCTATATGGAAAGCCTCATTCTCTGAGAATGCCCCATTCTGTGAGAATAAACGTGAACCATTCTCATGAACGTGAAGGAATGTTACTGCATTCTCATAGACATTCATCATCATTCTCTTAGAATGCTCCATTCTATGAGAATGCCCCATTCTCTGAGAATGAACATGAACCATTCTCATAAACGTGAAGGAATGCTACTGTATTTAGACATTCATCCTCATTCTCCGAGAATGCCTTTCCAAAACCCAGAAGAAAAAAAAGGCGGAGATCGATTTTTTTTAAACCTGCAAATTAGACTGATTGCTTCAAAACCGACTTGATCGTGCTTCAATTTGCTTCAATCGAAAGTTCACCGCCGTGAATATGCTTCAATCGATTCATGGTGGAGCCATTCTGGTTTTCTTCACGGTGGTTTCCGACAAGCTCTATCACATTCGAAGCTTTTCCGGCGGATTTCGGATTCACATAAATCGAATAGAGCTCCGATCTTTCTGTGGGTTTTTTATTTGAAGTTGCGTAAAACCTTGGAAATTTGCCAAGGAAGAAACCCACGAGGATTTAAGGGTTTCTCAAATGAAATTGAATTGGGGAAGAAGATAAGATAGGTCATAAGAGTTGCAACTGTAGCGTCTTTATCCTTGTTGTATTCCCGTAATTACCCCTATCAAATGATTGGTCCAGAATTAGTCCTACAATCATACAATATTTAGAAAATGTATTTGAACCTACATCTATATATATATATATATATATATATATATATATATATATATATATATATATATATATATATATATATATATATATATATCTATACTATATTATAAACCATATATAAATTACAACCCCCTTATGCACAATTGTCTTAATTTTTAAGATAGTACCACCACCTAATGCATATTTTGATTAAAGCCGCGTTCAGAAAAACAGCACACTGATTGGAGATTCAACATGATTGACAAAGAACTGAAACTTTTAAAACCCCCGCCTATGAGATTTAAAACTTCAAACGCATCCGTGATTTGAGGATGAAGGCTGTCATCTTTATCTCTCTAAATTGAATACTCAATCTCACTCACTCACACTCTCTCTCTCTCTCTCTCTCAAAACCTAGATAGCCGCTCCCTCACTCTCTCAAACCTAATCTGTCGCCATGGGTAAAATCGTTTTTCGAACAGCTCATCTCCTCAATTTGAATAAACCAAACACTTCCAAGAATCCTTCATCGATCAACCTCCAAAGTTGCCTAGGGGTCCAATCGTTTAAACCCACGCACCATCAACAGCGCCATGACGTCCCACCACTGCACCTGGATTTGCGCCACCACCACTTCCGCTGGCCTCCCCTCAAAAGGAACCCTTTCTGTGGTTCCAAAATCACAGATCTTAGCTTCATATCCGGTATCATTCTTCTCTGCTGGCGGCTTGCACCTTCGCTTCTTGTGTCGACAGTAATATCGCACCAGGTCTAAATCTAGCTTTGAAACTAGGTATGTCCATTGATTTGTGCTTTTGTACTTATTTTCTGGATTTCAAGACCTTAGATTTGTTATTTTCTTCCTAGATTACAACCAAAAAGAGGTTTATAGTCGTTTTACGGGATTACAGAACATGCACGCCAGCTGTTTGTCGAAAGGTCTCAAACTAAGTTGGACCTAACCCAATCGTTTCTGCTCAGGTAATACGATGTCTTTTACCCTAAGGTTGATTTTTATTCTGGTTTCTCACTGTAACCATTAACCCTTCATTTCAGGTTGAGTTTTTGTTTTATGTTATCTCATATGCAAGATTTTTCCACTCTTTTTCTGTAAATGAGACAAATCTTGCAAATAAATTAATAAACTATTTATTCTCTATCTCATATTCAAGATTTTTATTCTGCTTTCTCACTGTAACCATTAACCCTAGGTGTTGTTGCTATTTGCCTAAGGTTTGTTGGTTTGTTTATATCTTGCCTTCAAGTATCCAAGCGTTCACTTCAAATTCTCAAGATAGTTTAATTTCATGGTTGTCTTACCGACACAGTTACCAATAGTTTAGGGATTTAACTTGAAACATGGTTTTGATCATATTTAATCATCTCTTTTGGTGGAGATTTTATCTTGCAGTGTGGTTGTCGATGAACTTAGCTCCGGTTCAAGATTTCTATGAGTTTGGTGTGGCACAGGTATCCTATGGCAAGTGGTAAAATGTTGTCGAGTGTCTTATGTATACTGCTTCATTTATACAATTGCTAAAATATTGTTGAGTGTCCTATGTATACTGCTTCATTTATATCTAAGTGTGAAGGTCATATTTTATAGATGAGATTATTAGATTAATCATGACAAGAGGATTTAGTATGTGTAATCTTATTGAAAAGCTCGGTTGGTCATTTGTTGTGTGTTTGTGAGGTTAATTTGTTTTCCAATGGCTACGATTGTTCATCTGCTGCTGTGTTTTTGAGATTTTAATTTGGTTTTGATGAATTTAACTTTGTGTTAAATCAAATATGTAGGCCAGATGAATGAGAGAAGTGGAATCAAAGCCGGAGCTGCCTCAATCGGCCTTTAAGTCGGAATCGGAGGCGGAGGTCAAGGTGGTAGGGAGCCGGCGAGAGAGGAAGCCTGCCGGCGAGATCAGCAGCGGCTACATCAGGAAAAGGAGGAGGATCTGGGGAGAGTGATAGATGGCGGAGCAGGGGAGCTGATTTGGGAGGCCTATGTGATGGACTTGCAGCGCAAACTTGTTTGCTGCGTTTGGGTCGCTAAGATGGTTTTTCAGGTCCTTAATTGAAGTATTTGTAACATTTCAGGTCCTATGTGAAGTAAAATGACTATTTTGGGGAAAAACCAATGATACATTGGGACCGAATTGAGTCACTTTGATAAGGCGCAAAAAAGGCATTGTGGCATCTTGAACCACTGATTTTTCTTTGTCCTTACAAATGATAGTATTGCAATGAATTAGGGCATGGAAAAAGGAGAGTAAAGGTTGAATTTTTTTCATTCACTGCATTTTAATTTTATATTTGATTTCAATTTCACGTGCAAGTATTATATATAACTTAAGTCATGGATGTTTCGAGTAACTAATGGAACAAAATGTGAAGAAACACAAGAATGGTTGAGTCTCACAGGAGTGATCAGTTTCCGATGTCAGGTGATCTAAGCAGCTGGTGGAGTTTGGATGATTTCAATGGATGAATGTGATGTGATTTTTTTGGCGAGAGCTTTTTAAGTTAATTACTGATTCACCCCTTTGCATCTCATTTTGAGAACCTCCTAATAACATGTTTAATTTTTAGTATTTCATTTTCATTGCAGAAGAGTACAAAAATGAAAGTATGGTGACCAAAATTGGTATCCCATCAATTCTCACACCAATTTCATTCCAAATTTCACGATCAAAGCTTTAATTTAAATTGGTGCGATGAAACATTATCTAAGTCAACCAAAACATTGACCATCCTAAGTAACAGGAATACTACATTAAAGTTGAAAATGGGTTTGACTATAAGGGAGGTAATAATATCCTTTAAACTCTTTAGTTTCTATCAAATCTATAGTTTAAGATTATTTTATAATTGTGTATATTGTTGTGTTAAGATGTAATGGCTACCTAAAAAAGCTTTAAATTTATTGGGTTGATTCAATGTATCCAAGGATTTGCTTGATTTGTGTCTTTGACTTTAGAACTTAGAAGGACAATTGGCGTGGCGTTCATGTATAGTTGCATGACCAACCCATGTACTTCAGTTAATTTATTAGTTATTTCATCATTCTTTCATTGTATAACAAACTGAAATCATTGCTTCCCCTTCTTTAGGCGCCATGGGAATGTGTAGTATTGAGCCGTCACAGGTCCTAAGAAATATGTGATGACTATTAAAAAAACCAAAACGATTTCCATCTCATATTTTTACGACCATCATTACCAACTCTGTCAACAAAAAATACTTCTATTTTACATATTCATGACTATCTATCATATTAAAGCTTGAAAGCGAAACAAGACACATCTAAATTTCTATTTCTAAAGAAAGTTCAATCATCAAATCTAACATTGTCACTATCACCATTAATATCCTACAAGAACAAGAAGAGCAAATATGAGAAGAAAAAAAGTCCTTAACATCCAATAAAAAAAGTATTACAGAACAAATATGCATTGATTAAGGTTGATTACCTTTTGAAATCCATTTTTAACAGAGCAAATATGTGTTGGTCAAAGGGTGATTTTTTAAATCCATTTTTGATTTACATTTAAAAATCGATATTTACAAGTAGAGTATGAACTGCAACCATAATTTTCTTTTTATGAATTTGAAATCATACAACCACCTTTAAATTTAATAATTTGAACAAATTATATTTAGTTGTCAACCTAATCATATCCAAATATTTTTATTATTGTAATTACTTTACAATAAAAGCACAAAAACGATGATTTTAATTCAATTTTCCCACTACAACTTATTAATCCTAAAAGGGATATTGTTAAGAATTTGTAACTATATAATTAAAGATTATTATCTATTGTAAATACTGATTTAAATAAATGCAATAACTAAATATAAACATTAACGACGTGTAACATGGTAGACTATTAAGTATTACATATTTATTTTTAACGCAAAACAAAAAAGCGAAAGGAAATTAATTACCTCCTTAAACTATTTGGTAATGATCAACTAAATAAACTATTTGATGAAAACAAAAGAAAACTAATTGCCTCCAACAAAGTGTTTTTTAATAAAAAATATGTGCCGAAATTGAAACGAAACTTATGCATGCCGATATGAAAATATTGATAGAAAGTCATTATTCGACGTTTGACCAAAAAAAAAAAAACTAATCGTCGCACGGGAACAATTCACATAAATGAAATTAATTGTTGTCCGCTGCATTGCGCGTGTACTCCACTAAGATTAGGACACAGTGTCATTATTATTTTGAAGTGTTCGATAAAAATATCTATAACAAACATATGGAATTCACGTAAAATGATACCAAAATCTTGCAAAAACAAATAGCCGAAAGGAAACTACTTGCCGTCCGCCGCATTGCGCGGGTACGCAGCTAGTATATATATATATATATATATATATATATATATATATATATATATATATATATATGGAAGGGTTCAAATAAGAACCGTTAAAAGGTTGCGAACCAAAAGAACTAATCTTAAGTTATCAGTAAAAATGGACGGATTAGATTGAATGTGTTAAATTCCTATTTATTTATTTATTTTAGTAAAAGAAAAGGACAAAAACGTCATTTTGACACTTAATTTAAGACAACATTCACAGTTTCGTATTGAATTCACAGCTTAATACAGTTAAAAATACATTAATTCACAACTTAATACAATTTTTTTATATACCATTCATAGCAGAATACACACATTTACAGTTAGGCAACTACATAGGTGGTCATTTTCTACCGGCGATATGAGGTAACGACCGGATGGGGAAGAAGTGGTGGTGGGACCGTCGCTGGTGGTGGTGGGTGAGTTTAACCCACACATTCACAGTTTAATATAACCAAACGTTCACAGTTTAATCCATACATTCACAGTTTAATACAAAACATTCAAAGTTAAAATTTCATTGGAGCACTTCATCAAACACCTTGTGTGATCAGATTTTTAGAATTTCTTCTCTAAACACTACCATCAAAGAATAACTCAAAAAGAAAGAAAACATTGAGAGGAGGAGAAGGCGGTGGTGGAACAAGTTTGATATGATTGTGGAACCACCATTGGCCACCGTGAAATGCACCAAGAACACCCGATCTATACTTAAAATTACATAAAACACATTAAATTTTACGAGATCTGATAGTGTAATCTTCATTGGCTCCAGATCCATAAGAACCTAAGTAACGAGGATGTGTGGCATCGGTAGTGGTGCACGCCAGTGTGACGACGACGCTGGTGGTGCTGGTGTGACGTTAGCCATCGGAGGCATGAAAGCTCTCTTGAGATCGCAACAAAACATCAGATCTGGAACCACCACGAGGGAAGGAGGAAGCGATGGTTTGGTTAGTGGTAAGAGACGGTGAAGAGGCGGCTACTGGCGAGGAAGCGGTGACGGGCTGACACCGGTGACGGTGGCGGTGGTGGCGGATTTGTGAGGATGTTTGAACAAAATGGTCACTAGATCTGATTTTCAGATCTAAAGTGGTTGTTTTTATGTTAGTGTTCTCAAAATGCCACCACGCCCCTAGTTATTTGCGGCCATTGATCAAAACTTAAAAATATCCAAAGGCTTAGATTAGTTCTTAAAAGTTCTGAACATTTTAATGGTTCTCATTTAAATATATATATATATATATATATATATATATATATATATATATATATATATATATATATATATATATATATATATATATATATATATATATATATATTTATATGTATGTATGTATGTATCGATATTAATCTACAACTAAAAATACAGAAATCATTATATTTATATGTTTGATTATATTTTATGATGATAAAAATATTAAAAAATAAAAATATATTAATTTGTGAATAATCTGTTTTTACGTTCAATATATATATATATATATATATATATATATATATATATATATATATATATATATATATATATATATATATATAAATTATGTTATAAATTTTAATCATAAAATTCATTAATAAGTAAATATAATAGAATATATTATTTTGGATTTAGATTTTTGATGTTAAATAACAAAGTTTTATTAGTTTTAATATATTTTATATAGTAAACATAAGATAAAATAAAAACAAACATTAATAAAAAACTATGATCATTAAGATATGATTTATTGTTTCTCATCAGGCTCCTATTTAAACTTTTGCTTGTGTGTTTTTTTTTGAAGTGACGGTATTCATTGTGATAGGTGTTTGATTTGCCGTTTATATGGAAATTGACCCCACAAGTTCGTGTTTGTTTGGTAAGTTTTTCTTATTATTGTATTTTTTTTGAAGTTTGGTTTTTCCAATTAAGCAATTTAATATCGTGCCCCATTAAATTTGTCATTTTCATCATGGACAAAGTGACAACTGTTACATTTGCTTGTATTTTAACAGGAATGTCGATTTCTTTAAATTATGGAGGCTCAAAAAGATTAGGATGTTTCAAGAACCACTCGTGCGGCATTTCTTGGAATTTTATTGAGTTTGTTTCGAGTTAAGATGGCGATGCTATTGGTTTACACAAGTGACTCAAACTATTTTAAACCAAATTGAAACATACATAAGTTAAAACGTATTAGAGACATGGTGCCTAGGATGTTTCAAGAACACTCGTGCGGTATTTCTTGGAATTTTATTGAGTTTGTTTCCGGTTAATTAGATGGCGATGCTATTGGTTCACACAAATGATTCAAAGTTTCAAACTATTTTAAACCATGTTGAAACATAAAGAATTTAAACATATTTGAGATATGGTGTCTTGGTTCTTATAATCAAGATAATAATTGCAGGGAACATCTGTTTTTTATAAAATCATGTATAATGTCATTAGATAAGTGTATCTATCTCATATTATTCATAGTCCATACCATTTCACTTGATTATCACCTAAGCACATATCAAAATAGTATGTTAAAATGGAAAGCTTTATGGGTCGTCAAGAAATCTTTCGAGAATTATACAAACACACACGCACACACAATTTATATATTAAAAGTAACCTCACTTCTTCTACAAAAAACTTCTTTAAACACTGTTAAGGGGAAATCAATGCATATTACATCAAACTCTATAATAAGGCTAAAGTTAAAGATGAACAATGTATATACAATGAATGCAATTCATAATATGGATACGTATACCCAAATCCCAAAGCCATATCTAATTCACAATTCTTTTTCCATCTTCTCCTAAAATGTAATATCATCCAAAGGAACGTACCATAAAATTATAAAAAAAAAAAATTAAATATAAAATTGCTTTTGTTAATAAATGAATTTAAATAAAGTGTTAAAAATATATTGAAATTAGCAAGCCCAATCTGGTAAGTTGTGGATGGGTTCAGTTGTTAACACACACACATACACACACACACACTCTCTCTCTCTCTCTCCCACTATCGCCTCCTTGAGTTCTGTCACCGGAGAAGTGGTTAGACGGCTGACGCCTCTCTCTCTCTCTCTCTCTCTCCCTCTCTCTGGCTCTTTCAACCTCTTTTTCCTGCTCGGTCTCTTTCTCCCTCTGTCTCTATTTCTCTCTCACTAGTAGTGGCGGTGGTGGGTGGTGGGTAATGGCAGTATTAGTGGAGAACTTTAAAAAACAAGTTTACCGTTAATATTCATCTTTGTTTACTCTTTAGATCTTAACTAGAAAAAACACAATTTATAAAGTTATTACAGGTTTATAAAAAAACACTATTTTAGCGTTTAAACAAATTACACATTATAAAAATAGTAGTTAAATTTAAAAAAATACACAACTTACAATGCAAATTACACAGTCTGCAGCAGTCTACGCTGCAGACAACTTTTATGTTTGATCTGTTACCAAAAAAATCAGTATTAAGGGATCAAATTAGTGAAATAGAGGGTCTAGACCCATATTTAAATTTTACAAAATGTTTAAACAGACAAATCTATATCAAATACTACCTTAATATATATGAAGGATTTATGACAATTACCTTTTGGGCAAATTACGAAAAAAACATTATATTTTATCATTCTAATACTACCAATTTTTAGAAAAAATTTTAACCCGATCATTATGACTTGAAGAAGTCGGTAACAACGACTTCGATGAAACTTTTTACCAAAATATGATGTTTTTTTTTCCAAATCTTAAAAATTGGTGGTTAAACGAATATTTGACAAAATATAGTGTTTTTTTCGTAATTAGCCATAGATAATATTTACACTTTATTTCATATAATTACTAAAAAAACACTATATTTTGTTACTTTTTCTGGTTTAACTATCAATTTTTCATTTGTTTTAATAAACCATCAATTTTTGGAAATTTGTTTTAACCCGACCATTATGACTTGAAACCGGTAACAATGACTTCGATAAATTTTTTTACTAAAACATTGATAGTTTTTCCGAATCTTTTAAAATTTATTAGTTAAACTGAACTTTGATAAAATGTAATACTTTTTTCGTAATTGGTACTTACTTTTTTACCAAAAAAATATGATAACATTAACTTTTATCCATAAGGTAAAAATTGTGTTTTTTATAGGTGGGTTGCTACTGATTTTTCTTGCAACACATATCGTTTATCTTTTATCCTGTAAATATATCTTCTCAACCACGAGCCAGTTCAACACATCATTTATCGTAATTTGATCTACAAATATATTTTTTATATGACATATATTTCAAGAACAACATCAACATTAGCAAGTGAAGCCCAGTCTAGCTGGGTGGATGTACCCGGGTTATATACCCATGTGGTGGAAGGTCTGGAGTTCGACTCCAACTAACCCCATGTGGGGGATTTTCCCTGGTCGGCGAAAAACAGGTGGAGGGGAAAGGCTTTGCGCCATATAGGTAATTGCCAACCGCCCTGGGTTGCAAGGCTGAGTACACTCAAAGTGTTAAAATTGCCGGTTCCAAAAAAAACAACATCAACATTAATGATTGATAACAAATTCAACTCAATCATTTTCTAAATAATTAAAAGGAAAATGACGAAGATATTATTTAATGACAACGAGATTGAGAGAGACAAATCATTACGGGACCAATACTGGCCTCTCCCCCACGACCTCTTAACATACTAACACGTTCGTCTTTATAAATTCATATATGAGTCGCTATCCTAAACATGCATTCAATAAAGACGTAACTTGCTTACTAAATTGCAATGTGGAATTCTTTTTTCTTCAAAGAAAATCTTAAAAAGATTTTCATAGAAAAGTATCTACAACCATCTTACGGTTTAATTAAGTTTTTTCCTAATAATTCTTTTAAATACCCTCTTGAAATATCTGCAGCTGTTCGTGTTATTGTCGAAATATATATTTTGAAAAAGATATATATAATGATAGGTAACTAGATAATTTGAAAAAGGGTATTTTCGAAGTCAAGGTCAAGATATTGGTGCTAACAACGTTTGCCTAAATCTTTTTGACTAAAAAAAAGAAAAGAAAACAAAATACGACGATATAAAATCATATAACGTGTGTGTATATTTTCGTGATACAATTTTGATAATAAAAGAATTACTTGTGTATTGTTGTTTCGAATTCTAAAAGGCTACAGATTCTAATATTTAAAATTTGGATGGCCTTTAGTTATAATCAATACTTATTATGAGAATGAATCTAATAATCGAAGTAAATAAAAATTGATAAATCAAATTATTTTATTTTAGTCCTTATTTATATTATCATCACCACTATGACCATACTTGATCCCAGTTAAAATTGCTTTTTCGAATTCTAACATATTTGATTAGGATTCATCCTAAACCAAAATCCGTTTTCCTTCTTTTCACCTTCATTTCCAACTATTTTAAACTACATACTCAGCAAAAGCAAAATCCCAAAGTAAAATTCAAAATTGCAAAAACATTTTCTTTTGAATTCAAATAGAAATAACAGCTAAATCACATGCACGAAATTCGTAATTTAATGTAAAAAAAAAGGCTATTGTCATAAAATTTTTTAAGTTTGTAAGAAATGTTCGAGTTTATTCTTTTATGTATTTTTTTGTTCACAAAAGCTCTTAAATTTTTGTATATTTCATTTAAACTCTTAAGTTTACTTACTCTTGTGTCTTGTTATGAAACTTGTTAAACTTATAAGGATTTTAATGGTCCAAAATAAATTTAAAAACTTTTATGAAAAAAAAAATACAACAAAGGCAAACTCGAATATTGATTGCAAACTTAAAAATAACAATAAAAAAAACTTGGAGAAGATTGTGTTTTTAAGGCCTAACTAGAAATTGCATGACAAATGGGCTATCAGTCCAAATCAACAAAGGCCCATAAATGAAAGTCCAAAATCCAAATACATCGAGTGTGCTCGAAACTTCGAATAAACCACCATGATTTTCTCCTCTTTTTGCCTCTCTTTTGAAACCGTTTCGTTTCATTTGCTGATTAGGGTTTTGTTCATACCGATCGCCTTCCAATTCTTCGGTTGAATCGCTAGCGCGTGAAATCTTGACTGAGGTAAGAGGTCTGCACTTGATATTTGATGTTTGATTCGTCTCTATCAAGCTTTCGCAAATTCCTGGGCTTTTTTGGTAAATTTGTTTGTTCTTGTGATACACAGCGGGAGTTGGTTGATGTTCCGATAGCTGGTATGTTTTTCATTTGATATAGGAAAAGAACAATGTCGCGTGTGTACGTCGGAAATTTGGATTCACGAGTCTCCGAGCGAGAGCTTGAAGATGAATTCCGCGTCTATGGCGTTCTAAGGAAGTGAGTTCTACGTTGATCCGTAGTTAATAGTTTTCAACATTGTACTTAAACATCCTCTTCTGTAATCCTTCTGTCTCTAATCGTGAAAAGAAATGAAAAATACAAAAACATCTAAACCCTGATCGCTGACATGAAATTTTGTTACCAGAGTCTAAGGGGAATGAAGTTGCGACAAGAAAATGGAGTAGATACTTAGAGGTCTCTTAATCTCTTTCATACTTTTATTACATCTAATGGTTTTTTTTTTTTTTTTTTTTTTTGTGATGTGATATTTGGAGTGATTTTTGGTTGCTAAACATTTTCTTGTATATTTTTTTTGCCTTGTGTTGTGAGGTTTGGTTATCGGCCCAACCACTCTTCATCATCCATCAAAACAACACTTTAAAATGATATCTTCTTCTGCAAGAAAGCTTCTCATCTCATGTCTTAATTACTTAAGAGTTAAGACATCTTATGTGGCTGCTGAAGCTGTTAACACATCTCTCTGCATCACTACTTTGAACGGCCCTCTTTTGTGCTTTTCGTGTTGTTGCCCGCCCTGCCCTGCTCTACCGAAAACTGCCCGAAAAGGTTAAGTGTTGTCACTGAGGAAAGACGTTGGCTACTGAAATTCCAACTTAATGTATCATACATAAAAGACAAGTTGATTAAAAAGCTTTAATATTCGTTAATTCTATAAATATTTTCAAAACAATAGGCTTAAGAAAAACATTTCAGTTTAATCCTATAGATAATGGAAGTTTTGCTGGCATGATGTTAACGTTGTACGTGTCGGATTGTAGTAAATTTTGTACTTTGTTTATTGGGTAATGAGAATCAAATACGTTGACGTGACGTCTTATCTAATTATGATATACTAACGTTTTGTTAATAGTGTGTCTAAATGTGATCAAGGTGAAGGGCAAATTAGTAAATCACAATTTTTCCAAGGGTATTATGAATTTGTTATGTCCTTGCCATAAGAAGCGTCAATAGCATTCTAATAATCAAACACTCACTTTCCTGGGGTAATGGTGATTCCTTATCTAGATTACTGCCGCCTTATCAACTTGTACATCAGGCAACGTAATTTATACAAACCTGGATTTAGTGACATATAATTTGGCATGCCGAACGTTGAAATTTTGGTCATTTCCTCGCAAGGATTCTAATAATGAAACCGTCACTTTCTTGGATGATCCCTTTTTCAAAACATAGTACATTGCGCAATAAAAGTTGTACATTTACATGGATTTAGTGGGGTACCTTTTTTCAATTACGTCACTCTTATCAAAAAGAAAACCAACAAATCAAACTCAAGATTGCGAGAGTATAATTAATCAATACTTTGAAATAACTTCTATAGACTATCGCATAAAAAAAAAACATAAACCTCGAGAAAATGCAAACGATACCGAGAATCAAATCTAAACAAAAACCTAGGAATTTTCACCGGATCATAAACTAATTAATAAATGACACATGATGTACTTTTTTATAAATAAAAATAAATCCCATCTTCAAAGTGATTTCTAAGATTACTAGGTGGTCCCCTAGTAACAAACACACAAATCTTGATCTTGCTAAATTCTTATTGGCAACGAATAAATAAATATAATTTGTTACATCCAATGTGGTCCTCCTAGTAAGAAATTCATCAGATTTGGTCTCATGAACTCTTATTGGTTTCAAGTTGATACTATTATACTAAGAGACTACAATTGACTACCACATTTCATATAAATAAATTACAAGCATTCAACTTACTTGGATCTTCAAGATCTTTGAAAAAGATGAAGATGAAGATGAAAAGCACATTGCCATTTGTGGCAATGGTGGTCGGTCAAATTGCACAGGTGGGTTTGACTTTAGCCGGAAAGAAAGCTATAGCCACCGGAATGCATAACTTTTCTTATGTTTTTTACTCCAATGCTTTAGCCGCCGTTATTCTTCTTCCTACTTCTTTTCTAGTTCATAGGTATGTATTTTTATTATTTGTTCTTGTTATTTTATTTAAATCTTGAAAGAAATTTAGATCATGAATCTTGTTTGTGTTACAGATCACCAACTCGCCCTCCGCTAACTTTGTCGGTCGCCGGTGGTTTTCTTGTTGTTGGCATATTGGGGTACCGAAGATTTTAGATTTTGTATATGAACAGAAATTTAATTTTAAGTTTTTGAATTTTTTTTTAGGTTCTTGGTACAGGTGGTTGGATATGCAGGACTTACGTATTCTTCAGCTACAGTTGCCACGGCAATTCTTAACCTAATACCCGGATTTACATTTATACTCGCCATCATATTTGGGTAATCAAGAATCTTTACTTTATTCAAACAAGTTACTATATAACCAAGTCTCCGATTGTTATGCAGGACATGACAGAACAGAATAGACGGCTTTGTACTATTTTTTGACACACATTGGACTGAATGAAATCTGAGACTGATGTCAATAAAACAAAAACTGCAATTTTTTGTCACACCCAAAAAGATTGAACACGGTGGGAGAGAGACTCGTTCTCGATTTCTTGTCTATGCAAAAGACGTAAAAGCCCCCTTCCTCATCTCTGAAATATCCCTAGAAAGCTTGTTTGTCCTGTCCAATGTTGTGTAACAACGCAGCCTAAGGCTGCGTTGTTATATGGGACATGACAAGGTTTCTAGGGCTATTTTCAATGATGAGGATGAGGGCATTTACGTCTTTTGCACAGACGAGAGATCGAGAGCGAGTCTCTGTCCTACCTTGTTCTACCTTTTTAGGCGAGACAAAAAATTGTAGTTTTTGTCTTATTGACATCGGTCTCGGTTCCAGTCAAATGCACGTCAAACAGAGTATAAAGCCGTCTGTTCTGTCATGTCTCGCGTAACAAACGGTCCGATAATCAAATTTTGTGACACTTTCAGGGTAGAAAGACTCGACTATGGAGGGTTAACCATGTGGGCAAAAATCATCGGTACAGGAGTTTCCGTTTTAGGGGCTATAATTGTAACTTTCTACACGGGACCCGCAATTATAACGTCTCGTTTAACTTCAATCGCCCCACAAAATCTCCTTGGACAATCATCATCAGACTTCATCCTTGGTGGAATCTTAATGCTAATCGATTGTGTCTTAGCTGCTTTGTTCATTATCGCACAGGTACATTAGTGTCATTACCTCTTACACAGGGGTACATTAGTAATTTCATTATTTCACAGGTTTCATTTCTTATGATTACAAACATTTATAGGCGGTCATCCTCAAGAAATACTCAGCAGTCCTGATTTTAATGTTGGCTTATTGCTCGATTATTGCCGTCCTTTCGCTTTTAGCCTCGTTGATTTTGGAACATGATTTGAGTGCATTTAGTTTACAGTCTAAAACAAGGTTACTTGCCATTTTGTACGCGGTAAGTAAGTTGATCATAAACCCTATGAAATTACGAAATTACTAAAGTACCCTTGTGTGACGTAGGGTTGTTTTGGAGCCGGTTTCCAAGTCACGATTGGAGCATGGTGTGTGAAGATGAAAGGGCCACTTTTTGTTGCTATGTTTCATCCATTAGGGATTGTGATTGCGGCTATTATGGGTGTTATATTTCTAGGCGATGGTCTTTATCTTGGATGGTAATTAACTAATTATGATGCATTCATTTTTTTTTTTATTTATTTAATTTTTGTGTTGGATTTGTGACATTGTTGATGGTTGTGTTTGGATTTTGGCAGTTTACTTGGATCAGGAGTGATTGTGATTGGGTTTTATGGTGTGATGTGGGGAAAGGGTAAAGAAGATAGAAATGTTGAACGGGACATGGTTGAAAGCTCGAAGTCCCCTCTATTGCAAGATGATAATATAGAGCACAATGTCGTGTTACCATGAAGATATGAATTTGTAGCACAAAAGAAGGGTCTAAAACTCAAGTTTACTGTAAGACCTTTAGTTGTATAATATACTGTGTTATGATTGTATCTAAATTCTTATTGTTAGTAATTTGTGTTAACATATATATTTTAATGTGAACTTTCAATCATTAGTCGACTACTTATGTTTGTGATTGATTTAGGCTGATACAGAAATTATCGTCTTTATAACCATATGAGAATATTAATTTTTAAGATAGATAATTTTATAAAAACTACAAAATACTAATATTTACATTTATATTGATAAATACATGTTTTGCTGCAACCTTTGCTTATGTCCATGATATACTTTTGTCGCAATATTTATTTTAGTCGGTTAAACCATTGAGTACCTTTTTGGAGGCGAATCTCTTATAACTTGTTATCATTCATTTGTAATAAACAACCCAAATTTTAATAAAATTAATTAGTCTACCAAAAGTTTATTAGACAATTATATAGTATGTTTTTTTTTTTTTTTTTTTAATGGCAAATTACATACACCTAAATACCATCTATTCCTCCTCCTTGTAGGGATCGAGCTCCTTGTAGGGATCGAACCCTCGACCTTTATGATAAGACTTATTGCTTATAACTAATATATAAATGAAACATATAAATAAATAAACAGATAAAGTATGCCACAATTCATATATAGAGATATCAATATAGAGATATAAAGAGACCAAGAACAAAAAAATTATATTTTTTAGGCACTCTGATATACAATAGCATCTCTAATCATCGATATCATGTATAACTTTTTCTTTTGCTGCATCATATTTCCACTAACTTTATCAAACAAAATGTTATGAACTTATATCATGACAATCTATGTTGCACGGAAACGGATACGTAAAGGATACCGGAAACGGCAAAACTCAAAAATTCGGATACGGCAGAGATACGGCAAATATATATATATATATATATATATATATATATATATATATATATATATATATATAAGAAATTCCATAATAGAATTTCCAACAGCCTCCTGATCCACCAAGTCTTTCCAGTTTAGTCACATTGTCCCACAATGGAGGTTGGTCTATTGACGTAGTTGATGATGATCCTTGTGTTTCTTGTTCTTGAGAAGTCATAATCGATAGGTCAAAGAATTAGAAGGAGCCGATTAGATAAGCTAAGCCATAATCGATAGACAATAGGTCAAAGAATGTGATCGTTTCGTTATTTTGATCAGACTTGTGAGTTGTGATCGACTCAGCTAAATAAGCTAAGCCCAATATCCCATTAGATATACAACCCAATAAATAGAGAAATCGGAAACTTCACTGAAACTTCACCGAAACTTGAGCAGATACGTTTCCTGTCTCTAAGAAACGTTTCCATCCGTTTCTATGGCGTATCCGTTTCGTAGAAGTATCGGAAACGGGAACGGCAACCTCTTCGGCGTTTCGATGCATCAGAGATGACAATTGTTAAAAGCTTACTTTTATGAAATTAACTAATTTAGCCTCGTCTTTGTGAAATAGTTTATAGAGCCCCTCACCTATTTTGTCATTTTTAAGCATATATGATTCAGTCACCCCCTTCATTTGTTTTGTTACATCACATATCTCAGATTTACACATAGAGTTAGCTTCATTAATCAAATCTCTCATACCACTTACTTTGCCACCTGAGGTAGTGATTTTCCTTTCTGTTTCCTTGATGCTTCATTTTCATCATCTTCAGTGTTTCCTCTCAAAACTAGCGATGGGCACATGGACCAAAAAAACCGAACAGAACCGAAACCTACCGAAACTAAACTGAATATACATATTCGGTTCGGTTACCGGTTTTTAAAAAATACTAATTCGGTTTCGGTCCGGTTCAGTCCGGTCCCCGGACCATGCTTACCCTAACCCTACTCTTGATAATGAAAAACCGAACCGAACCGAAAACCGACATAACCAGGACCGAATATACATGTTCAGTTCTTAAAAAAATACTAATTCGGTTTCGGTCCGGTTTCTAGACCACACTCATTCCTACTCAAAACAGTGTCCTGACTGTCCTCTTATAATTTTTTTTTTTCAATGATGATTTTGTTGTTAATTTTGATTTGGAATTACAGATGTGAAAACTGCCTTCCTCTCCATGTAGGACTAGATGATGAGATTTATATAAATATTCCATTAGGGTTTAATGGGAGCCACAATAACAAACAAAGTCATCTATCTCACGTATACAGGCCAAATATAGCTTAGGGCCCATTTCATTTCCCCCCCTAACGCCTAAGCTATATCGGAATGACGGAATCTAGCAACTGTTGTACAAATAATAACTGTTTTTATATCTGAAATAGACAATCAAAATTGGAATATATATATATATATATATATATATATATATATATATATATATATATATATATATATATATATATATATATTAGTAGTAACAAATATACACATATGTAAGGAGTACTGGGGAAAATAGAGAAACAACCAACAATACAAAGAGATAAAAAATAATAATAATAAATATATAAAAACCTATGTAATAGTAGAGTCCGTGACTTTTGGAGGCATCCTCTTTTCAGGGGAAACAAGGGCAAATATGGAAAACAGTCACATATATCTGTCCACATTAAGTTTTATATCTATTGAGTCTATTAAGTCAAAAAAAAAAAAAAAAAAAAAAATCACCTTAAAGATACATCCACGGAAGGGAATGAAATTGATTTAAAATTAACAACAAAATAACATTAAAAAAATATTTTTTGTTTTTTTACATATAACATTCTAAGTTTTATCATTTATAATAGGGCCCTTTATAATAATATTTTTAGCAAACAATTATACCAATAACATTAAAAACATATTTTTCATAACTTCAATAATTATTTATACATAATATACTATTGTAAGATAAAATATACAACCTCAAATACTAAATCACGTTAAAATAATAATTTACAAGATAAAAATGATAAAAAAAAAAGTTGCATATTGTCATCAAAGGCCTCCTACAATACTCCACACTAAGGCTTTCTTTCTGTGATAAATAAACAAAAAAAAAAAAAGAGAAGTTGCATTGGGAATTGGGAGATTGAGCAAAATTATAAAGTTAACCTTTATTCCTTTTATGATTAAATAAAAAAATTAAATAAAAGGATTTGCATCAAAAACAAAATAGGCCGTTTACATAAAAGGAGATGATCCAGTGAAAAAAAACAGGTCGTCAATAAATAAGAGGATGTTAATGTTTATGTTAAAACAGGGGCAAAAAGGTAATATGTATCTACCTGAAATAAGGAGTTTTAAACAAGTAAGGAGGAAGTAACAGAATCTCAATCTTTTTATACATAGCAAGTTATATAGATATAAGAATCTCACATTATACAGTTACACCCTTTTTAGTTATCACCAATTGAACAACATGATTATAGTAAGAGTATAAGAACATCAATTTAGATCCGTAATTAAACATGCAATTTATACAAAATAAAAACCCTAGGAAACAATTTGTAAATACCAGATAGTTATCTTATCTAATACGTTTTCTAATCAAATAGTTGCATTACACTAGTCAAGTACTGATATTGGATAAGTTGGCCAGCAATAAGCTGACTTCTACAACTTCTCATGTCAATAGGCCAAGAATGCACACAAAAAGTCAACATATTGACTTCCAGAAAAAAGCACACATCTTTAACATTATTTAATTTTGTTGTGTAATGGTCAAACCACATTAGCAAGTCAAATGGATAGAAAAGATGTTTCGACGCCTCTAAACAGGAAGAGTCAATTGCCTCCTACCCTTTACAACTAAAAAACCGCATGTTATATTATGTCATTGTATTTCTTTACTTTACTACATTTAGACATTCTTTATAATTATAACAAATTTGAAGCCTTTTCACCACGTATTTTAAGTCAAACTCACAATGTAGAATGTGAAAAAGCTCTACAACACACCTAATGTGCATAATAGCATTATACTTGCTTTTTTGTAGAAAATTAGAATGTGTCCAAATGCAAATATCTTCATATGACAAGATGCAAATGAGCACGCGCACAAGTGGTCAACTCGTTTGACTTCTTGACAATTTCACATTATTTGAAAAATTCCTATCTTTCTATAATATTATGCATGAAAAACTAGTAACACGTTTAACGTTTCCCACAAATGAAGAGTTGGTTGTCCCCTACCTTTTGGAGCTAAAAAAGGTTGCTTTTTTATGACATTATTTGGTTAATTTTTACTTAAGTCGTATAAACAGAACCGTAAGGATCATAAATTACATGGAGTCTCATGTTTGACATTTTACAAGATAATATTCTTTATGGTTATCACTTATCAATACTGCATTATATTCATCATCTTTATAGTTGATAGATAGTTATCTGCATTCTTGAATCATAGACAAGGTTTAATCAGCAATTAAGGTGCTATAAATTGTATTAGTTAATTAGTAATAACTAATACAGACCTACTTTTGGTTTGTAAATGTTTTCCACTAAAGAAGTACTTCATAGTAACATGTTGACCACACACCATGTTAGTTTTTTCTGGTAAGTTGGACTTAAAGAGGCATGGTAGGCACGACCAAATTTAAGCCCTTTTTGAGAAAGTTAACAGGCAACGGATGTTTAGGATTCAATTTTTTAATCATGGTCCAAGGGTATCCAATATAATACAATTGTTTATTACTATGCATCGCTAAACCTACACAAATGCATTAAACGTTGTACAAGTATACCAGTGCTTTTTGCAGCATATACCATGTCATAACTCGTATCGGCAAATAATCGAACACCTGGTGTGCAATACCTTTTTCTAGTCGTTAGATTAGTAAGATTTATGAGAAGCCATTTACTTTAACATCTTGATGATCGTATGATCCTAATACTTTCTACTATTATCACTGTCAAAAATTTATCAGATGAACGTACTAGCAAAAGAAGTGGGATTAGATTAAAGAAAAAAACATTAAATTAACTTTGAAATTACAAGTAAAAGCTAAGATGAAGATATAAATACCATTTGTCGAAATCTGTTTGCAGGATTCTCTGTTTTTATTGTGATAGCATTTAACGGTTGGCTTCGTCGCTCATTTCTGCTCGCATTCTTTTTCCTCTAACCCTTTTCAGGAAGAACATTTGTGTGCCCCGTTACTTTAAAGATATTAATTGCCAAGAAAGTAAAGAAAGGATAAATTAATGAAAAAACTGTTAATGATTATTACCTAATATAAATTAGATTATAAGGCGGTATCCATACCACATCAGCAAAGGGAGGACAAAGAGGCGATGCCGGCGGCAAGAGAGACAAGGCGGGGCGGATGCCGGCGGCAAGAAGAGAGAAAAGAGACAAGAACGAGCGGCATGATGTTGCCGTTGTAGAGGTTCTGGGAGCCGATGACGGCATCACGGGGCGGTGATGCCGGCGGCATCGCTTAGCCACGTCAACGCCGATTGATGATGCCGATACCATTGTCTGTAGCCTAACTCGGATAAAATTGATCAAAACGAGTGAAGATATGGAAATAACTATATTTTCAAATTGAAAAAAAAAAATAGTTTGTTAAAAATAATGGTTTTATCTAAACATAACTTTTATATATGTAGATTCTGAAGTTTGTGAGATTTTTGCCTTAAATGTTATGTAGTAGGTTTTCCACCATGGTTTCTCATTTTATCTCTTCATATTTCTCTTTAAGTTGCAAAATCGAACATCATTTGTCGTCCTCAATCTCCTCACTGCCGATCTTCAATCTCCTCGCCGCGTTCCACCCCTCCCCCCCCCCCCCCCATTATTTTGCCTCTCTATAGTAGAAGGATTCACGAAGATTTAGTTTTCCAAAGGGTTCGAGGACGTGTTTAACTCTTCTAGCCTTAGGTAAAACACTCGTCATTTGTATTTAATTTTGTCCTTGTACTGTTTGAAATTGCAAAATGGAAGGCAAACAAGATTATTTGATGGTGATTCGAAGCATAAACGATAACCACTTAATATATTAAACATTCAAAACAAAATTACACCTTTCAAAACAAAATAGATTTTTAAACCTCCAAAAACGAATAAAAAATTTTCCTTGAACATGTCTTGTTCTCCGATCTTTACCCTTTCCTAAGACGCTCAAGCATTGCCTTCCTCTTATCCAACCTTTGATCAATAACCTTCAGTATATTGATCAAGCTGACAAGGAGCTCCATATTCTTGCTTCGACAGTCAGTGAGGTAGTATTCTATAATGAATCTCCTGAACATGATGGGAATCCACTTAGCTATTTGTACATTGTTGCCTTTTGTTCAAACCCTTTTAAGATTTGAAATGTCATAGCCGAAACTCTTTTCCTTGTCTTAGAGTCTTTTCCACATGTCATGTTTGATTTAAGTAATGAGGTAGTCTGCGTGTTGGAACATTCGTGCCATGGCTTGCTTTGAACGTAAATAGGGGTTTTCAGTGGATTTTTATGTAAATGTGGTTCTTAAGCTTTGGTTTGGTTGCTTATAAAGAGGATTCCTTCTTAGTTATTTATTGCAATGACACAGATTCGACCCTTTGGCAGCTTTATCATGTAGGCGGACCTTCAACAGGAACAACCCTAATACGATCCTTGAATAGTACAACACATAAATTATATTATATTCTGGTGAGGAGATTGAAAAATCTAAACAAAGAAATTTAGAGTTTACTATTGATAGACTTTTTTCACTGTAAATCAAGAAACAATGATGAAACAGTTGCAAGCTTTATAGGCCTTCCTGCTAGTGCATAAAAGGAATATGTAATGTCGAAGGAGAAGAAATAGGAGCATTAATGATGTCGAGACGACGATTGATGATGTCTTGTCAAGTATTCAGAAACAAAAAAGCTCATGAATATTATATTTCTAACCATAACTCTTTCAGAAACTATGATATTGGGTAATTTAATGGTTTGACAAACTGTTTTTGGTTGTGTTGGTTTTGGTAATTTTTGTTTGAATGTTATGGATTTCTTGGTAATGTCCTTGATGAAATGCTAATGTATTTTGTTTAATTTTTCTGAAATGGTAATCTACTTTGTTTGTAGATGATGTTAAGGTAATGTACTTTGTTTGTTGTTTTGGAATAGTAATCCATCTTTTTTATAAATGATAATGTACTTTGTGATGTTATGGTAATGTACTTTGTGTTTTTTAAAAGCATAAATACATATTTATTATGTATTTATATATATAATTGTTTATAAAACGTATTTAAAGGTAAACAGATGTTTTTATAAGTTATTAAATATATAAAATATGTTTGAATACATTTAAATACGTAAAAGTATGCAAAACTATAAACATATGTAAACACGAATAATACTTATAAATACGCAAAAGTCTGCGAAACAATACATATCCAAATACAAAATACAATTATTATACGATGTGTATATAAGGAGGCATACAACATTAAATCCAAGATGGCTACAACTCAAGTGGTTAAGACATTGATCTTGTGTGTATGAGGTGGTGAGTTCGAATATTATCAGTTTCCTTTCCCTCTTCCTTGTTTTAACTTTTAGTTGAAGTCATCAGCCACCACGACTAGTCAGCGGCATCGTAACCTGTAGGGATGAGCAACATGACCAAATTACTAGAACCGTAACCAATTTAAACTTATTTGGGTATATGGTTTGGCTCCCGGTTCTACTAATTTCAATTTTTGGTTTTGAGCATTGTGGGTTACGGTTCTGTGAGTATCGAGTTTATCGGGCTTGGAATTGAGAACTTGATGGGGAATATTATTTAACATACGATTGTATATTAATTACAATTTTTCAACAATAAAACCTTGTACTTATAAATATTATAAATCAACAATATCAATATGTGTAAGTTCAAAACACTCCATGGAGTATGATTTATTAGACCATAGACTGAAAACTGTTATAAACCTAAGTGTGTGTAAGTGCAAGGGGCAGAAAATATGTGTTAATTTAAACATCCCTTAAAGTGTTATTTTTTTTAGTTTCGTATTGTTAGAAATCTTGTACTTACACATCTAGGTTCATATTGTTACAAGTTTTACAAAACGACTACTGAAGCTGTAACGTCTCAAATTCCATAGTAAAATTTTCATATTTAAAAGTGGTTTGGATAAATAAAAGCGGGTTGGAAATAAAAACCCTTCGTTCCAAGTTTAGTATTTAAAACATTTAAAACCATCAATACCAAACCAAATACAAAACATTAACTAGCAGAAGACTTGAACACCAAATGTCAGATGTGAAACAGTCACGCTGCACTCACATGTCTCAACTTTTAGCTCATGCTCAGCTTATGCTCATACTCTTTCTCATCATTAGTTGGAATTTCGCCTCAACCGGGATCTTATCTCATCATCAGTTGGAATCTCGTCAGTAGCCGGAATCTCATCTCAATTAGTATCTCATCTCGTATTCAGTTGACATCTCATTATCAACTGAAGTTCTCGTCTTCTCATTAGTTGATATCTCATATTAACCAAAATCTCGTCTCATCATCCTCTGTAGGTCCAACCGAATGTGACCGATTTATCAACTTGTCCTCATCTGTCTCCACATCTATATTCACACACAGAATATAACAATAACAAATATAACATAAAAGTTATACTTAACTCATAAACTAAAATCTGCAGCAATATCTTTTCCG
Organism: Cichorium intybus; assembly: GCA_023525715.1. Lineage (NCBI taxonomy): Eukaryota > Viridiplantae > Streptophyta > Magnoliopsida > Asterales > Asteraceae > Cichorium > Cichorium intybus. The sequence continues at coordinate 51,032,947 of CM042010.1, read as the reverse complement.
AAGCATGTGATAGGGGCTCTCTCCTCCTTCAGTTCAAGTCTAAGACTCTATACTCAAAGACCTAGTTCACTTAAACCATGCTCTGATACCAACTTGTAACGCCTGGTTTCTCATACAAAGTACACCCAAAATTTTGCAAACAATTATACATTAAAAATGGGTATACTTGCACTCAACCCAGGAAAACAAGATGTTATCAAACATTAATTACACAAAAAGTCCTTAAAATTTGACTAGGCATTACAAATAAACCTAACACAACTAAAGGACATGCTCTGAGTTGTCCATCTCTCTTTATCACATGCTTTCCCCTATCACTGCTACAGATACCTGCAAAACAACAAACAACTCAAGTATAAGCTTATAAAGCTTAGTGAGTATTCTTAATCACACTCCATAAATATTTCTCAATAACATCCTCATCATTCTCTTTTGCTAATCTCATTAGCAAATCCATCTTCTCTCAACTCTGAAATCTACTAACATATTAGCTTTAAAAACACCAGCTAATTAGTAATAATATCAAATCAATAATAAGTATCACAAGTGATACTACTCATAAACTCAATTACACACACACACACTCGCATATACTCATTTCACCATCAATTATACTCAATTATAACACCCATCATGGTTGTAGCAATCAAACTCAAAGACTCTTTAACTCACCGCTACATCATATACTCTACTCTTATACTCGATATGAAATCCAACTCATCTCTTGTTATCCACCGATAACAGAACCATTTCGACTCTAATTTATTTCAATATCAATATAACACACACGTATATACATATGTATTACCTACAACAAGATATGATTCTTATTTCTCATACGAACATAATCTCAATCGTGCATTAAATCACACTCAAAATCTCATTATCGTATGTTAAATCACATGTTTCTCAATTATAACTTGGCTATCTCAACCAATTTAAAATCAATAGTAACCTGTAAATTCACAATTTAATCATAAGAATGAATTATAGTTACTCACCTGATGTCAACTCAGTATTTGGAACCCCCAAATTACGCGTACCGGGCTCCTGTTCACTAGACTTGGTTATATCACCATAGTCTAAATCAATTTTCCAACATCCACAATCATTTCAACAACATCTATCTCAAAGATGTACAAATCAAAAGAGGAAAAAGGAGTATAAACGGTAAATATCAACTCTATATTTACCGAAACCCCCAAATCCGTGGTTCTATTCATTCAACCGTAGAAACTCAACAATACTCTCACCAATAACTCTAAAAGCATCCACTAACAATCTATTAACAACATATACAACAATATATAGCTAAAACACTGAAATCAAAACTAGGGTTTCAAAACCCCCAAAACGAAGAAATCACTCACCTTGATGATTTAGGAATCGTGAACGTGTTTACGGGGTTAGATTGAAGTCTCCATACGTTTCCCCACGCATCCCCTGGCTCAATTTGGTGGAAAATCGCCTTAGGAAGCTCTGGAATCGAATTTGGGGTGTTTTTCCCCGAAATAAGCATTTTCTGCACATTTAAAGGCTCTGTCAGGTCCACACGGCCCGTGTGGAATTCCACACGCCCCGTGCAAGTCTGGAATAGCCTACTGCCGGATTCTGCACGCCCCGTGCAAGAATCTACACGCCCCGTGTGAGTCTGGAATTTCACTTAGTTTTTCGATCGTAACTTTCTCGTTTCTTATCCGTTTTTAACAATCCTTATATGCTTAGAAAGCTAAGGAAAAGTTCTACAACTTGATTAGGCTAATTATAACTTTAGATTAACACATCTCTAAACAACTCATATGTAAGACAACACCGACCATAAGGTAATAACTCTACTTACCTTAGTAAGCATCTCAAAATGAAAATGAGTCTTACAAACCTGGCTTTTGGGGCTTGCCTCGATCCGCCACAGCTAAGAACTCGTGGGCTTGCCCCGTTCCATCCCTCGCCGTTTCATTCGTGGACTCTCGAGCTTGCCCCGATCCATCCGGCTCTCGAGCTTACCCCGACCCGCCTTCAATATTCGGTCGCAAGAATGCATCATCATTTTTGTCTTTTTCGAAAAAACTCTAAAATATAAGATTTTTATATAATAAATCTTTATTTTAACAACGTTATTTTATTTTAGTTCTTTATTTAAGAAAAGTTTATATGAAATTATCCATTTTAGAAATATATTTAATGTATCATTTATTTATAAAAAAATGAACAGAATGAAGTATAATGTCGATGTTCGACAGACCCCGTTTCTCCCGTCATCAACCCGCTTGATATTTCTGCTTTTCTGATACTTTTATGTTTATTACTTATGACTAGAAAGATGTAAAAAATAAAAAAGCTACGTGTCATACGTTTGTCGTCTACTCATCTTCATTAAATACTCAACATGGTATTCGAAATAAAGGAAATTGTATAATCAACAATATAAAGTAGTTAATATTTAAATAAATTTTGGATGGGTAAAGTATTTAATCTATTTTATGAATACGTGTTACACTAGACACAAAGTTAAGATTTTGATTTTGGCGGGGCCACTTTTAATAACAGCCACCAAAGACCTATAAAATCATATCGGATCTTAAAGACACAATTACCTACTATTAACTATTTCTATTTGTCCTTGTTTCTTCCAAATACTATTAGAATAGATGTAATATATTTTTAGTTCATTTTTATTTTAAATCAAATAAAAAAATAGATTAATTGTCGTTTATATTTTTGACGATCACAGCGTTTTATCTGACTACGAATTTGTAATATATGATTTAAAAGGTTCATTTTGAAAACATACTATATAAATTAACAATGAAGATATTATTTTAGGTGTAACTTACCCATGTTATGATTTATAAATAAATTTTAAAAAAATATAAACGGATTTTGGAGCATGTTAAACAAAAAGGATATCTATCAAGATAATCATTTTTCATAATCGAATATCGTAAAATAAATATTTTCTTTGGATTTACCAAAATAATCATGGAGTATGAACATTTTGATCTTTGAATTCCATTATGATTTTTGAACTAAATAATTGTGACCTACTATTTGAAGATGTACGGTTTATATAAATAAGAAACTAGTGCCATAATTTCTTTGCAACTCATTTCCGTGTTTCTCTCTAAATGGCTTTCCATTTGAAGATCATCTTTGAAACTGGAAACAAAAACGAGAAATGCTTTTATTCGAGCGGTTGTTAATAAGCTCTTATTCCTATCTACGAATAACATGTTTGAAACTCATAAAAATATGTTCAAAACTCGTAGCAAATAACATTTCAAAAATCATAGGAAGCACATTTTTGTTAATTGAACTCTTCTACATTGTAACATTCTAAATTATAATTACGTAGGAGGTTAACCTGTATCAAGTTATACGTGTAAACTTATAGATAGTATAAGAAGAAAATGAAAGTTTCAAAGTAACAAATAAGAGCAAACTTTGGAAGAGAGTACAATATTGAATTCTTATGGTCATCTAATGGAAATTATGATCAACATTGATATAGAAAATGTTATTAATGAAATATTTGTATCAAGAGTGTAAGTGATGCAAAATATCGAAGTACTTGTATGAAACCACTATAATGTCATTTAGAGACTATGAAAATCCGGCATAGAAACATAAATATTGTAATTTCAAGGCTCCAATGTGTAGTTGGGGCTACAAATAAGGTCAATTGATATGAGAGCATCACAGTGTGTGAGGAGCTTAGGTATCATCAGGCGAGTGCGGTGAACACCGCCATGACCACCACAACACTATATAAGCACTCCCATCACCTATCAATTTTCACCATACGAGGAAACCCCTAACAAACAATATTATTTCTTTACTCTCTAAACACATTAAACGATAGTGTTTACCACCACAAAAATTCTTAATTGCTTCAAACAATTTACCAAACACATCAAAGTCCACTCAAGGAAATCAAAGGCGATGAGAAACATTTTCGCATCAAATGAATTGCCACTACCATATATCACAAAAATGGAGCGTCCTAATTTTTCACCTCTACAATTTCATTATCTCGTGATGCAACCTACTTTTATCATCAACAACCCTCATTCAACCCCTTTTATTCCCCCCCCCCCCCCCAAACAACTTACAGTCACAAAACGTATCCGTCCCCAAAATCCAACTTGACCCTATCACCGAATCCGAGTCCGTTTCTATACCTAAAACCAAAACCGAATCCGAACCTGATTCTATACTTGAGACCCAACCCAAACCCAAATTTGTCCTGCTAAAAAAAACTCCAAGAAACCCGTTAAACATACCTGCTGCACTCCCCCTCAATGGGGACCCCATTAAGGAAACTACTTTGGCACGTGCTATGTTGATGTATCAGAGGACGCGACGGTCGATAATGCGCAAGCAAAATAATATTTTTGGGCACGTGTTACAGATGTATTTCATAACTGACAACGCCTAGTAATATCACATATTTTAGTCGTTGTTGAGCCCTATTCTTAGTGAAATTATATCACATATCTACTGGTATTACTCACTTTTTGTGCCAGCACTTGTTTGGAAAGAAATAATGAAAACAGGGACTAAAAGCGTGCAATTTGGAAGAAGTTTGAAGATCAAGGCAAAATCAGGGAAATACGTACGCGCGCCGCGGAAAACAACAAGGCGCGACGCGGATATAAGGTGGTGGAACAAATTCAAATTCCGAAGAAACAGGGATAAACCCTTACGCGCGACGCGGAAACCATAAAAGCGCGGTGCGGCTGCGGGAATTTTGCAACTATAAATAGAGGCTTTTTCAGCCGAAAACCCTAGCAAAGACCTGGTGAAAAATCGACCTCAAGGCTCTTTCACACCGAGATTAAGCTTCAGCAACTTCATATTTGATATTTCTATGTTTTAGAATTTATTTTCATTTAGCTAGATAGTTGGTAATCATTGGCTAGTATCTTTGGGAGTGACAACCACTGATATTTGGCTTTAGTTTATGTTTTTGAATCGTTTGGTTACTGTTTGTATCGTTAGATCTGAGTTTGGTTTATAATAATCATTTGGTTACAAGTAATTGTTGGTTTTCGGTGTTTTATGCTTGATATTGGATTGTGGATGTTTGTTTTGTGTTTGGATATTTGTTTGACCTTGATTGGACTGACTTCCCTTGCTGATTTCAGTAACCAACTAGGGTTAGATTTCGGGTTTGAACTTTAGCCAGTGACTGTTCAGTTGGACCTTAGTTATTGGTTTAGTTTATGCCTTGTTTATGTTTGTTTGGATACCTTTGCTTGCTTCTGAATTGGAGATGTACTTCTGATTTCAGTAAGTAACTAGGTTGTTTGGAAGTTTTAGTTTAGTTTATGCTTGTTTGGAATTGTGTTGATTTATGTTTTCTGGGATTAGTAGTCAAAAGCTTAGAAACTAGGTCCTCTGACTATAGCGTGACACTATAGTTGGTAATCTGTCACCTGTCTTGACCACGTAACTCCTGCGGATCGACCCTGACTTCCACTATGCTAAGTGTGAGTGAGGTTATTTTACTATTTTTGACCGCATGACGACCGCTGCGATGTCAAATTTTGGCGCCGTTGCCGGGGAGTTGTGAGCTTAAGATTATGTGATTTTTAGGAACTTTAGTTTCTTGATTTTTGTGAGTTTCATTTGTTTAGTTTTTTTTTGATTTTTCGGGCGTGTTGCATTAGTGCATGCGTACCCGCAGGGGTGAGCAAGTATCCCCTTTGCATTTTGATCCTGAGATTGAGCGAACTGCGTGCAAAATCCGTGCACGTAGGCGTTCCAATATCATGAGTTTTAGTAACATTAGTAGTAGTCCAGAGCATGTTGCCCAGGAACCTTCGGGTGAGGCAACGGGGATGTCGTTTATTCCCCCGGTTTTGGAGTTTCATTTCGGGAGCACGAGTGCTTCTGGTGGTGCAGTTTCAGCCCCTGTACCCATACCATCATGCACTCCGCCATCAATTCCACCATTTCCACTTGTATCACAACCACAATCCACAAACCCATTCACCTCTGCCATGTCTTGGGGAGCGCCGATCCGTGATGGCACCCCAGTATCTAGACAGCAGACACCTATTTCCCAACCCATTTCTCAACCAGCACCAGTACTTTTTAAACCTCAAACCACATTTCAACCTGTACCACCACAACAACAATATCAGCAACCACCTCAGCAGCAATACCAGTATCAAGAGGCTGAGGAGAGATATGATGAAGAAGACGAAGGATGGGTTCCACCAGCACCAGAGCAACCATGGAACCGAGGTCGGGGACCTCCAAGAAGAGCACAACAGCATCAACCACCACAAGGTCACCAGAGATACAATGATCATCACTTTTACAGTAATCCTGCTCAACGCTTGTATTTCGCACAAACGAGGGGGCAATCAGTTGCATCACATTTTCTACCACAGGAGTACGATGACTCGTCGCCCATTTACATTCTCGATGATATAAAATCTCAAATAGAAATTAGGCCCCAGTTGATAGGAATATTAACTCAATTTAGAGGTTATAAGACTGATGATCCATACTATCACTTGTATGAGTTCATAGCTATCGCAAATGCTAATACTCCTAGACACACCAATAGGGATACTTTTAGGTTAAGATTATTTCCTTTCACATTAAAGGATAAGGGCAAATACTGGTTCACATCTCTTCCACCTAATAGTATCACTAGTTGGGACCAACTTAAGGCAAAGTTTCTACAAGAATTCTATCCAGTTAGTAAAACCACAGAAGTTAGGCACGCAATTCAAAACTTTCAGCAGAATCCTGGAGAGGCTTTCCACGAAGCGTTTGACAGATTAAAGGAGCTACTGCGTTCATGTCCGCACCATGAAGTTCCTAGATGGCAGCTAGTGAAGTTGTTCTTTGAAGGAGTAAGTGAGACGCACCAAGCAATGATAAATGCCTCATCAAGTGGGACATTTATGTGTTAAGAGCCAGAGGATGCTTGGAAGTTCTTAGAGCAGTTGAGCTTAGGATCTAAGTTCAGTGGATACATGAAGGACAATACAGTCTACGTAGCGAATATAGAAGCAGAAAATAAGTGGAAGACAGAAATGCAGAAGGAGATCAATGTTGTGACTAAGAAGTTTAATCAAATGCTCGCAAGGTTTCAACAATAGAAGGGAGCATATGTATTACATGGGCAAGTTATATGTAATTCATGTGGTGAAATAGGACATAATCACAATGAGTGCTCAATGACTCAGGAGGAAATTAGTCAAGTGCATGGGTATGGTCAATTCCATAATGCACCATGACCATTTCGGAACAATCACCAGCGAGAGGTGAGACAACCACCAGTGAGACAGCAGCAGATGCAACCTACGCCTCCAGTAGGAAATGTGAGCATTGGCATACAATAAACTTTTGGAATGTTAGTTAAACTTCAGGAAGTGGAGGATGCCAATTCAAAAGCAATTCTGAGGATAGGAGAGTTGATCATTAAGATGGAGGAAAATAGAGCACAAGAGAAGGCACAACCAGCAAAAGTGCAAGTGAATGAAGTCATCACACTCAGAAGCGGGAAGAAAGTGGATAACAAGGTTGCAGCTCCACCAGCAGAAGAGGATAGTGATGTAGAAATAATTTTTGATGAAAAAGAAGAGCTGGAAAAGGAAAAGGAAAAGAGGAAGGAAGAGCAAGCAAAGCAGAAGAAACAAACAAGTACATGGGAGAAGGGGGAAACGAGCGAGACAGTTCCTTTCCCCACAGCTTTGGAAAAACCAGAGAAAAGACCATATGAAAAAAAAGGACCGCAGGAAGAAGATATGTGGGAACTGTTTAGTCAAATTAAGGTCAACATTCCATTAGTTAAACATATCAAAGAAGTCCCTGCCTATGCAAAATTTCTCAAGGATATGTGCATTCACAAGAATCATATTTTATCCCATCTACCTAAAATGATTAGTTTGCCTGAGAATGTAAGTTCTATTTTAATGGATGCATTGCCTCCCAAGATGAAGGATCCTGGGGTTCCTCTCATCTCTGTTGATTTAGGTTATGTGCATATTAAGAGAGCTCTATTAGATTTAGGTGCGAGTGTGAACATTTTACCGGGACAACTTTTTGACAATTATGACTTTGGTACTCTAAGATCTACAAATGTAATTCTTCAGCTTGTTGATAAGTCTACAAATATTCCTAGGGGAATGTTGTCAGATGTTATCATTAAGGTGAGAGATTTTTACTACCCAGCAGATTTTTTAGTTCTGGACACTCGTCAGGCAACCAATGGAGAGCAACCGACAATCATCTTAGGGCGACCTTTCTTGGCCACGGCTAATGCAAACATCGACTGTCGAAGGGGGGAGATGGGGATTTCCTTTGGGCATAGGCAAACTAAGATCAACATTTTTAATGCCAAAGGTAGCACCATAGAGGATGAAGAATGCTACCATGTGGACATCATAGATGAGTTAGTGCAGAAGTATACGCCAGAAGTGTTACAGCAAGAGGTGATGGAGACTCAAGAAGAAGAAGAGGCTGAGCAGGAAAAGAAAGAAGAAGCAGCAGATAAGGACAGAAGCACGAAGTATGAGGAATACGCGTATATAGAGAAGTTGCCAACAGAGATTCCCAAGAAGTTAAAACCATCATTGCAGGAACCACCGAAGCTAGAATTGAAACCATTACCAGTTCATTTAAAGTATGCTTTTCTGGGAAAGAATGATACTTTGCCAGTGATTTTAGCAGCAAACTTAACAGAAGGACAAGAAAAGGAACTACTCAAGATATTGTCCAAGCACAAAGAGGCTATTGGTTGGACAATTGCATATTTAAAAGGAATTAGTCCAACCACATGTATGCATCGAATCATCACAGAAGAAGGAGCTAAACCTGCCAGAGATACGCAGAGAAGATTAAATCCAAATATGAAGGAAGTTGTGAAAAAGGAAGTTCTAAAATGGCTGGATGCTGTGATCATATATCCGATCTCTGATAGTGAATGGGTCAGCCCGACACAGACAGTGCCGAAGAAATCTGGAATAACTGTTGTGGATACCAAAGATGGTGACAAGGTTTCCACAAGACCCGTGACTGGATGGAGAGTATGTATTGACTACCGAAAACTCAATTCCGCTACATCCAAGGACCATTTTCCTTTACCATTCATCGATCAGATTGTGGAAAAGTTAGCTGGACAGAAGTATTATTGTTTCTTGGATGGCTATTCTGGGTATAATCAGATTGCCATTCATCCAGAGGATCAAGCTAAAACCACATTCACATGTCCATATGGTACTTTTGCATTCCGCAGAATGCCATTTGGGTTGTGTAATGCGCCTGCTACATTTCAACGGTGTATGATGGCAATATTTTCCGACATGATTGGTGACGCTTTGGAAATCTTCATGGACGACTTCTCGATTTTTAGGTCAACATTTGAAGCTTGCTTGAGTCAATTAGAAAAGGTATTACAAAGATGTGTTGAGTCTAATCTGGTGCTTTCTTGGGAGAAAAGTCACTTCATGGTGAGAAAAGGAATAGTTTTAGGGCATGTTGTCTCTGAGAGAGGATTTGAGGTAGATCGTGCTAATGTTAAGGTTATTTCTACGTTGCCACCCCCGACATCCGTGAAAGGGGTTAGATCTTTTCTAGGTCATGCTGGTTTTCACCGTAGATTCATTAAGGATTTTAGTACTATCTCCAAACCTCTTTGTAGCCTTTTGTTGAAGGACGCACCATTTATTTTTGATGAAGAATGTATAAAAGCATTTAACATCTTAAAAAATAAATTGGTCGAGGCTCCCATCCTAAAACCTCCTGATTGGACCCAACCTTTTGAAATTATGTGTGATGCTAGTGATTATGCCGCTAGTGCAGTATTAGGTCAAAAGATTGATAGGAAACCAGTAGTCATATGCTATGCTAGTAAAACTTTTTCCGAGGCTCAATTAAATTACACAACCACCGAAAAAGAGTTACTTGCTGTAGTATTTGCATTGGACAAATTCAGATCCTACATCTGGGGATCCAAGGTGGTAATTTATACTGACCACAGTGCTGTTCGACACCTGTTGGCGAAAAAGGAGTCTAAACCAAGATTGATCAGGTGGATACTTCTGTTGCAAGAATTCGATGTGGAAATCAAGGATAAGAAGTGTAACACCCGACTTATTAACAAAAACACCCCAAAAATTTTCTTTTTTCAAACCAAATAGTTTACAATAAAAACCATGAGTATGGGGTATTAGTTAACAAAATACGAGTACAAGTGTATCATGAAGTACAATACATAAATATTATACATTCTTCAAGCCGGGTCGTTACTTCAAATGCTAAGTCCTTAGTCACGGACTTTATCTTTTCCTTTAGCAGGGTCACGCTCACCTGCAGGGACATATCAACAAACTGTGAGCTATAAAGCCCAATGAGTAATCAAGCAATTAAATACACATATACAAGAGAATAATAACAATTAAACTCTTAAACAATTTCTGTCCCAAAATCATGGTCATCACTGACCGCACCGTGATCATAGCCCGAAGGCCACATCGGAGACATAGCCCGAAGGCCGCACTGGATATCCTAGCCCGAAGGCCGCACTAAAATCATAGCCCGAAGGCCGCATCGGAGACATAGCCCGAAGGCCGCACCGGAGTCATAGCCCGAAGGCCGCACCATTTAATATCAAAGATAGTAATCTTAGCCAACAAGGCTGCACCAATATATCATACTAGATATAATTAAGATTACTCACTTGAAGACTTGCTACAACTAGCGTTAATCATTCCTTGCTTTGAAATGAAGTCCGTATGATTTTGTCCCGTACCTATAATTTCATTCATTTTCAAAATGATTATACGTTAATACCCATTTCAATTAACTCTAATACGCTAGAGTTCAATACAATATCGTTATAAATAATGCCTAGTTAATAAACTTTCCGTTTACTAACTTTATATGAATTTTACTATTCACCGAGGCATTCGGATCGATCTACAGTGCCCCCGAGGGGTCGGAAACTCAATCTAAAAATTTTCCCAAACTTTTCAGACCATAATAAGCCTACGGTTCAAGTTTGAGCTAAATCGGACAAGCCAATCAAAAGATAGCATTTCAAAGTTCCTGTCCGGAGTCTGCCTATAGGCGCACTGCGCCTGGATAGGGGCGCACTGCGCCCAGCGCCTGTGCAGACCTCCTGTCCAGTCGCGAATTGTGCACTGTAGCTTGCTGTTTTGTCCTTTAAGTCCTTAATTTCGTTCTTAATCGTTTGGGGTTTGTTCCTAGGCTAAAACCTTACATTTTAACAAGGTTTTTAACCCTCAAAACAACCTCAATCAAACATGGGAAGAATTAGGGTTCTTAGTTCTAACAACCCCAAATCTTCAATTTCATCCAAAATAACAATCTACTTCCATTTTCTTGATTTAAGCTCTTACTAGCATGACTTAATGGAAGTATCTAACCATTTTAACCATACAATCGTGACTGCAAATGCAGTTTTTGAGTTTCACAAAACTCATCAAAATCAAGCAAGCAAGAACTTGGAAAACTTACCTCTAAATCTTCCAATTCTACCCTTTGAAGCCAAGAACCAAATTGCAAGCTTCAATTCTTCAAAAACCTTTCTATCCTCTGCAGAATTTCAGCCCCAAGAACTATCCCGTAACACCCAAAATTCTGCACAAGTCATTCCTTTTATACCTCCAATATTTGCAATTTGGTCATTGAAGTTGCATTTCTCATGCTTTTGCCACAATTTACAAATTAAATGACAAAAATCAAATTATTATAACATTTTAAGTCCAAGACTCAAAATATTATTTTCAAACAAGTCCTTTTCTGTCAAAAAGACCAAATTACCCTTTGTAGGTAAAATGACCATTTTGCCCTTTTTATTATAATTACATAATAAAATAAGTTTTGGCGTTACAAATTCTCCCCTCCTTTAAGAGATTTCGTCCCCGAAATCATACAAAAAGTTGAGGGTATTTCTCCCGCATTTCACTTTCGGTCTCCCATGTCATGTCGGAACCTTTGTGATGACGCCAAAGTACTTTCACCATGCTGATCTTCTTATTTCGCAGCTGTCTTATCTTGCGGTCTAGCACCCGCTCGGGTTGTTCCGGGTATCTTAACTTCTCATCCACCTCAATTTCAGCAAGAGGTATATGTTGAGACTCTTATCAAACAGAGTTTTTCTCAAATGGGACACATGGAATACATCATGTATACCATGAAGTTCATCAGGTAACTCCAATCTATACGCCACGGCTCCAATTCTTTGGGATATACGGAAAGGTCCAATGAAGCGAGGACTCAACTTCCCTTTTTTCCCGAAACGAATTAAGCCTTTCCAAGGGGATACTTTGAGCATAACCATATCTCCTACTTGGAATTTTATCGGTTTCACCCGCTTATCGGCATACTGTTTCTGCCGATTCTGAGCTACCTTCAAGTTTTCGCGTATCAGTTTGATCTTTTCTTCAGTCTGTGCTACAATTTCGGGTCCAGCCAACGGCTTTTCCCCAACTTCAGTCCAGCAGGTCGGAGTACGGCATGGTGCTCCATACAAGGCTTCATACGGGGCCATCTGGATGCTGGAATGATAGCTGTTATTGTACGCGAATTCCACTAAAGGCAAATGATCTTCCCAGCTTCCACCGAAGTCTATGACACAAGTTCTCAACATATCTTCCAGAGTTTGGATCGTTCTTTCACTCTGACCATCAGTCTGTGGATGATATGCGGTACTCATAAGTACTTTTGTACCCAATTGCTCTTGAAGACTCTACCAAAAATGGGAAGTAAATCTACTATCTCGGTCCGATACTATCGATGCTGGAAGTCCATGCCGACAAATCACCTCATCAATGTAGATTTTCGCCAGTTGATCTACTCTGTACTTTTCCTTATATGGTATAAATTGTGCCGATTTGGTCAATCGATCCACAATCACCCATATAGAATCATAACCTCGCGGTGTCCGCGGCAACTTTGTCACAAAATCCATGGTAATATGGTCCCATTTCTTCTCTGGAATCGGCAATGGCTGTATTTCTCCATACGGTTTCTGATGGTTTGACTTAACTTGCAAACAAGTCAAACATTTTTCCACAAATCTTCCAACATCTCTTTTCATTCCAGGCCACCAATACATCGGTTTTAACGTCCGATACATCTTAGTGCTACCCGGATGAACTGCATATCTGCTATAATGGCCATCTTCCAGAAGCAAGTTTCGCGCTTCTCCTTGTTTCGGGACCCATATACGGCCCCTGAAGGTCTTCAATTTCTGAGCATTTTCTTCCAGATGCTTCAAATATCCAACCATTCTTTCGCTTTTTACATTCTCCGGCTTACACGCTTCCTCTTGTGCCAAATGAATCAATCCTGGTAACCGGCTCACTACACCCATACACGCAGATGTAACTTTCAGAGGAGTTTCTTTTCGGCTTAAAGCATCTGCCACCACATTCGCCTTGCCAGGGTGGTACTGAATTTCACAATCAAAATCTTTCAGCAGGTCCATCCACCTTTGTTGTCTCATACTAAGCTCTTTCTGGTCGAAGAGGTACTTCAGACTCTTGTGATCCGTGTAAATGACAAATTTTACACCGTATAAATAATGCCTCCACAGTTTCAATGCTAAGATCACCGCAGCTAGTTCCAGATCATGAATGGGATATTTCTTTTCAGCATCTTTTAATTGGCGGGACGCATAGGCTATGACCCGACCTTTTTGCATTAGAACACACCCAAGGCCGATTCTTGAAGCATCACTGTAGATTACATACTCTTCTCCGCTTTGTGGTAGTACTAACACCGGTGCTTCACATAAAGCTTGTTTCAGTTTCTGGAATGCTTCTTGCTGCTCTTCAGCCCATGTGAATTTTTCACCTTTCTTAGTTAATTTGGTCAACGGAGCAGCTATCGAAGAGAAATTCTCGACAAATCTTCTATAATAGCCTGCTAAACCAAGAAAACTTCGTACTTCAGTTGGACTCCGAGGCGGTTCCCACTTCATCACGGCTTCAACTTTTGCTGGGTCGACTTTCACCCCTTCGGCATTAATTACATGGCCAAGAAATTGGACTTCTCTTAGCCAGAATTCACACTTGGAGAATTTAGCATACAACTTTTCTCGTCGAAGCAACTCCAATACTTGTCGCAGATGCACTTCATGCTCGACTTGGCTTCGCGAATACACCAAGATGTCATCAATAAACACTATCACCGAGGTATCAAAGAACGGTCGACACACTCGGTTCATGAGATCCATGAATACGGCTGGAGCATTGGTTAATCCAAAAGGCATCACCAAAAACTCATAATGACCGTATCGCGTTCGGAAAGCTGTCTTCGGAATATCTGATTCCCTTATCTTCAGCTGATGGTAACCCGACCTCAAATCAATTTTTGAAAAGTAGGACGCGCCTTGTAGCTGGTCAAACAAGTCGTCTATTCTGGGTAGCGGGTATTTGTTCTTCACCGTGATCTTGTTTAACTCCCGATAGTCAATGCACATGCGCATTGGCCCATCTTTCTTTTTGACAAACAAAATAGGGGCTCCCCACGGCGATGTACTTGGTCTGATGAAACCCCTGTCTAACAATTCTTCCAGTTGCTTCCGTAGTTCCACCATCTCTGAAGGTGCTAAACGATATGGAGCTCGAGCAACAGGAGCAGCTCCCGGAATTAGTTCAATCGTGAACTCAACCTGTCGATCTGGTGGCAACCCTGGAAGTTCGTCTGGAAACACATCTGGGAACTCATTCACCACATTCACATTTGCTACCCCCACTTTAATCGGTTGAGCCACCGATACATAAGCTAGATAGGACATCCCTCCTTTACTGATACAGCTTCGGGCTTGAGCAAAGGAGATAACTGGCATTCTTAACCGAGGTCGTTCACCTTGAATTTTCATCCATTCCCCTTCCGGTGATAACACTGTAATACTTTTATTTCTGCAATCCACGTTAGCATAATTCGTTGCTAACCAATCCATCCCCACAATCACACCAAATTCATTGGTAGTCATCGGCTTCAAATCTATAGGGAAAACGGTCCCGTAGATTTTAAGCTGACAACCTTCCATATGTTCAGAAACCCAGACATATCGGCCGTCTGCTATAGCTACTTCTAAGCTTTCATCCATCGGGGTTAAAGGTACATTCAAGCGAGGCAATAAAGATTCCGATACAAAACAGTGAGTGGCTCCCGGATCAAAAATAACATATACAGGTATGGTATTGAGAGTGAAAATACCTGTCAGCACATCTGTCTTCTCACGGGCTTCTTCCACAGTCATCTGGAAAGCTCGCGAGGCTACCGGTCGTCCCCTGTTCTTCGGCTCTTCTTTCTTCCCGCCTTGTTCGATCCTGGGTCTATCACTGATCGCTATAGACTTCAACTCGGGACAGTTCGGTCGAAGATGATCCGTAGCTCCACACTGGAAACACCTACGTTCCGCCCGACAGTTGATAGCATCATGTCCCGGTTTTCCACAATTTCGACAACTTGCGGATGTAGTGTTGACTCGGCAACTCCCAGAGTGCCATTTTCGACATTTTTCACACCATTTTCTATCGTCTCTTTGACTTTTACCCTTAGAACCGGATTGTTGCGACTTCTTCTGAGGTGTCCAAACTGGGTCTTCCACCTTTCGTTTCGTTTCCAAAACTTTCTTTTCATCTTCATGTCGCTTCAGTTCTGTTTCTCTTTCCGTGGCTCGATCCACCACTTGCCGGAAAGTAGTTAGTTTTAGCGGTTGCACAATCTCTCTAATTCGGGTTGTCAGCCCCCGGACATACTTGTCGATCTTTCTCTTTTCAGTGTAGATATGGTGCTCCGCAAACCTAGCTTTCTCCAGAAAGCTAAGAGTATATTCCTGGACAGATCGGGAACCCTGTTCCAAATGCAGGAATTCATCCTCCAACTTCTGAATAGCTACTTCCGAGCAATATTCTTCATTAAACTTTGTCTTGAATTGCTCCCAAGGTATTGATTGGGATGAATCAAGATCCAGAGATTTATAGTAGGTTTGCCACCAATGTAATGCGCCACTTGTAAGTTGGTTCGTGGCAAATTCCACTTTATCTTCATCCGCACACTTGCTTACTCGGAACACTTTCTCAATGTGCATGATCCATTCCATAGCTTTGACTGGATCATCTGTCCCCGAGAATTCCTTTGGTTTACAACCAAGGAAGGATTTATACGTACACCCAACTTTCTTTATCGAGGCTTCCCCGCCTTGCGTTTCTTTTGCTGCCCGGGCACGACTTTCTCCCTGGCTTTCATTTTCTGGCTGCCCGTCGTGAACACTTTTTGCAGCCTCTTCAGTAGGATTTGGGTTTGCACTCGGATTTGGATTACCGCTCAGGTTGGAGTTATTTATTATCGCAGGCATCATCTGCCTAACCACTTCTTCCACAATAGTTCGTATATCAGGTGGATTTTGTCCCACCGGTTCCCTCGCTGGTGCTCTTCGCCCAACAGAGCCACGTGACCTAGCTGGTCCACTTCTTGCAGTTCCACGCGAATTCGCACCAGTAGGATTGCTTCGTGTATTTCTCATACTTCAAAATTTTAGCAAACCAGTAGATTACATATATAATAACAAACTTATATATCTCTAACAGTCTATTTATCTGTGTTTCTCTCAAGGTTTAAGTCCAGGGATCTAATCTAAGACACCTAGTTCACTTAAACCACGGCTCTGATACCAACTTGTAACACCCGACTTATTAACAAAAACACCCCAAAAATTTTCGTTTTTCAAACCAAATAGTTTACAATCAAAACCATGAGTATGGGGTATTAGTTAACAAAATACGAGTACAAGTGTATCATGAAGTACAATACATAAATATTATACATTCTTCAAGCCGGGTCGTTACTTCAAATGCTAAGTCCTTAGTCACGGACTTTATCTTTTCCTTTAGCAGGGTCACGCTCACCTGCAGGGACATATCAACAAACTATGAGCTATAAAGCCCAATGAGTAATCAAGCAATTAAATACACATATACAAGAGAATAATATCAATTAAACTCTTAAACAATTTCTGTCCCAAAATCATGGTCATCACTGACCGCACCGTGATCATAGCCCGAAGGCCACATCGGAGACATAGCCCGAAGGCCGCACCGGATATCCTAGCCCGAAGGCCGCACTAAAATCATAGCCCGAAGGCCGCATCGGAGAAATAGCCCGAAGGCCGCACCGGAGTCATAGCCCGAAGGCCGCACCATTTAATATCAAAGATAGTAATCTTAGCCAACAAGGCTGCACCAATATATCATACTAGATATAATTAAGATTACTCACTTGAAGACTTGCTACAACTAGCGTTAATCGTTCCTTGCTTTGAAATGAAGTCCGTATGATTTTGTCCCGTACCTATAATTTCATTCATTTTCAAAATGATTATAGGTTAATACCCATTTCAATTAACTCTAATACGCTATAGTTCAATACAATATCGTTATAAATAATGCCTAGTTAATAAACTTTCCGTTTACTAACTTTATATGAATTTTACTATTCACCGAGGCATTCGGATCGATCTACAGTGCCCCCGAGGGGTCGGAAACTCAATCTAAAAATTTTCCCAAACTTTTCAGACCATAATAAGCCTACGGTTCAAGTTTGAGCTAAATCGGACAAGCCAATCAAAAGATAGCATTTCAAAGTTCCTGTCCGGAGTCTGCCTATAGGCGCACTGCGCCTGGATAGGGGCGCACTGCGCCCAGCGCCTGTGCAGACCTCCTGTCCAGTCGCGAATTGTGCACTGTAGCTTGCTGTTTTGTCCTTTAAGTCCTTAATTTCGTTCTTAATCGTTTGGGGTTTGTTCCTAGGCTAAAACCTTACATTTTAACAAGGTTTTTAACCCTCAAAACAACCTCAATCAAACATGGGAAGAATTAGGGTTCTTAGTTCTAACAACCCCAAATCTTCAATTTCATCCAAAATAACAATCTACTTCCATTTTCTTGATTTAAGCTCTTACTAGCATGACTTAATGGAAGTATCTAACCATTTTAACCATACAATCGTGACTGCAAATGCAGTTTTTGAGTTTCACAAAACTCATCAAAATCAAGCAAGCAAGAACTTGGAAAACTTACCTCTAAATCTTCCAATTCTACCCTTTGAAGCCAAGAACCAAATTGCAAGCTTCAATTCTTCAAAAACCATTCTATCCTCTGCAGAATTTCAGCCCCAAGAACTATCCCGTAACACCCAAAATTCTACACAAGTCATTCCTTTTATACCTCCAATATTTGCAATTTGGTCCTTGAAGTTGCATTTCTCATGCTTTTGCCACAATTTACAAATTAAATGACAAAAATCAAATTATTATAACATTTTAAGTCCAAGACTCAAAATATTATTTTCAAACAAGTCCTTTTCTGTCAAAAAGACCAAATTACCCTTTGTAGGTAAAATGACCATTTTGCCCTTTTTATTATAATTACATAATAAAATAAGTTTTGGCGTTACAAGAAGGGAGCAGAGAATGTAGTGGCAGATCATCTTTCTCGACTGCCAGCCGAAGGATTGGAAGTAGGAATAAAGGATTCGTTCCCAGACGAACAGTTGCTGGAACTTACTGGAGCCCCATGGTACGCAAATTACGTGAATTTTCTGGCCACGGGAGCAATACCAAAACATTGGACGAAACAAAGGCAAAAACAATCCGCACATATGCAAAGAGATTTATTTGGGACGACCCTGACCTTTTCAAGGTAGGTGAGGATCAAATAATTCGCCGATGTGTGCCTGACAGTGAGATCGAGGAGGTATTAAGACATTGTCATGCATCAGCATGTGGAGGACATTTCAGCGGTAAGAAAACAGGATATAAGGTTCTCAAATCTAGATTGTACTAGCCAACCATCTTTAGAGACGCACATAAAACTGCCAAGGAATGCCTCAACTGCCAACAGCTGGGAAACATATTGAAAAGGGATCAAATGCCCTTAAACCCAATTTTGGTAGTAGACATTTTCGATGTCTGGGGAATTGACTTTATGGGTCCATTTCCCACGTCACATGGTTATGTTTACATTCTGGTGGCAGTGGATTATGTGTCTAAATGGATCGAGGCAAAGGCAACCCGCACGAATGATCATCATGTGGTGTGTAAATTCGTCAAGAAAAACATTTTCACCAAGCATGGAGTTCCACGTGTAATCATAAGTGACGGAGGGTCTCATTTCAAGAATTTTAAATTTGGAAGGCTGCTAAAGCATTATGGGGTGAATCACCGGATTGCAACACCGTATCATCCTCAGACGAGCGGCCAAGTGGAAGTGTCCAATAGGCAGATAAAATAAATTCTTCAAAAGACTATCAAAACCGACAGGAAAGATTGGTCACTAAGGTTAGATGATGCGTTGTGGGCATATCGAACTGCTTATAAGACATCGATCGGAACTACTTCGTATCGGTTGATTTACGGAAAAGGCTGTCACTTGCCTGTGGAACTCGCCAACTGAGCCTTATGGGCAATCAAGCAAGTGAATATGGACTACACTGAAGCTGGAAAAGAATGGAAATTACAGCTGTCCGAGCTAGAAGAGCTACGAGACGAAGCATACGAGAATGCGGCTACATACAAGTCGAAAATGAAGCGGTATCACGACGCTAAGCTCAGGCTGAAAACTTTTGAAGTTGGACAAAAAGTGTGGCTGTACAACTCGCGGTTGAAAATGTTTCCCGGGAAACTGAGGAGTAAGTGGAATGGTCACTACGCAGTGGTTAGTATCACAGACTATGGCGCAGTAGAAATTCAGGACCTGAAAGGTGGACAACCATTTAAAGTCAATGGACATAGACTCAAACCCTATGTCGTTGCGGGCACATTTCAGAAACTGGCAGTGGAGACAGTCGAGTTCGTGGTGGATGTCCCAGTGTATACTTCATGAGTCAGGTAAGTGTACGTCCGGCTGAAGACGTTAAACTTAGCGCTTGTCGGGAGGCAACCCGATTGTCATCTGTATATTTGCATTTTTGTTAATATAATTCATCACATCCATTTGATCACGGTAAGAAAAGAGCAAGTGTGGGGTCATTTTGGTAATTTCGCGATACTGCGACGCAGGATTTTAGGATCCGCGCCGCGCGTATAGAGTTTTCGCGGTTATAATTAAAATCAGATTTTTATACGCGACGCGGATAGAAGCTTCCCGCGCCGCGGTCTTATCTTAATTTGAAATTAGAGATAATCACAAAAACAGAGTTTGAAAGCCATTCAAAAGATCCTCACACTTGTATATAATCAAATCCGCTCAATTCGTCACTCTTTTTACCGTGGTAAAGTCTCTAGCATAATCAACTCAGCTGCATCGTCGTCTTCTTCATAGCAAATCAAGTAAGTACCTTCTTTTCTTCTCTTTTCTTTAGAGTCTTGAAGTTTGACTAAGTGCCTCTGTAATTCATAATGTAGCGAGTGTCTGTCAAAATTGATAGCGGAATTAGGTTTAGGCCATTGTACTCAGTAAAACCCAAGTGGTAGATTCAAGTTAACTGATTTAAAGTAGACATAATCATGGAATTTTTGGCTGAAATCGTTCGCCACGCCGCGGTCTGTTGCAGTCCACGACGCGTACCTTGAATGTTCATCTTACGCGTCGCGGTAGACCTTGCGTGCGCTGCGACGAATGCTGAACAGTGCACTCATTATCAGTTTTTTATGCATTCTGCAGGCATTATGTCGTCATCCGGTAGTTCGGAAACACTTGACTGGAACTCTTTGACTACCCAAATTGACAGAGTACGCGCAACGAGTTTTTTCAATCGCCGGGGTCTGTGTAAACACAAACGAATATTGCCATGTCGTACGGTCAACTGGGAGTTGACCAGAGAATCAGGGATTCTGGATCACCTGAAGGACTGGCTGGTCCAAGAAGGCTACGAAGCAGGGGAGCTAACTTATACCTGCAGGGCACTGGAAAATGAAACATAACTAAACGAACCCGTATACCGCGAGGTCGTCCTTCAATTCCTTGCCAGTTATCATTTTAATCACAAACAGACTGGTATGGACACTTTGGAGACTGTTCGATTTCGTCTGGGAAATCATGATCGCAGTTGTACTTTACAGGAATTCGGGTACCGCATCGGGCTGTACACCGAAGAGGAGTCGCAGACACAGGAGTTTGGGACGTTTCACAGACGTGCCAGCCGTACCATGGGTGACTCTTTTTCGCCAGCTGAGTATTGGAGCATGATATCCTCCACCCGGTATCACGAAAATACTGTCCGGGAGTGTTACATGCATCTGCCAGCACACCGTATGTTACACAGGCTCATATCGACCATGTTGTGGCCACGCGCAGATGAGGAGAAAGTGTTGCCCCGAGAGCTGCATTTGATGTGGGCAGCAACGAGGATGCTGGAAACTTGCAACATCCCATATTTCATTGCCGATTATTTCAAACAAATGACCGATGCGCCTATGAAATTTACCGCATTGGGAGGGGGCACTTTATCACTCGATTGGCAGACTCGTATGGGTTGATATTTGAGCACACGACTGATGGGTTAGAGGTCATACCTTGAATCCCGTTTTTCCCGCCTGTGACTACCTCGTGGGAGGTTATATACGTGGATGATGGGTTCACGTTTGTGGATCGTATGCCCTTCCCGGCGCTCCGGTCCGATCCGACTACCTCTAGGAAACGGGCAAAGTCAAGTACCATTTACCCCGTGGTCCATCACCAGCCACCATGGAGTCCCGATTCCTTGCGGAGGAAGTAAAGGCACTCCAGAGGACCATGGAGACACACATGCGGGAGCATCAGGTCCAGTCTTATGCCATGCACGAAGTGGACAGAAGAACGGAAAACACACAGACACAACTCCTGTGGTTAGCAGATTGTGTTGTCGTGCTCCTTGAAAAGAACAACTGTGCCCCACCAAGACCCCAGCCGCCACTCCGAGGGGAAGAGGAAGAAGAGCCCATGGAGAAGGATCCAGATGAAGAGGAAGATGACTATGATGATACAGCTCATAATTAAAAAGGGATTGATGTAATGAGTTTTGAATTTTTTAGTACATTTGTTTGCATTTTTTGTTTTCTTAGGTTAGGAACAGTTAAAGAATAGTCAATAGATTCTAGGGAATTTGTTTAGGAAAATAAGCCTCTTAAAGGCATTAGACAGTAATAAAGAATAGTGTTTTTGTGTTGAATCGTTTATTGTGAGGTTTGAAATTGGAGAAATCTACTGAAATTACCGCGCCGCGGCACTATTATAGGACGCGACGCGGTCTTTTCCCATTTGACGGTGATTTCAACTCTCGTAATTACCGCGACGCGTGTCATTCAATCCCGCGCCGCGGCCATCCACAACACATATATTTCACTTGTTGTATATGTCCTTGTTTTATTTGTTTATATTTTATTTGTTTGTTCTGTCTGCATTTGATGTTTTTTTGAGTCATGCATGTTATACCAAAATGGGAGGAGTTGTTTCAAACAAGTGTGGGGTCACTGTGCCCCTCCACTTGCTTTGACTACCGGCGTGTTCACTGTTGCGCTACAACTCCAGAATGCGAAATCGATGATCTTTTTGTTCGTCTTATGTACCTGTGATACCGAGTACCAACCAAGTGATCTACCGTCCAAAGGGGTAACTCTTTCTCCCTTATGCTAAACAATAATTTTTTGTACAACGGGGACGTTGTACGATTTTAAGTGTGGGGTGTGGACGGTCGAAAGAGTAATTTTTTGAAATTTATGAAGAAATTACCGATTTTCAAAATTTTTATTAGATTATAATTTTGAAATGAATTGTTTGTGATTGTTTATAGCATTAGTATTTTTCGAGAGATAATATTTAGTTGTGATCATGCTATTAGTTGAGTCAAATAAGTTGAGTTTTAGGAGTTAGAAGATTGGACTGTTTTAAGATTGGGATTTAGGAAGGAACTGTCAATCAGTGGCCTTTGTTGTTCGAACCGGTAGGTCCGAAAAGGGTGGGCTCGAAAAAGGCATTTATGCACCTTACCACTTAAGATCGTCTGGTCTGGGATGGTAATTTCGAAAGCTCGCTACACGGACAACATCGAAAGTCATCGACAATTCTTTTATGGCCTTTAGAATCTGAATGAGTATGTACACTTCATTGTGGACAGAAAATTTGTAATCAAGGGTTCTCTAGAAAGCCATGAATTCCAAAGAACATTCCGATTATGTTTTCACAAACTATTCCACTCTAACTCATAAGCCAATAAGCTTTGAAACTGAAAACAGTCAAAAATTGTTTGAATCTTAGTTAAAATCTATTAAAAACTCTCTTGCTTGGGGACAAGCAAGGCACAAGTGTGGGGTGTTTGACAACGTCTAGTAATATCACATATTTTAGTCGTTGTTGAGCCCTATTCTTAGTGAAATTATATCACATATCTACTGGTATTACTCACTTTTTGTGCCAGCACTTGTTTGGAAAGAAATAATGAAAACAGGGACTAAAAGCGTGCAATTTGGAAGAAGTTTGAAGATCAAGGCAAAATCAGGGAAATATGTACGCGCGCTGCGGAAAAAATCAAGGCGCGACGCGGATATAAGGCGGTGGAACAAATTCGAATTCCGAAGAAACGAGGATAAACCCCTACGCGCGATGCGGAAACCATAAAAGCACGGCGCGGCTATGAGAATTTTGCAACTATAAATAGAGGCTTTTTCAGCCGAAAACCCTAGCAAAGACCTGGTGAAAAATCGACCCCAAGGCTCTTTGACTCCGAGATTAAGCTTCAGCAACTTCATATTTGGTATTTCTATGTTTTAGAATTTATTTTCATTTACCTAGATAGTTGGTAATCATTGGCTAGTATCTTTGGGAGTGACAACCACTGATATTTGGCTTTAGTTTATGTTTTTGAATCGTTTGGTTACTGTTTGTATCGTTGGATCTGAGTTTGGTTTATAATAATCATTTGGTTACAAGTAATTGTTGGTTTTCGGTGTTTTATGCTTGATATTGGATTGTGGATGTTTGTTTTGTGTTTGGATATTTGTTTGACCTTGATTGGACTGACTTCCCTTGCTGATTTCAGTAACCAACTAGGGTTAGATTTCGGGTTTGAACTTTAGCCAGTGACTGTTCAGTTGGACCTTAGTTATTGGTTTAGTTTATGCCTTGTTTATGTTTGTTTGGATACCTTTGCTTGCTTCTGAATTGGAGATGTACTTCTGATTTCAGTAAGTAACTAGGTTGTTTGGAAGTTTTAGTTTAGTTTATGCTTGTTTGGAATTGTGTTGATTTATGTTTTCTGGGATTAGTAGTCAAAATAGAAACTAGGTCCTCTGACTATAGCGTGACACTATAGTTGGTAATCTGTCACCTGTCTTGACCACGTAACTCCTGCGGATCGACCCTGACTTCCACTGTGCTAAGTGTGAGTGAGGTTATTTTACTATTTTTGACCGCATGACGACCGCTGCGATGTCAAATTTTGGCGCCGTTGCCGGGGAGTTGTGAGCTTAAGATTATGTGATTTTTAGGAACTTTAGTTTCTTGATTTTTGTGAGTTTCATTTGTTTAGTTTTTTTTTGATTTTTCGGGCGTGTTGCATTAGTGCATGCGTACCCGCAGGGGTGAGCAAGTATCCCCTTTGCATTTTGATCCTGAGATTGAGCGAACTGCGTGCAAAATCCGTGCACGTAGGCGTTCCAATATCATGAGTTTTAGTAACATTAGTAGTAGTCCAGAGCATGTTGCCCAGGAACCTTCGGGTGAGGCAACGGGGATGTCGTTTATTCCCCCGGTTTTGGAGTTTCATTTCGGGAGCACGAGTGCTTCTGGTGGTGCAGTTTCAGCCCCTGTACCCATACCATCATGCACTCCGCCATCAATTCCACCATTTCCACTTGTATCACAACCACAATCCACAAACCCATTCACCTCTGCCATGTCTTGGGGAGCGCCGACCCGTGATGGCACCCCAGTATCTAGACAGCAGACACCTATTTCCCAACCCATTTCTCAACCAGCACCAGTACTTTTTAAACCTAAAACCACATTTCAACCTGTACCACCACAACAACAATATCAGCAACCACCTCAGCAGCAGTACCAGTATCAAGAGGCTGAGGAGAGATATGATGAAGAAGACGAAGGATGGGTTCCACCAGCACCACAGCAACCATGGAACCGAGGTCGGGGACCTCCAAGAAGAGCACAACAGCATCAACCACCACAAGGTCAGCAGAGATACAATGATCATCACTTTTACGGTAATCCTGCTCAACCCTTGTATTTCGCACAAACGAGGGGGCAATCGGTTGCATCGCATTTCCTACCACGGGAGTACGATGACTCGTCGCCCATTTACATTCTCGATGATATAGAATCTCAAGTAGAAATTAGGCCCCAGTTGATAGGAATATTAACTCAATTTAGAGGTTATAAGACTGATGATCCATACTATCACTTGTATGAGTTCATAGCTATCGCAAATGCTAATACTCCTAGACACACCAATAGGGATACTTTTAGGTTAAGATTAGGTAGGCAGGAATCAGGATAAAGGTCACCTAACCATTTACTTGTTTTGCAAATTGGATTCTAGACTTTAATAATTAATTTTTAGAAACACAAAGGGTATTGATTATTAAAGATTAAATCTTGAAAAGGCTAAATGAACTTTGTTAATATTTTGTAGATGTCCCCCATGAGACCCGTTTACTAACCGAGATGCCTATACAAGTAAGTTGTTGTGTTTATTTGCTAAGCACGTCTAGTAAGTTGCTAATCTAGAGTTATAGCAAATCTTTCGTGCATAGATGTTGAGTTTGAGTTGTTGGCAGTGTGATGGGTGGTGAGAAGTGGTTAGAAACCCTTTTGGAAGAAGTTTTAGCTTGAAAAATGTCAAAAAGGACTCACACGGGTCATGTGAGGGAAGCAGAAACACCTTACAGGTTCACATGGATCGTGTACGGGAAGCAGCGGCAAGCAGCGGAGATCACACGGGTCGCGTAAAACGAAACGGGCCGTTTGGCCACAATTAGTGTCGCTAACTTAGGGGTTAGCGTTGCTAACCTGCATGGACCCATTATAATTATAACTTGGTTTTTTCATTTGGGGAAAGGAAATCTCGAGTCATATTCTTTAAAAAAACTAGAAAAACCCCAGGAACTTCCCCAAATTGAATTGCAGCTCAAGAGTTTGAGGAATTGAAGTAAGATGTGATACTTTGCATCTAAGAGGTCTGATTTCATGTTCTAGCTTCAAATTGAGTATTTGAATTTCTTGTGAAGCTTTGGTTCCAGGTGGTATTGTTAACCCACCTGCAACTAATGAGATTAGAGCGAGTAATTATTGAATTGGGTGTGTAGAAGAGTTGTGATTCAAACCCTAAGCCTGCTATAAGCCATGGTTGAGTGAATAGAATTATGGCAAGTGAATACAAGGTATTTACATGTGTGGTGTGCTCGTGGTATGGTGTAGGTGCTGAAAGTGAAGAGAAAACACTTTGGCCTACCAATTGTACCATTTGAACGGTGTGAAGCTACTATATGCAGGTGAGTAACTCTACTTAACA